>JAYXKI010000011.1:1200000-1667766 GCA_037892935.1 Phlebopus portentosus
TGAATTAGGACGGTCCACCTATGGAGCTTTCATAGAACTTTACGAAATTAGTGCCAGTCACAACTGTCGCTACATCGCTTTCACGGAGAGGATGTTTGCGAGTTAGATGTGATCGTTGCTCGTGACGAGACTTACGCTCCTAAGGGTAGGTGTGAGACTGTGAGTGCTGGCTGGGTTTGTTTGTTCGTGTATCTTTGTATTACATAATGAGATTCCACGGAAACGGATCCGGATTAATCCCCGGCCAGTAGACGCGTTCTTTTCTCAAGATGTCCTTGAAGGCACTCCAGTATGATGAGATCGTACTCGCTCGTTCGCGGTCAAAAACTCATCTGACTTCGCTAAGTGGTTGATTGTTCAATTCCTGATTGCAGCCGCAGCGCTCGTGAAAGGTCGGATACGACAGTCCTTAATGTGATGTACTCAAGTCAATCTTCTTTACTTCAAGTCAGCTACTGCGACGAGCTCTCATCATGCTGAATGCGCGATTCTGATAGGGTAATCCTGTAAGAAAATTAAGTTTTTGTATCTGAGAGACTGACGCACACATTTACTAAGGCGAATCCATCATCAAGTTTCCTGTGAGTCGATTATCTACTCGCTTACTCCAACGCACCCAACGCAATCTATGCGAATAATCGCAGTTCATTTCGGGTCATGACACTGATCCTTGAAGCTGGGAAGAATGTCAAGGGATTCGCGCTTGGCAACAGATGCGTAGCGGATAATTGTGCTTCGGTATTTTTAGACTTTGTTACAGGTCGTACTATTGACCAAACTGTGTCTTTCGCTAATGCGGTATTTGCTTCTATTGTCGACTCGGAAGGGACATCCTGTGCGAGAGCTTTTCTAGTAGCTACTGCACAGTAAACAGAGGCTTCTCAGAACCCGTCAATTCATGGGAGTCCAAACCTCTTCTTGCTTGTTCATTTACCGGACCAGATTGTTAGTCATGAGAAGTAACGTCTGAAAGATTCACCATCTCCCGGACGTAGAAGCGATCCTTGTCCAAATATGCTACGATGTATCCTTACTTTTCTCACACATATCCGACTTCCTGTACTTTCGGGCTATGATTTGGCTGACGATGTTTTTGGTCGCTGTACAGTATATACGCACTTATCAATCTACTTTCACCTTTTTTCTTATCCCATTGCTCGCGCTACTAGATGACAACATAGAATAGCATGTTGAATATGATTATAATTGGATACATACGGAATTCGAGCGGTGCACAGGGGCTAATTAATGCTACCAGAGCCAAGGTGAGAAGGAAAACGAGGCCACAGCACGAATGCGGTAAGCTACACAAACAGAAGGAACATATTCGACCATTTCACGCGAATATAATAGTGCCGACACTCTGAATATATTATTCATTCCTCCATTCATCTCTTCTTCCCCCGCTTTCTTGAGATGGATCAACAGGTAACTTCCGAGGAGAGAGAGAAAGCTTGGATTTCCGGCCGCGTTCATGAAATCCACGACGAAAAGATTGTTTCCGTTTGTCAGGACCACGATCCTCAAAACGCAGCAAGCGATGACACTATGCACACTCAGTATGAGGACTGCCTTCAGACAGTAGGACAGACCTACAATATGTAATAGATGACTTGGTCTTCAACAAGGACCTTGACAAGAGGAAACGCTCTAAAGTTGCTTGACATTTTCCAATAATCTGCCGCCCTGTACATGGATAGCACCAGGAGGACGAGTCCGTATGCCATAGGAACTGCCCTGAGAAACTATCAGAAATAGATACAGCGCCAAGTCAAGGACGCCCACCATGATATTATGCTGAGGGACACCGGTGAGTTAAAACCAGTCAGACAAATCGTCATGCCATCTACAAGACCTCCAACAAAGGCTTTCAAAAATACTTGAGATTGTATATAAGGAAAGCCGTAGAAACGTATGGCACCTTTATCAACCAGACTGCCGTAAATGAAAAGGCCAAGCAAAACGACACCTTCCGCTGCAAGAAGGCTTTGAAGGAAGAAGGTCATCTTTCTATCTATTTGCAAAAAAAAAAAATCAGTTTCAGATTGAGATTAGGTGGGAGCTCCACGTACCCCGCTGATACAACGCCAGGATTCTGATCGTAAGGATATCTAGATTCATGATGAGACAAATTGTCTTTCTCAAATCGGATAAGCTCTTACAATCAATCAGCAAGACATTGGCCCAGTCTATGAGTATATGAGCAGACGATCGATAATCTACCGACAACTTCTTACTGGTAATTTCAGTGATCCAATAAGCGGACAAGCCTATCTTGCGAATCAGCGTTTCCTGACAATTATCCTCAGAGATAAGACCCACAGCTGAGACAAACGAATAAAATGAGGTTATCAGACATTGAAGCCCGATGCTATTATTATTTCTCACCTTGCAAGATTCTGTCTGAAGCAATTGTCTTCATGGTAGTGCTTTAGTTATCCTTGAACGGAGAAGATCAGATAGAAACCGACACTTACACATAATATTGAAGACCGCTCCGAGAATCCCGGCATATTTGTTCTATAATGTTATTTGGTTACTTTATCGCGCCCGGGCATACCTATATCCTTACTACGAAATATACGACACCGACGGTGTTGCATGGCTTTCTCTGCAAGACTGTTAGCTTGCAGGGACTAATGCCTCTGAACAAGGCTCACCCAGAAATATGTCATCTATTGGAACTTGTCAGATATTTGCCTTCATTGACTGAGAATGCACAATATTGCAGACCTCTTCCTCTAGATGCAAAACTAAACAAGTTGTCAGTCAAGATAAAGTAAGAAAAAGACAGTATTTCACTCCTCGTACCGGAATGATAGACAAGGACAGTCAAAATTGCCACATCAAAGTATTGTTGCACCATAACTTCATAGACGAGTACTGACACCTCGACTGGATCGGTGATTTCAACTGCGGACATCGTACAGTACGTTGGAGTTCACACTTCGGCAAGGCTAGATAGACATCTTATACTAGATAGACATCTTATAGAGCAGCTCTGGGTGCGAGTTTACATCTCAGTAAGCGAAAAGGCCTTCACGGTTGTTTCTTCCGAGTTGACATATGATTGTCGTCGACGAGAAATACCTCATTTGAGATGCTCATGAACTGGTGATGTTCAAAAATTAGAAGTTGATTCTGACAGATATTCGATGCGTCTTGAGAATATCAGGCAGAAGTTTGTCCGGTGAAATTCTATCAATAGGGGTGTTGCCACGTCCGTCTATGCAGTGCGACTGTGGCCGCAGAATGAGATAGGGCGATCCAAGAAAGCTCCTCATGTTACGCTGCTGGGATAGGGAGGCCTAAATTTGCGAAGATGTTTGGTTTGTGGAAGACGGGAATTGCCGACGCGTGTTTCCGAATCCCATTTCCGTTTCCCGTGCATCGCCTCGTCTCTCAAATGTCCATGAAGGCACTCCAGTATGATAAGGTTGTAGCAACTCTCTCGTATTTATGTCCACTCTGCTATGCTAAGTGGTTTACTATTCGTACTCCTGATTGCAGCCGCGATGTTTCCAGATAGTTCAGACTTCTATTCCGCGGATTAGGGATGACGAGGTTCTGGTGAAAGGTCAGATACAGTAGTCTTCAACATTCCGTATTTGGATCACCCAAGTCAGTCTTCTATGCTTCAAGTTAGCTACTGCGGTGAGCACTCGGCATGTTGGGAGCGAGGCTCTGATAGATAGGGTAACCTTGTGAACCGAATCAAATCCAGGTGTCTGCGGGACTGATGCGCACATTCACGAAGGCGAATTCATCGCGAAGTTTCCCGTGCGCCTATTATCTGTTCGCTTCTCCGATCGTGTCGCGAATGACTCCAGCTCATCCCAGGCCATGAAGTTGTTGGAGTGATCACTGAAGTTGGGAAGGATGTCAAGGGGTTCGCGGTTGGCGACAGATGCGTAGCTGACAATAGTGCCTCGGTATTTTTGGATCCTTTTGTTACAGCTCATACTATTGGCTAATTGTGCGTTTCGCTAGTGCGGTAGTTGCTTCTATTGTCGTCGCGGAAGGGACCTCCTGTGTGAGGACTTTGCTAGTAAAGGCTGCACAATGAGTGGAGGCTTCGCAGAATTTGTCAGTTTGTGAGTCTCAAATCTTCCCTTTCTGGATCGTACATTTGTCGGACTAGTCTGGTCAGTCATCAGAGTAAAGTGTACAAGATTCATCACCTCTCGGATGTTGAAGCGACTCTTGTGGAGCCGGCAGCCTGCGCTGTTCACGGACTAGATCGCCTACGTAGCGCTCTACCTGCCGGGGCTTCCGGGCTTGAGATCCTATTGCTCGGTGCGGGACCTACAGGTCTAATCCTAGCCCAACTACTGAGACTCAACGGTGCGGCGCGAGTTGTCGTGATCGCGAACAAGGGCCCAAAGACGCGCATAGCAAAGACGATCAACGCTGCAGATGAGATTATTGAGCTTGATCGAGAAGCACCTGATGAACAGTGGGAGAAGCTGAAAGAAGAGAACCCCTATGGATTTGACGTTGTCGTCAGTATCATGTTTTATATATATTTGTCTTTGTTGCTAAGCCCTGTGCCGATGACCGTCCTATTCTGTATAGATCGAAGCAACTGGCGCGGAGAAGCTCGCTAATGACGCGATACGTTATGTTCGTCGGGGAGGGACGCTCATGATGTATGGCGTGTACGACAATAACGCGCGAGTGCATTGGGCGCCGTCGAAAATCTTTGGCGACGAGATTCAGGTAAGCATAGCGACATGTCTACACATGACTGATCATAACAATGATCCGAATGTCCCAAAGATCATAGGCTCTTTCGCACAGACCTATTGCTTTCCCCGCGCGGTGGCCTACCTCGAATCAGGGAAGATAAACGTGAATGGAATGGTAAGCGCTCAATTTTCACTGCGCTAACTACGATGCGATCAAACGCAATATACTTATACTTATGACATGATATCGCGCCTTTTTTTTTTTTTTTTTTTTTTTGTATGTTAGGTTACCGATGTGTTCCCGTTGGAGGATTTCCAGCAAGCGCTGGATAAAATGCGCAGTCGCAATGCATTGAAGATCGCTATCAAACCTTGACCTCATGTGAATGTAACTATCAAGGGCAGTGTATTAATCATTAGGTCTGAGCTCAGAGATAGAATGAAATCACTTGATTGATTGATTGATTGAATTCTCAGCGTCTCGTGTCACAGGTATGTTGCTCGTAGCAAGTATTTATAAATAGCTATAGAATGAATTAATTCGGCCTTACGATACGATGGATCCGCGCAACGATGCTATCCAGAAACAAACGACATAAATCCACTAGTAAACAAAACCTGCGGCCCAGAAAAGGAAGAATACGGTAAAACTCGTTCGGTATTCTCATAAATAATATGTTAGTTGAAACGCACATCACTGATCGTAAGAGTGCCGCGGTCGGTACTGTCTGTGGGACTCTTCAAAGCGGCTTCCTTGAGGTTGAATAGGAGGTGGCTGCCTAGGACGCAAGGAAGCGATGCATTCGCGAATCCGGATACGACGGCCTGGAAGTTCGAGTCGTCGATCCAGTACACGGTGATACTTCCAACGCTGCAAGCCATTACGCTATTACATGACACTCAGTATGGGTTTTGTTCGGAATGAGGGGAGCATTGTGCGTACATGATGAAATAGATGATTTGGTCCCTCAGGAGGATGGAAGCAAGCTTGAACCGCCCGAGCTCCTTGAACGAACCCCAGTAGGTTATCGACTTGTGGATCGCGACGCCGAGCAGAACAATCTCAAATATCAAAGGAAGGATCCTTCCGAGCCTCGTTAGTTAGCCTATACTCTGGAAACGTTGGGAATGAATTTTGGGAAAACGTACCAATAACCCGTCGCTGACTGTTTATCGAAATGCCCGCGGATCCCGCAATAGACTCGGTTAAGAACGTGTATGTTTCCGGCTACATGAAGCTTCCTGATTCACCGAGGGGATGGAAAGGAACGCGCTTATTACTTACGGTGGTACGCTATCTCGATATGGAGCAGTAGTCCGAATGACGCTATGCTCTCCGCCGCGAAGAGAGCTGTGAGGAAACGAGCCAACTTCTTGTCTGAACAAGACGTCTGTGAGTCAATCTCTAGCGGGAAAGGTCACTTTCCTTTACCTCCAGGACAAAGGGCGAGAACCCTCATTAATAGAATGCCTTCATAGTGTCAGTACATATATCACTGATCGATTCGACGGTTTCAGATTTACAGTCAATCATGACAATACCAAACCATCCTGGAAGATACCTGAGCTGGTAGATGTCGTGTTTGACAGGGATGCTTACCCGCGAGTTGATGTGACCAAGCCCCAAAGGCGCCTGACAGTCTATTTGTTAAATGATTTCGTGTGTTTTCGAAGTTTCGCTCACAGCTGTGGAATATACAAAGGGGGGATTAGCTTAGAATATGCGGCGCTCTTTCCCAATGAATTAGTATTTCGGCTCACAAATTAGAGTCCGGTGTAATGTGATTAGAGAAGGAGACTGCATTATGCGGAGGCGACAAGTCGTGAGCTCTCGGTCGTGCGGGAAAAAGCTGGGAGCTTACGATGAGGGTTGAGGAAATAGATCGTATTTATTGCTGCAGCGTAAAATCCAATGTACCGATTCTATGAAAGCGAATCAGCAGAGGGAAGCATGCCTCCTCTTAAGGTCGGAGACTCACGAGGAAGAATACCCAGGTCGTGAGGTTACTGCGAGCTTTCTGGGGGATTATTATCAATGGTAATTAGTCGCAGTCTCGTCAGGTCATTCCGATACTCCTACTCGCCCAGAAGAGATGAACCTGGAATTGCACTTTGTCATGGACATCCAAAGAGATGCCAGTAGACTTTGCTCACTTCTTTGTCTATAGTCGTTACTATACGAGTATATTGTCATCAGATAGAAGAAGAAGTGAAGTTTCGGTGCGCATGATAGACTCACTGATATCATAAGTGAGCAGGCACGTCGCTGCCATCCCAAAGTAGGAGGCGAGCTGATTGCCCAGCTCAAAGGTGATCGCAGCAGATGTCTTTGCGTCGCGGACGGAGATTGCTGGGAGGCCGTGTGGGGTCGGTGTTGAGATCATCTAGCAGAGCTATGGACTCCGTATGAGCTCAAGTTTGCGCAGGATAAGGAATCAGAAGGGGCGGCAGGGCAGGGAGCAGGGTTGACAGGCCTAATATACTATATCTCTCATGCATATGTGCGGAAGAAAAGGAGGTCAGTCAGTTCGCTGGAGGAGTAGGCAGGGCGCCATGAAGCAGTCTTCTCCGAGGTGATGCTGGTTTGATGGAGCTTGTCCGAGCATCGTGCCTCACGCCTGTCGAGATGGGAAGGCTGCGAGAACCAGCGAACCAGGGGGAAATAGAGTCGGAGATTGCTATATAAGGAGCGAGGTTTCGCGCGGAGTTTTACTTGCATTGAGGTTGAGGTGCATGTAATTTATCAGCACTTTGAGAAGACGGAGTAGGTGATTGGGTGCTTCTGCCGTTTTGGCTTCGGATTCCTGAAGTGGTGATTGCGCATTTTGATGTACACTGTATGATGAAGTGAGGACGTGAAACGCAAAGGCTATTGGGATTGGCGCTTGTCCTTGCATTTTGTCAGAAAAGCCTTGTTTGACTGCCAATTTAAAATAGTGTCCTATGTTGATGACAATCGCAAGAGACTATGCAACTCCGCAAGCCAGACTTTTGTCGCTGCTCGCGGAAGTATCCGTGAACCCGAGAAGGGCGGAGGTTTGCGTATGAACTGGAAGAACGAACAGCTACGTGCATTTGGGACGTCATTCAGGCTATAAATAGCTTGCTCCACAGCGGCAGTCAGTACCGAGGTGTCTAAAGCTTACTCAAGAAAATCTTTGCTAAAGGGATCATCTCACAGTCAGGAACACAGACCAGACAGCCAGAACGAGAAAAAACGGAGATGCAGAAAAAAATGCCAGCTGCTCCTTCTTCGTGGCGCTCGTGCCTTGATTGAGAATTGCAAGTGATCGAAGAATAGCAGACGGAGGAACTAGATAGGCTTGATGTGCCTTAAGAAGAAGGGCAAGCTTTGATGAAACCAGTACTAGTAAACTCATCAACGCGGAACTCAAGATAACTAAAATCGTGAGGAAGTCGTGTCCCTGAGGCAAGAAGAATTGATTGCACCATTGATCGCACAAGCAATGATCCTGATGGTACAAAATGCAGCAAGCATACCATAATCATTTAATGCATGGAATACATCGCATATGAGTTTGCATGGAAAGAGGCGAAGGGGGGAATCCGAATATGGAGAAAGATCACTGAAGGCAGGATGAGCATGCGGAAACGAGATGTGTTGCATTGTACGCACGAATTGTAGGGCAGCGCCCTTCGTCTTCTTGTCTCCACCAAGCTCGAAGCTGGGCGAAACACAAAAATCAGTCACTGGAGGATGATTTGAAGCGATAACGATAACAATACGCACTGCTTGCAACGCTTCAAAGGTAACTGCATCTTGTACTTGCATACGGTGCATTCTAAACGCAAGACGACCTTCTTCGTAGTCTTCGCCTTCTTGTGGAAGACGGGCTTGGTCTGGCCACCATAACCGGACTGCTTTCGGTCGTAACGGCGCTTTCCTTGCGCGACTAGCGAGGCCTTCCCGGTCTTGTATTGGGTGACTTTGTGAGGACTGTGTTAGGCAAAATGAGAGACGTGGAACGTTGCCAGGAATAGGGCGACGTACGTGTGCTTCCTGCACTGTTTCCCCTTGCAGACTGTTTATCATGCGTTCAAGCAAGTCAACTCCTGTAAAATTCTCTAGAGAACTGGGGCTTACATGTCCGGCGGGTCCTGTAAGTTCAGTCAGAATGTATCGAGGACAACCTGAAAATAAACACTTACTTTGGAATGTTGACCATTTTATCTTGTGTTTTCGAGAGGACTCACGGTCGACGGCAACGATGAGCACGCTCTAGATGTGACCGAAGACAGAAACTGTACAGCAGTTCTCACGATCGTGCTGAGTGATTTCACGTGATGCGGCAGTGCGCTCCCGCTTCTTCGAGTCGAATCGAATCGAATCAGTCCCAAAACTGCGTTCTGAATGATCGTTGTACTTGCTAGATGTGAATATCTCAGACAGAGCTTAGAATTTCTTCGCATCCTATTTGCTCTTTGGTCTTAAATGCTCCTAAAGTTATGGCACGGTCGGTCGGACTCCCACTCTAGCAAGCGTCTCACACGGCCAATATTCTGCGTCTCCTTATGTGGCTGCCTTCTGCGGGTGATCGCGTTGAACGACTGACATTTCACCCTTTTGTCAACCTCACACGGGATCCAGGCAGGTTCTCAGCATCTCTTGACGAGACTCTCAACGAGCGGCTTCCGGAGGAGGTTGCGCGGCTCCGTGTCGTCATTTACTACTTTGATTTCTGGGACAGAAGATGGGAAGCATTCCTTGACGAGTTGCCACCTTCCCGCCAAACAGGCTGAAAGGGAGTGGCGGCTCGGGGTAGAATGACCCGGTTGTTTCTTCGCGTGTGACGGAGCCCGACATGAAATCCCCCACAGTGAAGAATTCCATCGTTTTTGTTGATGATGTGAATGAAGGTGAGCTCCGCGCTTTGACTGCGGTAGTTTCAAAGTTATGGGAATGGAAGATGAATAGAATGGGCCTCCGACGAGCTGTTTCCACCCTTGTTTGGTCTTCTGCAGTCTTCTCGTTTTCCGGACTCGTAAAGCGCTTCTCTTGAATGTGGGGCTTGCATGACATTGTTACTCTTTCGGAATAGCGTAATTGCGATCAGACAGCGACAATCACCTCCTCACTTGCGCTCATAAGGCCTTCTTGTGACTGCGCGAATCATTCACAAACAAACACTGCCTGCCGCTTCGGAGCTCATGCAAACGAAACACGGGCTGTCGATATCAACGGACGGACTTCGTGGTCGAGAGACGTGCCGCGCTAAGGGACGGATGACGAGCAAGCCTAAGCCTAATCAGTCTAATCCTAAACGAAATGACGATTCGTTTCCCAAGGTTGCGCGCAGCAAACCCGCAATCTCCCACGCGATTCCCCTTCGTTTCGCAGCCAAACGATTGTTTGCTCGCGCGGGGACCCGGCCGCCGGCGCGCATATGTTATTGTCGATATGTTTTGATCATGATCTGCGCTTGGTTCGAGGGGTGGGGGGGGGTTTATCCGCGGTCGACGATCCATCCGATCAAAACACTCCCGAATATATCAAATTCCAGACACACCCTGCGGAAAGCGCTCAATGTTTTTCACTGTAAATGAAGCGTGCGCTTTCTGCTTCTGCTGCGGACCGTTGATTTGCGTGGGTGCGCCGTTGTACCCGCATACCGCGCTGCTGTGCCTATGTTTTTTTTTTACGGAATGCGCGTGATGTGAGTGGTTGACCTGGTTAGAGAATTTTCTTTTTGGGATTGAGTGGGTGTTTCGGGGAAGAAACTAGCTTGATATGTCTTTCTCTCGTCGAGGGTGGGTGGAAATACCGCGGGTATGTCTTGATATGTTTTTTCTTCTTGCGTTTTCTTCTCCCTTTTTTTTTTTTTTTTTTTTTTTGACGGGATTTCAGAGGGACGAGGGGTTTAAAAGCGGCGTGAAGTTGGAAGTGTTTTCCTTCAGTCGACATCGACATTTTCCTCTCTTTGATTATCCTGTCTTCGTTGCTGTGATGCTCAGTCTTACCAGCACTGTCATCTCTGTTGCGTTTGCAGCTCTTGTGAATGCTGCGAACTATAAGCGCGTCACCTGTCCGGATGGCGTCAACACTGCTACGAACGAAGCAGTACGTCCTAAACTATTAGGATACGGACACTAACTTGACTTGTGGTCGCAGTGCTGCCCGTTGTTCACCATCCGAGACGACCTGCAAGCCAACCTGTTCGAGAACGAGTGCGGCGAGGACGTACACGAAGTCCTACGTCTCACATTCCACGACGCGATCGGGTTCTCCTCGTCAGGCGCTTTCAGCGGCGGCGGGGCGGACGGGTCGATGCTCATCTTCTCCGACACCGAGCTCGCGTACACGGAGAACGCGGGCATGGACGACCCGGTCGACGCGCTGCTGCCGTTCCTGGCGAAGTACGGCGCGAACATCACCGCGGGGGATTTGATCCAGTTCGCCGGCGCTGTGGGGGTGAGCAACTGTCCTGGCGCGCCGAAGTTGAGTTTCCTTGTGGGGCGGACGAACGCGACTGCTCCGGCCGACGATGGGACTGTCCCGCTCCCGCAGGACTCGGCGGATAGTATATTGTCGAGGATGGCGGATGCGGGGATCTCGAATGCGGAGGTTATCCATCTTTTGGGTAGGTTGTCTCCTGAAGGTACTTTTTTTTTGTGTTAATGCGTATATTGTCTAGCGAGCCACAGTATTGCGAGGAGCGACACGCTTGTCCCGGGACATACGGACGTGCCATTTGATACTACTCCGTTCACGTTCGATCCACAGGCGAGTGATTTCTTTAAAATTTTTATGTTCTTTCTAATCCGGACTTTGATCCCTAGATCTTCCTAGAGGTACTTGAAAAAAATGTTGTCTCAAAGTGTTATTCAGTAGTTAAGGGTTTTTCTAGGTTCTGCTCAAAGGGACTGGAGTGCCGTTCGGAGTGAACAACACGGATGGGGCGGAGGTGGACTCGCCGCTGCCCGACGAGGGCGAGATGCGGCTCCAGTCGGATTTCGTGCTGAGCCGGGACTCGAGGACGGCGTGCGAGTGGCAGTCCATGGTCGGTGAGTGTGTTTAAGTCTATTTATCTTAGTAAATCTAGGGAGATGTACCTGAACGACGTACGGGGAAATTAACTTTGATTGAATATATAGCCGACCAGAGCTTGATGATGAGCAACTTCCAGTCGGCGATGGCGAAGATGGCGGTGATTGGGTTTGATAGCGGTACGTTTGTGGATTGCTCGGAGGTCATACCCGACCCTGTTGCGCCTGCGGAGTCCGCTGCGACGTACGTGCCGACCTTCCTACCTTTCATCTTCACCTTGAAAAGTTTTTTTTTGTTGGCTGGTGGTGGTGTTTGGCTGATGGCTGAAAACTGTACGGATATTTTCGTTTAGGTTCCCGGCGGGGACGAGCTCGGACGATCTGGAGCAGGCGTGTACGTCTGCGTTTCCCTCGCTTGCTACTGCGAGCGGCGCTGCTACGTCGATCCCTGCGTGCCCGGACGGGGATACGGATATTGATGATTGCCCGTCTTGAGCGTGAGCGGGAGCTGCGTGCGTTCTTTCCCTCCGTGCTTGGCTTGGCTTGGATGCGAGGAAGGAAGATGTTTGAGGGAAGGGGAAAGATGGGAGTATTTATATTGAGTATACGGATTTGAGCACGTATTGTAGATACGTATGTACGGAGCATGGACTGAGATTGGGTTCTCCATTCCACCCCACCCCGTGTCTTCCCTTTCTTTTATTTCGACGTTCTTTCGTTTGTATGCGTGTGTTTTCCTTTTCGTGCTACCTTGGTTCGGCGTTTGGTGGGAGGTCTTTTGCTCTTGTCTTGGATTTTTCTGCTGTCGTTCTTTACTGTGTGTATGGAATGGATGTGAGAATGAAGGTCAAGTCAAAGTGGATTTGTGTGTGTGAGGGGTGTGAGTATGGATTTATCGTGGACCTACGGTACGGTACGTACATTTGAGTTTTTTCTTTAGAGCTGGAGAGAATTTCATATTCGGGTAACTTACATATTGCATTCATGATCACTACGACTCAGTCGGACACTCCACGGAAAGGAACCTTGAGTACGTGCAATGTTACGGTGTCATTTTACGTTGGAGCGAGCAAGCGAGGATGGATTGTTATGTTATTAGTGTTGTGTTTGTTGCACGTTGTTGTACGTTATTTGTGCCTCGCTTTGCCTAATGTGTATTTCGGATCTTCGCCGTTCGTTCGCCGTTTTCGTTCGTTCTTCTCTTCCGACCTCGTGTTGATGATCGCACAAACTCCGATTGAATGCGACGACAGGAAAAAGCAGCAAAAATGCCGAAATGGGGATGATGGAGATTGAGCGTCTGAGATATGTTTGTTAACAAACATTGTGTTGATTATGATTATTGAGGGAGGACACGAGGCGATTGCACGCGAGGCGCAGGACTGGGTGAGGGTGAGGCTTTGAGGTGGAGACGCTAAAGGAGCCGGGCTGGGGCTGGGGCTGAGGTACTGGCGTAGGCTATTGGACTAACTGGGGGACCTGGGTCGGCGGTTATTTTTGTTGGAGTGGAGCGAATATAATATATTATAATATTAGACGCTGCACTGCTTTTCGTATAGCAGCGTATATAGCGAGGTCCAGGACGGCCACTAGCACTAGCACTTCGGGTTGGGGAGTCTAGTAGTCTAGTGCAGTGCACATGCCGTTCCGGATATCACATTCTGCCACGTTGCTCTTCCTGGTACACGTGTGGTGCTGGAGCTGCTGCTGTAGTGCGTACGAACTCGTCCGCGAGTATGCGGGCAGTTCGTTCTTCGATAGATGGGATTTTTATGGATTCTGGGATAACCTCACTCTCGGTGCGTCCATGCGCTCGATCCAATATATATAATTATATATATATTCCTTGCTCCCGCTCCCGTATTATTTTATTTTGATATGCCCAGGCGATGTGAACTGGCTCGACCGCCCCACGGCCTTTTCGAGCGCGCTCGCGTATGTGGACCCACATTCGGGGAACGCGATAATGAGGGTGGATAACGCGACGTACGTGCCGTGGAATGACAAGCGCGATAGCGTGCGGATCACGAGCGCGGACAGCTATAACGTGGGGAGTTTGTGGGTGTTGGATTTGGTGCATCTGCCCTTCGGGTGTTCGGTGCGCCGCCCCTTCTTATTGATTTGGGAGGGGGGGGGGAACTGATAGAGACGTGGTGCAGGTGTGGCCGGCGTTCTGGACGAAAGGCCCCCTCTGGCCGGACGACGGCGAGATCGACATCATCGAGGGCGTGAACCTCATGTCCGCAAACCAGATGGCGCTCCATACGACCTCGGGGTGCTATCACTCCACGCCGCCCCAGCAGCTCGGCGCTTCGAACTCGGAGAACTCGGATGGAGAGGACACGAGCGACTGCTCGACGCCGTCGGGGTGCACGGTCACCGAGACGAAGGAGGCGAGCTTCGGGAGTGCGTTCGCGCTGCAGGGCGGGGGGTGTGGGCTGTGCAGTTTGATGTTGCGGGCGTTTAGTGCGTGCGCTGCGGCGGCTGCTGCTGCTTTTTTTTCTTCTTCTTTGTCTTCTTCTCTTCCTGAGCGCTCACCTCTATCCTTTATTTCTTTTTTTTATGATTGACAGCATATGGTACTTCCCCCGCTCGCAAATCCCGGCCTCGATCCAGGCATTGACGTCGACGTCGGGCATCGAGAGCTTGGACGACTGGGGCATGCCGAGCGCTGCGTACCCGAATGCGAGCTGTGATTTCACGCAGTTTTTCACGGGTCAGCAGTTGGTGTTTGATGTGACGCTTTGTGGGGATTGGTGAGTTTGAGTTGGTTTTTTGTTTTTGTTTTTGTTTTTGAGGGGGGAGTGTGTGTGGGGATTTTTTTGGCTGGTTGAGAGGGTGTGCTGACCTTTTTTTTTGCTTTTGCTTTTGCTTGGATATGCGTGCGCGTGCGCAGGGCTGGTGTTGACACTGTATATAACGCGACGTGCGCGAACACGGGGCCGACTGGACAGTGTGTGAGTTCTACTTTCCCTCTATTCCGTCTTACGTTTCTCTCCCCTTTTTTTCTTTTTAAATCTTTTGCATGTCTTATTCCGATTCTTCTCAAGTACACGGACAACGTGATCGGGAGCGGGTCGAACTACGACGACGCGTACTTTGAGATCCGGCATTTGAGGGCGTATACGACCGCTCCGGGGATTGTGTCGCCTACGGCTGCGTTTGCGCACGAGGAGCAGCCGTCGGGGGTGGTGAGTGGTGCTGCTGATGATGCTGGGAGGGGTGGAGCAGAGTGGAGGACGTGGGTGGGTGTGTTTCTGGGAGTGGGCGGTTGGGTGGGTGGTGTGCTTGTGCTGTGAGCGAGAGGAGGTTCTGTCGTGGCCCTACCCGTTGGGTCTGTTTCCTACTTTGATGATGGGATTGCGATCCTTCTGCTTTACCTTGATACTTTCCTTTCTTTTCTGAAACTGTGCGGGGTTCTCTTCCTCCGTTTGTCGTTTCTGCTCTCATATCTGCTTCTCGCATCGATTTGTTGCATCGTACATACGCATACACGCACGCACGCACACACACACGCACGGCCGCATCCGACCTTACAATTGAGATCCTTTTACAGTAAATTCGCTCATATTGAAGTCTGTTGTAAGTAAGATTCACAAACCTCTTCTGCAACCACCACCCACTTTGGTGCACACTTTCTGCAGGCCCCCATTTGCAATAAATACCCATAGACGTCGTAAAGCGAACCCCATTCCCATTGCCATTGCCAGACATCAAATTGAGCCCGTTGAGATTCTTGTCATACTAACCATGTTCATACATCAGTACTACACTACAAATGGAACTCATTGACGTTGTGCGATCTCACTTGCCCTTCTCCTTCTCTTTATCTTTCCACTTGCCGTCAACTCATCCTTCTTCCTTTTCTTGTTGGATCGGTCAGGTTGATATAGATGTACCATAGGCATGCCTCCCCATGCTCCTTCTTTGCTTCACTAGATCATCCCGGTATTTGCGCCCTACCACAGATATAATAAACATCACCGCTGTAAAATCATCTTTAAACGGCGCACTTGGTGCTGTTGTCGCATTAAAGCTGGAGAGTATGCACATGCGGATCTGAAGAAAGTGGAAGAGGAACTTGCTGGGCTTTTCAGTGTAGGTTGGGCCATAGGCGGCTGGCTGAAGTTGAGTGTACATATGCAAGTGCACAAGCAGAGAGGATATAAATTTCCACATACAACTCAGGAGTTATCTCGGTGCCTTTGAGATGCGCATCATTGCCCGCTGTGTGACTGACATTATAGACAAGACAAAGCATCCATTATAATTTATAAGAGTAAATTTTCCAACAAAGTCAGAAGATTCTCTTCTGCCATCTCATCTAGTATGGCCTCACGGGGTGAGAGCCAATGAAAGAGGGCTGTGTCCTGCAGATGCAGAGCGAGCAATCGTCAGCTTACATACGCTAGTGTCCTCCTCATATGGTTATAACCAGGCATGTGCCGGCATACCATGAAATTGAAATTGCAACACGCGCAAACAATGAAGTGCTAACTTCACTCTCGAACGGAACCGACGATGCTCTCTTCAGATAACCGCCATGAGCTACCCTGCACATTCAGAGAACGCGCCATTACTTGCTGCTCCGACGCAGCCAGCTCCTTATCCCGGCCCTTTGTCCCCTTCTCCTTACGGTGACAATACTCGTCTAGCGCCAGGAAAGCCAGCCGATCCCAGGGGGTCTGAAAGAAAGCACGCAACTCGGCGTGCAATAGCCGGTTGCTGTCTGGTTGTCGTTTTTATTGTATCCCTTGCAGTGTTTCTCGGCATATGGGAAAGTGGTTGGACGGACTCTGACCCGCGGGCAGTTGCAGCAGCTGTCCTCGCTCGTTCACCACTCATCGTACGCCGATGTCGTTTTCTTTTTCGCTGCTCCTCAGCTTATTATAGCATTGAAACTTAGGACGGTCACATCGATCTACCGGAGCTCGTCCGCGTACTTTATGGAAACAATATTTCCGCCTTTGATCTTCGGAAATCTATGCCTGGCGAAGTTGATATACCACGACTTCGTAAGGGTCATGTAGGCGGCTTCTTCTGGTGTGTCCACGGCTTAGTTCCATCCCCACTTTTTGGATTTGGAGTGCTGTTTCCTTTGCTATTTCACATCCGTCACCTTTCCTCGTGTCCTCCATTTTAATTAATATCTGACATTATCGCTCGCGCAGGTCCGTTTACGTGTCCTGCAAACCAGACAACGAGAATTTCACGAAGCCTTCGTATCGCGTTCGAGACACGTGGGTTAACCTAGCCACTCTCTTCTATTTTTTTTTTTCTTTTCTTACATTTCCTCTATCCCAGTCTGGAGCAAATTGACGTGGCTCATCTCCTAATCAATGAATATTCAGACACATTTCGGTTTGCGAGCACGTCAAGCGAGGTTCGCTCAGCAATACGCTCAAGGAAAATAGCGAGTCTCATAGGCGTAGAAGGAGCACATCAGTTGGGAAATTCTCTGGCCGTTTTGCGACAGTACTACGCACTTGGCGCTCGCTATCTTACGCTTACCTACTCCTGCCACAACGCCTTTGCCGATTCAGCTGGTATCCTCACATCGCCTCCTCCGGTGCACGGTGGACTCAGCCCGCTTGGTAAATCGCTTGTGTATGAAATGAACCGACTTGGTATGCTCGTCGATTTGTCGCATGTCAGCGACGATGCTGCAAAGCAAGCTCTTGCACTATCGGCAGCTAGAGGTGCTCCTGTTATCTGGAGCCATTCATCTGCCAGAGCAGTCCACGATGTGCCGAGGAATGTTCCGGATGACATTCTGCAGCTGATGACGACGGAGGACGACGCAATGGCGCGCTGGCGAGGACGTACCGACGGTGTTGTGATGGTACGAGACATCTGCCGCAACCACAACCAAAGTTCTTGACTGACCTCCAAACAAACTCAGGTTAACTTTGCTCCTTACTTCGTCGCCCCGGAAGGTGAAGCAACGCTCAAAAGAGTCGCGGATCACTGCGAGCACATCGCAAAGGTTGCGGGGAAAGAACAGTATGTCTTCCTGGAACGTATCGTTATACTTCGCAATGCTGACAACGGAGAAAGCGTTGGAATCGGCAGTGATTTTGATGGAATCGGCACGGTCCCTGCTGGCCTTGAAGACGTTTCAAAGTATCCCGACCTTGTGCGCATTTTCGTCTCTTGACGTAATTAAGCTCTTAAAGTAATGTCTCTTTTTTTCAGGTCTCCGAATTGTACGCACGCGGTTGGTCTCGCCAGGATCTTGCAGGGCTCGCCGGCGGAAATTTATTGCGTGTCATGCAACGCGCAGAGCGCGTCGCCCGTCAGATGCAGAAGGATGGAGATCGGCCATCGATGGACGTGTACGACAAACGCACTGACATCCCTCACGACTTGAGGGAGCCAGGAGAGCTCTGAACGCTGTCTTGTTGCGATCCTGATTATGTACCGAGGAATCTGTCCAGTCCAGCTTTCTTTCAATAGTTTACTAGCTTCCACTTTCAAGTTTCAAGGATTTTGTATCGAATTAGTGCCATCGAATTCAGATCTCAGGTCTAGGACGACGGAGCTAGGAGACCTGGTGTAGACTTTCGGAGACAACTCGAGCACAGATTGCGCTCATGATGGAATCTCTCGTTCACAAGATGTAGTCTTATGGGAATGTTTAACAGCCGCCTCCGACAGGTCGATCTCGACATCTCAGCATTCGTTGGGCCACTTATTTGTGCTCCTTATAGATTGAATGTTCTCGTCTTGTCGGAGGTTTGATGGGCTATCTTTCCGGACTATAGAATCTAAGCCTCCGTATCTTCTCTTCCTGAAGAAGGTCAAGAAATACTACCGGGTGCAACGAGCACGGTGTAGTCCTCTCGAGAAGTCTATCTAATGTCTGAGAAGATTCTGGTGAAGAAACTTAAGATTAGTGCAATCTGCGGATCAAGGCTGAATCGTGATAACTTGTTCCCATACCGTGTAGTTCTGAGTGCGCTTGAATTATGTTGACATCGAACTACAAAGTCGCTTCGTATTACTAGTGTGTAAATCACGATGGGGAAGCAACTGCAGACTGAATAGCGAGATGCCGATGTATTACCAATACCTGTTCACATCGTCAAACACCGAATCGTGAAACGCATGTTTATAATATTTCGTAAGGAGACAAGCGGATGATATTGATATTCCATAGACGGCACTTAAGAAAGAGAGAAATATACACTACAAAGAATACCGGGATCGCTACAGGGAACAATGGAAAAATTTAACGAGGCGTAGCAGTAGACAATTATTTAAACATTCGATTCCGAATCTCTAAGCTTTCGCTTCTTTTGCCTTCTCAACCGCGAACTCCGCCAGTTCCGCAAGCGTCAGAGTGTCTTCGCCGAGGAAAGACATAGGCACGTCTACTCCATATTTCTTCATAACGTCCGATCGGAGTTGCGTGAATGAAATGGAATCGATACCAAGGGACAAAATTGGCGTGGAAGAATCTGTAAATAGACGCAACCGGTGAGCATGCCGTCGCAGGCGATATAAACGTGCTTCACTAACCAATATTTTCCATATCAGAAGCAGACATGCCAAGAACAGCTTGCAAACTCGTGGAGATGAATTTCTCGGCATCCTTTGCAGACAGATTAATGTCGGCGACAAGCGTATCTTCCGAGGAAGGACGATCAGAAATTTCAGAACCACTCTGCTGCCTCGCAGCGTCGACGATAAACTCCGCGACTTCTGCGAGTGTCAAAGTCTCCTCGCCAAGGAATGTCATTGGGAGATCAACCTCGTAGTTCTCTGATACATCAGCACGAAGTTGGGTGAAGGAGATGGAATCAATTCCGAGAGATAGAATGGGGGTCGATGAATCTTACAGTTCTCAGATTAGCGTCGTCAGAGACATGCTGGAAGATTATAGTACTCACCGAGATTTTCGACGTCCGATGAAGAAAGCCCAAGTATTTTCTGAAGACTGCGGGTCAAAGTCTTCTCAACCGCCGGGATGGCAATCTTCGTAGTACGCTTCGCCGAAGACACAATAGCAGGTTTCGGTCCGGGTATAGCAGAGTCCTCCGGTGCCGCAGAGGCCAGAACGGACGAAAAGTACGGGTCAGAAGAATACGGCTCTTTTCCATGCAATAGGCTGAAGCGAGTCTTTGCGAGAATGGAAACAACGGGAGGCCGCGCATCTTCAAGAGTCCTCACTAACAACGGAATGCCTAGTTCGTAAGACATTTGTGGAATTGCAGGGATGTCGCCAACGAGCTGATCCGATCCATTCTGCGACTCCCATGACCCTAGTTGTACCGAATACGTCTCTCGGGAAGAAATGGACGAGGAGTATGCCGCGAGCGCATCCATGAATGAAGTATGACGCAACACGTAACAACTGATTAGGCTTTCCAAGAGGGACGCTGGATGACGTTATGTTAGCATGAACTAATCATGGACAGCAATGAACCTACCTGATGCTGCTTAACATCACAAGCCGGTCGACAGCGAGCTTCAACTCTTCGCAAGCTGAATGTATGTTCCATGCACCGATGGCGGTTGAATTCAGAACAGAGGAAAGGGCTTGATCTGTTGCGGCACGAACGGGCATGTCCTTGACATTGTCTGGAGCGTACACGATAGACTGAATGGGCCCATACTCGTCATAGATCTTCACGAGCGTGTCCCTCACAGCCGCACCCAAGGCAATCTCTGTTTGTACGTAGTCCAGTTCGACTCCTTCGGCTTCCAGATTGATAAGCGTAGACGCAATCTTTGAAACATATCAGCCTGGATGCGGTCACACTCAATGAGTCGTTCACGTACCTCAATATCACCCCTGTTTCTCTTGTCGACAAAGACGATATGCGACCATCCTCGCCTATCCACCATGTGCTTCGCCAGTGCAATACCGACTTCGTTCATACCAAAAATCACAGCACATGCCTTCTTCTGTACGCTGTCATTTGTAGGAGGAATCCAGAAACCGTCCTCAATTAGGCATGACTCCAAACGAAGCAGACGTCGCTCTGACGAGTAGCGGTAGGCAATTGGAGATTCCTTGCGAGTAACTCCGATCGCGAGCTCGCGAGTCAAGATCGCGCACTCTTCACTTGTGGGGATATCTCTCGGTAAATCAATTGCAAAAATCGACTGGAAATTTGACTCATGACGAAGCACTCGTACCATTCCATGACAGAAGTTACCCAAAAGACAGCCTGCTTCCACAGGCAACTTTGACATGGACAAAGTAGTCGAGGAATCTGTCTCCGCTGGAAGGATTTGGAGCGCCTCGTGCGTGAGGATGACGATAGACTGAATCTTATGAGACCCAAGGTGTGGAGCAATAGCCTTCACGAAGGTGAGAGACGCCAAGGATGATACCATTATGCTATCCCCGTCCACTCGTAAGCCATCGACGCTCGTCGCGTCGTAAACGATCTGATATGGTCCATTCTGTGACTCCAGGAAGGTACTGACTTCGTTGACTGCGATTACTTTCATTGACAGGGAAGATGCCTCCCGCTCGAGAGTTTGTAGAAGTCGTCCCGACCCGACGTATAAGATGTCCGAAACCTTCTTGGTATCAAGATCCTCCACACTGAGCATCTTCTGCTTCCAAATCGTTCGCATGAGAGGAAGTCCACCCTTGGGAGGTGACGGACGAGCAACTACCGGCATAGAAGACGGTACCCAAGACACAGAATAATCTGTGCAAGCTACAAGAAGCTCTCCGGATTCCGAACGGACTTCAAGCTCAGCCGTCATTTTCTTCGAATTTGGCGAGACCTTGATAGGAAGCCGGTATGTACAGAATATACGTTCCGGGAAAGAACTTGCGTGGATGATCAGGCCGTTGACGACGGAAGGTAGGAATGAGCCTCCAGCCCGCAATTCGGCTGGGCCCTCGGGAGCAATGGCACCGAACATGTGCAAGATCGCGTCCATCTTGCGGATGAGATCATGCTGAGAGTTGCCCGAGGGAGGCACATTGATCGACCCGACTGCGCGATCTGCGTACATATCAATCGACTGAATACACTGGAAGTTGGGCCCAAATCGAACAAGGTTGTTGCTGAATTTCTCGTAAACGGCTTCCTTGATCACTGTCTGACTTGGCCGGCCGCTCTTCGTAGCTGTCGATGAAGGCGCAGAAGCAGGAAGCAGGTTGCCGGAGCAGATCTTCCCCTTCTCTACACCTTCCCGGTAGTGCACGCAGGTAAAGGAGCTGTCGTGAATTTCTAGTTTCAACGTCTCCTTGGAAGGGTTTTCGAGTAGCAAAGGTTTGAGGAAACGCATGTCGACGACGACAGGACTAGACCGAGCTTTTCTCGCCTCAAGTGAGACAAACATTGCGAGAGCGGCAGCAGGAATGATAGGAACGCCCTCCACCGTATGGTCTTTTTCAAGAAGAGGTCCAAGCTCCTTCCCAATCTCCCAGATCTTCATATAATCATCACTCTGCTGCATTCCCTTGATCTTTGTCGTACGCGAAGGAATTATGGATGGGTAGTGACGTTGTCTCTGCCAAGGATACGTAGGAATGGCCACTTTCTTCGCTTGAGTTCGCCTACCAGCGAACACTTTCTGGAAATCCGGCGTAACGCCCAGAGTGTATAGCATCGCCAATGATTGCACGAGAGGATTAAGCGTGTCAGTTGAGGGTCTATCGCACAAAGAAATGACGGAGGGAGGCTTGGATACGCGAGAACCCGCATCTTTCAGGAGATGCGCGATAACGGTTTGAGGACCAACATCAACGACTACGTTGCAATTCGCTTCACTGAACAACGCATGTGCAGCATCCACAAAGCGCACAGCTTGGCGAGCTTGCTTGACCTGCAACGCTGAGATTAAAACAAACAAGATACGCTTGCTGGGTTATCATTCTTACCCAATAGCCAGCATCGGGACGCTCTCCATTCTTTAATGCTCGACCCTCCACACTAGAGAAGTACGGTATGGTCGGCTTGGAAATCTCGTCCGCGTTGCGTTCTAGATGTTCGCGAATAGGACCCAAAGAGGGCTCGATGCAGTGACTATGGAAGCCTGGAAGGAAAAGATGACTTTATTGATAGAACTGTCAAGACATCGAAGAAAGGAACAAACCTTGGTTCACAGATAGAATCGTCGCCTTTATCGACTTCTTAGCAAGATCATCCACCAGTTTTCGGACAGCCTGCTCATCTCCGGAAACAACATGCTGTGTGTCCGAATTGAATGCAGCGATCGAGACCACCTCGGACAAGCCCAGAGCAGCAATTCGTTTCTTTATCGGCTCAGCGGGGGCACGGATGGCTGCCATGATACCGCCGTTCGTCCGCTCTGGACGCATAGCGTTAGAGCGAACAATTACAAATTCCAGCGCAGTGTTGAATTCCATGCTTCCAGAAGCAACTAATGGGATGGAAATAAGCATGAGGACTCAAGCGAGAGGTGGAGACTTACCTGAGGCAGCGATTTCCCCAAGACTGTGGGAGACGACTGCATTCGGTCGAATACCAAGATGTTCTAACCACCTTACCATTGCACATTGGAAGACGAAAATGCATGCTTGCGAAACGTGAGTTTCGTTGATGGCGTTTGAAGGCCTTTCTGTCTCTGCATAATCAAACAATAAAGGTCCTAAGTCGAATCCAAGAAGGTCGGACGCCTGCTCGGCATACTCGAGAAGATACCCTGCAAACACCTTGTCGACGTCGCTGAACGCGCGACCCATACCTTGCCACTGACTGCCCTGACCTGGGAAAGCAAAAGCGACACGCGGCTTTGAGGGAATGGCAGCAAATGGCTTCTTCGCTGAGGTCTCCAGTGCGATATTCAGCTGATCAAGAAGTTCTTGCATGGTAGCGCAGGTACATGCGAAGCGGAAACGGTAGTGCTCGCGACCAATGCAGGTTGTGTAGCAGATATCTGCGAGGTCAGATTCCTGAGCTCGCTCACAATACTCGACATAACTGCGCATGTATTCCACCAACGCCTTTTCCGTCTTTGCACTGACAACGAATAGGTGAGGAATGGGACGCGCGGGGGTCTCGGGGATATTAGATTCAATGGCCTTATTGGAAAGATGCTCCTCCAGAATGACGGCAGCGATAGTACCGGCGAAACCAAATGATCTAAAGTGTGTGAGACAAACAGCCGAGGGTTGATAACTTAATAACTTACAGCGACAACGCTCTCAGTGGGACTCCGTCAGCCCTTCTCCTAAGTTGACTTTCAAGATGCGAGATTCTCAGTGGAGTGACACTCGTATCCAGCCTGGGGCTTAAGTTTGAGCCATCCAAGTGGGCCAGGCCAGGGACAACGTGATAATGAAGCGACTGCAATGCCTTTGCGACGCCAACGAGCCCAGCAGAACTCTCCGTGTGACCGAAGATTGTCTTCGCGGCTCCAAGCACGAGAGGTGAATCAGCTGAATGGGAGCCGCCGAAGACTTCGTTGATGGCTTGGATTTCCATCATGTCACCAAGAATTGTGCCAGTGCCATGATTCTCAACAAAACTACAGGCACAATAAATCAGATCACCAATTATATTACCGATATTCGCCCGGAAGTCAAATACTTACTCGACATCGCTCGGCATGATTCCCGCCGCTGCTAAACATGTCCTCTGCAGTGCGACCTGAGCCTTCGAGTTGGGCGCCACGAGGCCTTGAGAACGCCCATTATGTTGCACCGACGTCGACTTTACAACGCCGATGATGTTGTCACCGTCACGCAGCGCAGCGCGTTTGCTCTTTACGATGAATGCCATAGCACCCTCAGAAGGCACGTACCCGTCCGCGTCTTTGCTGAATGTCGCACAACGTCCGTGCAAGGAGCTCATTTGATTGGCTGAGAGGAAGCCAAAGTTTCCGGGCCTTCAAAAAAAAAAGGTAAAAAACAACTAAGTATTATAGCGGACGCGAGATACACACCAAACATGCACATTGACGGAGCAAACGATCGCCGTCTCACTTATACCATGGCGAATGGACATCAGAGCTGAAATGTATGCAATGAGAGAGTATATGCTTCGCTATATGATTTGCATACCGTTATCTAGAGCAACCAGCCCACCGCTACATGCAGTGTTTAACGTCACTGAGGGGCCATGGATATCCAAAAAGCTGAAAGGAGGTGAGATTTTTTATCGCATGCACAGACAATAATGAGGCACATACTAAGATAGACGGCCAGAGATAGCACTGTCTGCGACTCCAGTTCCGTAGTAGCGATCGTAGACTGATAAAAGGAGTTTACTATTGAAATTGTTTAGCTATAGGGCAATAGCAACTCACCTTCGAAGCCTTTTTCGGTGTAAATCAAATCTGGATATCCAAATTCTGGTCCTTGAGCAACAAAGACACCCATATTGCTACCTTTTATCCCACTAAGAGGAATATTAGCGTCTTCGAGCGCCTCGACAGCGACCTCCATTGCGACACGTGCTCCCGGCGTTACAAAATAAGCTTCCGCAGGACTGATTCCGAAGAACGCGTTATCATAGCTAGCTACCTCAATACGACCCATTTGCGTAAAATTGATCTTTCCCGGAGGGGGCTTTGAAGGTGGGTTGGTCGGTGGGTGATAGAACGAGGCGTGATCCCAACGATCGTTACCCATGGGCTCAAGGACTTGCTTCTTGTGGACAAGCGCTTCCCAAAAGGCACTTGCAGTATTCACCTTTCCAGGGAGACGGAATGCTTGACCCACGATCACCACGTCGCTGTCATTGTCGTAAGTCAGACGTACACCAGGAGAAAGCTCTGATGGAGAGGTGGAGGAGGCTGTGAGCTTCTCGAATATCGCACGCGAGAGTGTTGCAAGATCTACATAGTCGTGACACGCGCTCATCGGAAGATCGAGCGTAAAGCGGGAGTTGAGTTTCGAAACGATACGCGTCGCCATATTCGAATCCATGCCGAGCTCGGCGAAAGATGCGTCTCCATTATCATCAACCAGCGCCTTTGGCACGCCAAGTCCTTCGGCTACAATCTGACCAACTTCGAATTCGACCTCTTCGAGAGTTGTCACTGCTTTCTTGGTCCGTTTCGTTCTCTTCTCATTACCGAACTTTGATAAACTTGGGTCATTAATTAGCGCTGAGAGGCGTGCTCCGAAGCGTTCTTCAAGAGCCTTCCGCCAAATCAGAGCTTTCCGCGTCATTGGTATAGTCTCGCCCTGCTCGAGCACGAGAACTCGGGAGACAGGCACGCGCAGTGGAGGATGTAATCCCTTGTTCACCTGAGCAAAAGCACGCATCACTTCACGTCCGTTAAATCCGCTGTTCGGAACCTCGACGATAGCGCAGACAAAATCTGCTGCTCCACGAAGGAAGCGGTTTCCGACGAGAGCCGCTTTTGCGATTGCAGGATTTTTTGCGAGTTCCTGCTCAGGACCGCGAGGATCAAGCAGCTCCGCAGATCCCAATTGGATGTAATCTTCCTTGCGACCGTCCCAAACCAGCCTCCCGTCGCGTAGCGAGTACATGTCACCAGTATGGAATGCCGTGATTCCTGTGGCAGGGTCATGCTTATGCGTAAGAGATGCGAAGTTGCGGTAGCCGCGAGCAATGAAAGGTGATGAAATTACGAGTTCTCCGTCTAAAAAGTTGAGTTAGATAGAAGATATGGACAAAACAAGAACTTCAGAGCTCACAAGAGTCATTCTCATGACCATCCCCATCGACAAGCGTTAACTTTGCATCTTTGACCAGAACCTGATCAACCGGGTAACCGCCTTCTGCCATCGTCTTGACGTCCACTTCGAACAGAGCGCCGCCGATCTCAGTCATACCCAAGCTAACATCCATCTTGAGCCCATGTTCGTCGGCCCACTTCTCCGTGTCGGAGTCGGTAAGAGCACCGCCACTTAGTAGCTGACGACATCTCTTTAAGAGGTCAAGGTATTCGGGGTGTCCCTCACATGCTGTCATTAGGCGTTTGTAAAGCCAGGGAACACCGCTTATCATATCCGCGTTCGAACGCTTAGCGGTCTGGAGCAAGATGGTACCGATATCGTATTCGGTGCCGGTCGACGATGAAGCTGGAGTAGGGTAGGTTGAAGGTGGAACAGCAAAGATGTAGCAACCGACAGATAAGACAATGTGGCAAGTGAAGTCATGGGCAAGTGCCATGATATGACTAAATGGGCCCCAGCCGAGGACTCGGAAGCGCTCAGGCTCAGCATCACCATACAGCTCGCGCGTGATGCCTTTCCGGACGCGCCAGGTTGCAAGCTCAAGGTGCGCATTGGAAAACAGCATACCATGGTGAATAGGCACGCATTTCAGATTGGCTGTCGAAGATGCAGAAGAAGTGTAGATGTAGAGTGCATCATCGGTCGGGGAAGACAGTAAAGAAAGGTCGATGGACGGCTTATTAGCGTACGTCTTCAGAAGAGTTGGAATCCCGGATTCAGCGGGTTTGAAAGGAAGTGCAACAAGACCCATGTCTGCAAGCTGGTTTAATAAACCGTCGTTGATAACTATGGATACTTACCCCTGATGAGCTTGACGTTTCCTTCTGACGACTCGGGAAGCACGACGCAGTGAGGACGAATGCCGTCAAGCATTCCCTTGAGAAGTGCTTCAGGAGCATGGAAATCTAAAGGTGCTGCCACCCCGCCGATCAGCCAAGTGGCTAGGATGACTGCGAGGACATAAGGGTTGTTGTCGCTGACGATGGACACTATGGGTTTCTCGCCGAAACTAGAGCGCAGCTTGGAGGCAATGCCACTCGCAAGCGCAAGCAACTGTGCGTATGTGAGAGTGTCACCGCAGCAGTCGATGACCTGGACGTCGGCAGTCTCAGGCGCTGATGCGACCTGGACGAATCTACGGATGACTGTGTCACTGGAAGGAGCGTCTGCGCCAGCCATAGTGAGGGGGGAAAGGACGGTGTATGAGAGAGAAAGAGATGTACTGTAGCCGCCTTGATATAGCTGCGAGCAAAGTCTAATGTGCGGCCGTAAGAGTTCGTGGGCTGGCTAGTGACCAAAACGGGTAAGTGGCGGACCCAGCAGACCAATATAATGAAGCAGAAGCAAATGAAGCCATTCTCCCGCTGCGCGCACAGTTGTGCCTAGATCAGCCAGCCAACCCGTTGATGAGAGTAGAGTGAGAGTGAGAGCGAAGCAAGGCGGAAGAGCGACCGCAGATGCCGCGTTCTTCCAGGTTGCGGACGCGATGAATCAATCATCCCTGTGTCAACCATTGATGAAACGCTCTTCAGTAATGTGCATTATATCTTTGGAAACGGGGAATCTCGTAACTACATAGTGCCTAGAATCCTGGCCTGGCCCCGGGACAGACTGGTGCGCCAGTGAACCGTGAACCGTGAACCGTGAACTGAACCGTGAAAAAATCTGAGTGCGACAGAGTCGATCATCGAGTCGTCGATCACACAGGATGGGCACGTGACTCACGTAGTTCGTGTCAATTAGCCAAAAGGACACCGTCGCATGCATCGCTTCGCACGGACGTCTTTCAGTATCAGTAGCGATTGTACTGTAGATGTGCCCGTGACAGTGTTAATGAAGACTTATCTCCTAGGCGAGGCTTGCTTTATGCAAAATTCGTGAACCTTTCTTGCAAGAAAATCTCTGCGGCACCTGGTCTCATATGATACAGTCTAAATTTCTTTGTCGCGACGCCATCCATATGTTTTTTGCCTACTTCATTGTTCTTTTCTGCCTTGGTATGTTGCAAGAAAGGTGATCCAAGATTTCATCATATTTTCGGCTCAGCGGTCGACGATCAGTGTAGACTTTGAAAACTCGCTAGAATTTATCTCAGAGAAAGAGACGACATGAAGCTTCCGCACAGACTTACACGGGCGCCATTCTGTAGTGCACTGTTGTGCCATCTGCATCTGAAGCTGTCTCCACTGTCTCATTCCCAGTAAAGCAAAATGTATATTTTTTCTAGTCCGGTGTGTCATTTGTTTTCTCTCCTTTTCCGTGTCATTTCTTCCGAATCCGATGGTTCCGGGTTCGTCGACTCCGATTTATCTGGCAGTCGCCATTCAAATACTAGTACTAGTACTGTCTGATTGACTTTCACAGGACAGTAGTTCTACAGCAAACATCTTGACTGAATATCATCTGTGGCCATCACGCCCAGTTTCTGATTTGTTCTTATCATTTGCCTGACGAGTTCGTCTCTGAAAAATTCGATCGAGCCTTACACCTATGGGTTCGTCAATATCACTCTCTTGGAAACTCGGAGAAACACACGACTCCGTTTGTAATGATGGTCTTGGCATAACATGCGAACCCGAGTTCTATCTCATTTGAAGGTATAAATGCGCTGTGGTACGGCAAGCTACTGAAATCCTGTCTAATTTTATATCTAGCGCACATTTGCTTCTCCTATCATCCGTCTACTGGACTCCTGAAACCAGATGTTTGCTGGATACTCTCTTTTTATTGTCTTTTTTGCCCTCCTCACCGCCGCAAGGTCTCCTCAGTATCGTGCCATGATGACGATGCTACCGAGTTCTCCAGCTTCTTCCTGGCTCGACGCCACGTACACAATTGCTTCCGGGGAAACCTTCGCACCTAAACAGGACTTCACGCTCTATGATCGCGGTTCTGGTGCTTGTGAAGACCAGTCCGAAGGAGGAGACTCCGCCGCCGTGTTTGCCCTTGAGGAAGGAGCGACGTTGAGAAATACCATCAGTGCCAATCAAGCGGAGGGCATCCATTGCTTAGGTTAGTACTCGTCATGGAGGTCAGCGACATCATTAATCTCTTCCATTTAACTAAAGGTTCTTGCACCTTATACAATGTATGTTTTGAGGATGTTTGTGAGGACGCCATCACAATAGAGCAGGTTACATTTGTCCTTCCGTGGGGTACATCATTCATGCGATACGTTCTGACGTCCTGGTTGTCATTCCGTTTCAAGACGAGGCAAGCACGTTCAAAATACAATAGCATCTTCTGATGTTGTATCCAGTCGCTGCGGCAAACGAAAGTCGAGATACGCAAGACATCTACGAGCCAACCGCCTTCGAGCCTGCACCACCCATTTTTATTTTCCTGCAGCAACGGCTATCTCCAAGAAGGACATACCCACCCTCAGCCATATCGAGAGAACACTATTCGTAATCATTCGTTGCAGCGAACTCCATAATACAGTAAGTCCCGCACATCACCAGGGCGACGTGACCTGACGTAGAGATCTTTTATTTCGATACTAGAATAACTATGGTCGATCGGTCAATGTGTATGTATACTGGAAAAAGAAGAAAAGAAAAAAGAAAAAAATTTAGCATTAGAAAGGGGATATACTACGTAATTAGATAAAGAACGTTATGATAAAAAAATTGCTCCATCATGCGACATGCTTATAGTAAGGGCTCTTGAGCTTTCAATTTTCTACCATCTCTTGTATTTTTTCTCGCAAAGTATCTCGTTTCAATTCGTCCTCAATCATATTCGCACGCTGCGCTGAAAAATGAAACAATGGCCAATAAATACAATAAACCGTCTCCATAGAAAGGTTGAGGTATGAGTGTAGACTCACAGAAAATGGGTAATGCATCTGCAAAACCCGCACATGTATGAAGTTCGTTCAGTAGACGACCAAGGTTGAGAAGAGACTTCCGTCCTTTAGATCGAATTTCATGTGTCCTCGGTCCACGCATTGAATGATCAATCTCCTCAATTAATACTCTGCCCGCTATCCAACCACAAACCTGTGGATGGCACAGGATCAGCGCAATGAGTGTAGAAGTATAAAAGACAGTTACTCACGGCAAGGAAAGGATCTGGAAATTTGCTCTGCGTCGCATCGCTTCCCGTAAAGCAAATACGAGAGGTAAATTCCAGTATAGAGACAATCTCATCCGCATGTGTAAGGAACCCATTCGACGCGGTCTGTGTAACGCTTGATGTTAAGGCACGGTGAAGATGGATCATGGAAGCATGTACAATGCTATGAGTAACGGCCATGTTCAGACGAACATCATCCCCGGAGGCGTCTAGCTCGTCTAGCGCCGGCAGACGGCGAGCAAACTCAGCAGTAATATGTGCTAATGTTCGCACTTCCTCCTCTATACGCGTAACCGAATCAGTTTGAGCTATAGCGTAAGTAATCAAACTACGTTTTGAAGAATGCGAAGGAAGCAGACGAACCGGCCAGACTCCACGCCTTTCCGTAAATTGCAGATGCTTTTGATCGGTACGCTAGATACGAGCCATCATCCCCTAACATCAAATATTGAGACGACAGGAACCTCTGCACGGTTTGTCCCAAGGTCTCGGTCTGTGAATAAGTAGCGTATCCATCCCATCCGTCAGTGACAACTGACATAGTCGTATACTAGGACTCACCACTGGCACGTCCATCCATGGTGTGTCAATCTGAGTACCGCGAGTTGGATTATCCGAAAACGAGCGCGGCGATTCTAACTCCGCACTCCAACAGGAATCTAGCTCATAAACGGACCAAAACACCCGTATTCGTTCAGCCCTTTCTTTGTCGTCTGATGGAGGCGGTAAACTGAGAGCGGTCGGGTATTCGTTCAGCTCTTTAACTTGATGAAGAGAACAGCTGAATGCGAGGGCTACTGCTGCATTTGCGTGATATCGGGCTTCAAAATTGTGACCGAGGCACAAGAAATACAGGGCGATAAGTACCTCCGCCTGCACAGCTTCTACTCGATGATGCGCTGCATGCTTGGTCGCAAGTTACAATGCAGTTAGACCACTGTGACGAGGTGACAGAAAGCATAGCTTACTTCACTCTGGTTTAAACTAGAACCCTGAAGAGCTAGGATCGCAAGCTGAAGGCGGGCATCCTCGTGCTGTCGCAGCTCCATTCGACTGGAGAGCCGAAGACCCCATAGGTATACTGTATCGAGCAGAGCCGGATGTGGCCGTTCAATATGAGATCTCGGTAATCTGGTGCGTTCTCTAAACCGATCAACATCAAGTGCGAAGCCTAATGCCCTGGAGTTCGGAAGAAATATCGAGATACTTCGGTTACAATGAATTCGCGTGGGCAGAGAGTAAGACATTAGTCTACGGACGGGCAAGAGCTCAAACTAGGCCTTACAGCATTTCTGATATCTGACTAGGAGGCTCGGGATCTTTCCACCACCCTTCTTGAGTTGGTGGAACGCTCGGTGATTGTGAAGGTGATGCTTGACTGTCAGTTCGACGACCTGTCGAAAGCCTGTACGCCGCATATGGATCATGGAGCGTAAGGGATTGTCTGGGACCCGGCCTGCCTTCTAGCTCTTGAAGTCGCGATTCAAGTATTGCCACATTCTCTTCGAGCAACTGCGTCCTCGTAATGGATTGGTTATCCGTGTATTCACAGTCATCGGCCCTATTTGCATCGATACATGGTGTACAGAGAGGGCGCACTCCTAATGAAAAACAATCATCCACGAGAACTCACTCACACATCATTTCAGGATACGCACCATCGCATTTCTTAAAACGTACCGATGAGTTACCATTCTCGTGGCCTAACTAAAATATCAGACACGTACCATTTTACGGCGCCTAGCATTTGTGCAAAATCAATCAGTATGTGTGTTATATCAAACACTAATGGCTCACCTGCATCGGATGCAGGCCTTTCCTCGCTGGAGGACGCTCCCTCGAGTAGCAGAGGCAGAAGAGGATAATAAAGAATGTTCCTCTGCCATTTAATGCCTAAAGATCCAAAACCAAATCTTTAGCCGACGAGAGGGGGATGAGATTCTCATGCTTCTCGCAGCAATGACACCTTTATAGGTGTCTCAAAGCATCAGGCAATTTCGAGAAGCGACCAGATACGAGCGTAGGCAGTGTAGGTGCGGGGGTGGGTCCGGGCTGCGATACTTGCATAGCTAGAGACGTCGGAATGATAGAGAAGGTTACGTGGTGGATAGCGATTGGTCTCATTCCTCGAATACACGTTGGAGGATTTCGCGAAAACTTTGACCAAACTCCGATGCGCAGACAGCTATACGGATGAAGGCGTGCGGGCTGGACTGCTCAAACGGCCGATAGCAGGCGAAGTCACTGTTGGAACATGTTATCCTCGAGGAGCAAATCAGCAGAAGTGGTGATACGCAGTCATTGCAGCCACAGATTGATCCTGAGTATGACGAGGTGCAATCGGAAGATGGAACAGAACATAACGACATGTAGGTCCCTGTACGGGTTACTGACCCCAGCTCCCGGGAAGGCTCGAGCAGGAAATAAGTCTTGAGTGCCACAACTTCAGGCTGATCCGACCTTGAGAGATGAATGATTGGCCAGTAGCAGAATACACGAGATGAAACAGTTTCATTCAATGTTTCATTGCCAAAATTGAAAGCGGAAAGAGCAGGCTCAACCAAATCACGAGAATTAGCAGACACTTCCGCACTGTTCCGATGGAAAGTTTATTTATTTACTTCGCCGGGAGAGGCCTGCTTGCTTGAGGTATGCGCGGGCTCGGGAGTCTGTGGACTGCCTCTTCAGAGCCAACACAAGCATCCAATTCTGTCCAATTCATGCCGACGGACCTACATAATTCTGTTCGTGTCATGCTGGCCAGCGAGGAAGTAGAACCCGACGCGGCCTCGCAAATTTAAAGACTGAGGCAGGAGCAGAACGTTCATGAAGGTTCGAGATGAATTGGGGCGAGGCTACGAAATTAGAGAACAGCAATTTCCATGATTACAAAATAATTACTAAGTGAAATAATACATCTTCAATGCAATACAGTCTATTAATATTAGTCATCAGCACTCGATTTCTTAAGCATATCCTGGTAGTCCTGCGCTAGCTTGAACAGTGTCTTGCTTCTCGCTACATATACTGGAAAATCAGAACCGGATTTCCAAACCAGAGAATGCATTGAAACTCCTACCAAAGATCGTCAAGACTTCTTTTGCGAGATCGCGTTTCTGGATACCCAAAATCGACGGGCACCAGCTATCCTCAGTCTTTCCCGGACGCCTGAACCAAGAGGTTATTCTCAAGATTACAAACTAGACAGTAATTGCGACACACCAATAAACCGGTCCGTAGAAATCTCTCAGCACTTCCTCAGCCTTCCCGCGAAAGCCTTCGTCGGCAATCGCCTTCGCATACAATAACAAGGCTTGTCGGTATTCTGGTGCACTACCAAGAACCCGTGCAGCATGCATGCGGCTCTCGAGATGACCAAGGGTCATTGCTGCATCCCACCAAGTCGGCCGGGGCTTCTCCGCGTCCACTGGAGAACCGACAAGTTCAGCTATGCGCGCCTCGATTGACGCGATGACTCCATTTCCAGTACCACCCGGAGCCGCATTTGCAGATGTCCGCTGTCGGCCTTTCCACACCGATGAACCGTTCGCCCACCAGCTATCCCCAACGCGAACCCAGCTCAGAAGAGCAGAGTCGTACGTCAGAGCATAGCCCGTGCTGAGATATACGAGCAATGATCCATTCGGTCGGATTGAGGCCGAAGTAACTGTAGGAGAAGCACCATTGGGATTGCTCGGTGACGGAGGAGTTGGTGCAAGTAATGGCGACAAAGACGTCGGTGGATGCAATGCAGAACAAGTTTTCGTGTTCCTAGCATTATCATTACCACGAATAGAAAACGATAGAGAAAAAAAAAAAGGAGACATACCACACATAAACTTGGCCGGACGTCGTAATGGCCATAAGGAAATGCTTGGCCGCATCGAGAAATGCCACAGGTGAACCAAGCGTTAACGTAGGGACAAGCCTAGCAGATTGTGAGGAAGTGATGGATGAAGAAGACTCGGAGCAAGCTCACCGTCTCCCCGTCAATGTATAAACGTTGATCGAACCATCTTCCATCGCAGCGGCACAAAATCGACTCGAAGCACATATACTGAGTACAGGGATAGGAAGAAAGTCGAGCCATTGCACGGTTTTCTCCTTTGAACTGAAGAATGTTATCTCGGAAGGCTCTGATAGAGCCTTGTCAGATAGCCATAGGGCGAAGTCAAGTAATGAACTCTCACCGCTTCCGTCTTCTGAGTTTCGCACCTCAAGTGTATCTCCTGTCTCCGTCACGCGCTCGGACAGGAATGTTTTCAAAATCGGCGCTGATAGACCACCATAAACAGTCTCAGGTGCGAAATTACTGGTTGACGGCACGCCAACATTCCGCAATCCAAGCGTGTCGATACCCGCTCTTCTAATTTCACGTACTTCCTTCTCGCCTTGATCCCTCACGCGATCTCCACCGAGAGTACGAGCCTTGGGCAGCTTCCCTGCTTCGTCGCCGAAGGAGACTGTGATTGTGTCGCCCCTACTGCGCCGTCCACGTGTGTCGAGAGCACTAATAGGAACCGCCATGTCTGACCCGGGATCGTTCACGTTCTCGACATCCATTCCGTCGTAGCCACCGCCACTCACGCCGAAGCCAAAGCTAGTGGATGACCCGGAGGCAGAGACTGGAGGAGGAGGAATGAAGATCGTCGACGGTGCGCTTGTTCGAATATTAGCGGGCTGCGGTGGCAAAGGTAGCTGTGTGGGAATAGAAGTTGATGCTGAAGAGATGCCCGTTGTCGACGCCGAAGGGAGACTTGCTGCGGTTCCAAGTGAACCTACAAAGGTAGTCTGCACACGTCTCTGTCCGCGATCACGATCACGATTTCTAGGAGCACGCCGAGCAACGAGCTGGGTGACTTGTTCCCCTGATCGCGAAGGTCCCGCATGACCGAATCCATGTTGCTGTTGTGCAGATGGAGGCGTTAAGGGAGGCGTGGTTCGTCCCATTGCGTGTCCGTTTACATCGACAGACGGCGTCGGCTGAGCGGCAGAATGCAAGTAGCTATTTGGCATAGGCGGAAGGGAGAAGCCAAATTTGCTGAGATACTGACGCTGAGCAGCCAATGGCGCAATGCCCTCAAGTTCGTCCTGGTCAAATGCAAGCGCAGCCAAGGTGCCATCGCTTGATACTGCATACAACGCCAGACCGTCTGCAGACCAGCTAAGGTCCATAATCTGTCTTTCAAAGACCTCCTTTGCAACAATGATTGGACGCGCGCTCTTCGTCTGCCAGACGCTGATGGAGCGGTCATCTGCGCCCAGGGCGACGACGCTGCATATGTTGGATGTTACGACCGGCATCTGCGGATCGCGCAGGAAGATGTGCGGGTTGTAGCAAGCGACTTCGACGGTGTTCTCATGACCGACGAGACTGATATCGGACGTCCATGTATTGCGAGAAATGACAGCTGCGGTGAACACGTATCCATTGTTGTTTGTTGCGTTCGACGCTGTTATGTGCGCCCCATCGGGGGACCAGCTGAAGCAGATCCTATGAGCAAACAGTTGAGAATATGACGAATGCAGACGCACCTCAGCCGACGGAAGAACGTGTTGCCCGGCGAATGTTCAAAAGGTTTTGTGACTGTCGCCTCCAGACCCCAGTCCGTGGTCCTCCATATGCGCACAGTGCGGTCGTCAGACTGGGTAGCGAGAAATTCCCCCACAGGGTCCCAGCAGACACCCTTTACGAAGCCCTGGTGCATGTCGAGTTTGATGAGCCGTTCCAAAGTGTAGCCGCACCAGATCATGACCTGAGAATCAAGACCAGTCGAAGCAAGAAAACGGTCCTCAGGAGCCCAAGCGAGATCTGTTACATCTGATGAATCGGTGAATGCAATGAAGCCAATGTTAAACACGGTGTGAATTCATACCACTTTCATGGCCTGGCAAACGCTTGAGAGGCTTCCATCCCTCAACGTTGACTTCGTCCGAGCCCCAAACCTTTCCAGAACCTGTTCTGGCGCAGCTCATGAGCACGGAATTCCTTCTGATGTGAAAAGCAAAGAAAGCCCTACGTACGGATCGAGATCCCAGATCATGATAATCTCGTCGTCGCTACCACTTGCAAGCCAGCGCCCTGAGTGTGCCCAACGGACAGTAAGGACGGGGCCAGTGTGCATGGTGAGCGTGCAGAGCGACTTGGGCGGCCTGTTGGCTGCATCGGCTGCATCGTTGAGAATAGGTTTCGTGCTCCATATGCGGACTTTCGCATCGAGTCCGCCTGTAGCGATACGGGAGCCGTCCGGGTGGACGTGGACCGAGAATATTGAGAGTCTCTTCGCGTTCTCGCTGCGTGTCCCGTCTACTCAAAATATTAGAACATACACTAGCTGCTTGTGTGTACGAATACGAGCCTTGGTGCATCACCCAGGATGGCTTTGTGAACTTCATCTTATCGCAGCTGCTCGCGGTTGAAGAGCAAGTTGTGTTCACGTGCAATTGATATGTACAATGACTACAAATACATAAGAATGTACGGAGGACAATTGAGAGCAATGGCGACAACGAATAAAATGCAGTTCAGAAAGTGAGGAAAATACGTCGAAGGTGCTTTATCTTTGCTGGCGAACGGCAGATCGGACATTGTCGCTTCTTGTCCAGAGCTCGAGTAATGCATCTACTCATCGCATAATTAGTCGACAATGCATGGAAATATATATTTTTTAAAAATGCGCACGGTGAACAGAAAACATGGCCGCATTTGATACTGCTCAGTTCAAGTATCCGGTCTGCGTCCTGGTCAAGGCATAACGGGCATGTGTAACCGCTGCCCGCTCGCTTAGATGGTTTAGTACTCGCGGATCGACTGTCAGGAATTGGTTCGCTGGTGAGAGTGTCGGAGGAAGAGGATGCTAATAACGCTCGCGACGCGAATGTGGACGTTTGTCGCCGAGAGACCGAGCCACGGGATGAACTCGATGATCTGCTCCGTTCGTTGCTGGGAATGATATCGGCTAGCAAAGACTCGGAATCATCGGTGTCCGTGTCTGTGTCCGCGCCCGTGTTCGTGTCCGTGTCCGTGTCCGTGTCCGTGTTGGTGTTGGAGTCTGAGTCTGAGTCGCGGACAGATTCGTTGTTGCTGCTCTCTTCCTCGCTCTCTTGCTCGTCTGAGATTGGATTGAAGTAGCTGCTATCATCACCTGCGCTCGAGCTGTCGTCGTCTTCCGTCGTCGAGATCCAGCGGTCATATGCCATTGCCGGAGTTGGTTCCCAGGCGAGTGAATGATTCACAAATTCCACAAACTCTGTATGAACGTGCGACCATGGCAACGATGGCAGAATAATGTCAGACTCAGAGTCGGCAGCGGCAGCGGAGACATTGCTGGGAATGGCCTGAGAATCATCATCGCTCGAATCTGAGTCATGTTCTACGACGAAGAGATGCACGGCAGCACCGCGTCTGTGCTGAAGCAAGGCTTGCTCGTCCTTGAAAGGCCGGTCGCACAATGAGCAGTACGTGTTCGCATGAAAAGCGCGTATATGCTGGCACCTGCTGTCCTCATCGATGAATCCGCGCTTACATGGCTTACAACGCGAATGACGGGATGAATGGTACAGATGCATTGCTCTCGCTTCTGAAGACACAAACTTGCGCTTGCACGGCACACACGTCCATCTATCCGACGACCCTGTCATTGCCATCGCCGTCGCTGTTGCTGTCGCTCTCGTCCTCGTCGTCTCCAACAAGTCAAGTGTGGACTGTAGTGTCCGATCGATCATATCACGAGTGGCTGAGAATACAAGCGTGGGAACTACATCCCTTTCTTTATTGCTGATGTAATGGGTACATTATGTACTCAGCTTACCCTTTCTTAGCAGTCTGCGGCCGCTCTTGCATCCATGCTGGTATCCAATTTGCTGCATTCTCGAATCCCGATGCAATCAAGTCTAGTAACGGCCAGCGCTCCTCCTCGATGCAGAATATAATAATAATAATAATAATAATAATAACTATCTCGCGGGATTAAAAGACAGCCGAATTCCTGGTGATCTATGTTCTCCTCTTCATCCCCTCGGGCGCCCCTTTTACTCCCCTCCCATCTCTCCCATGAGCGTGTCTTCCTCAGATCTCGTATATGTCACAGCTCAGCGCTACTCTGGCGTCGCCGCAATCTCTCTCGTCATATATGATATTCGTGAGCCCCAGCCGACCTTTGCCGTCCCGCTCATCTGAGGTCGGAGGTACTCACACTGTCTATTTCAAGTAATCACAACGGACAAAGAGGTCAGCTTCTTCATTTCATACTCTTCCCGGCCATTAACGCCTTCTATTCGCAGATCCAGCACTTCTGGGTAATGCCCCATTTCATTTCATTATTAAATTGGTTTCGTTTTCCCACTTATAATTATCTTTATCTTCTTTCCCTATCAGGGCCGTTCATTTTCTCTCGTGCAACTGATTTATTTTCTCGTGCGTACCTTCTTTATTATGCAGTCGTCTGGAAGCCATCCGTCTTCCATACTAGAATCGATACTATGGCCTCATCGTCGTCGCTATCTATCTCTATGGTGCGTCTCCCGCGTCTCGTGGTGCAGTCTAGTCGTCTTCACAGTGTCACACGTTCATGTCGACTGATAGGGGACTTGCTTCAAGTTTTTCCCGATAATCTGTAAGCGTACTTCAAGTCCATCGCGTCCACTTCTGACATAGCTGTATTTCATTTCATAAGCTGTATGTTCTTTCTTATGGAACCACGCGCGACGGGAATCGTTCATTCGAGTCCACAGGCAAGAGAATCGTTGAGTTCGGCGCATGGTCGGGTGAGGTCCAAGTCAGATCTTTTCTTCCGTCACCCGCTGAATTATTCCTCAGGATGGACAATGATATTACTCTCCGATGGTCTGCACACATGTCTTCTCACCCTCTCATGGAATTAGCTAAATCACTCATGAAGCCATCATGGCCATTCGCGTGCATGCGCTCTTCGAGCGAAGTCAGTTCCTGTCCCTTTAGTTTCTCATCCGGTCGTGATAATCACCTTCCTTCCATACTCGCTTTCAGCAAGAATCGCGACAATATTGCTCGGCTCCCTATATCTGGTGCAAGGATTGATAATGATGGGCTTTGTAATTGGTTACGATCAAAAATACAGCGGTATGCACAATGCGTGCTTCACGAGCACCCATGCCTGATGACTACTCGCCAGACTTTGCCTCGCATGAGATCCAAGCATGTGGAGTCGTCGCTCCGAGCTGGATCAGCATCTTCTGGTACTAATTGATGCTGTCCTTGACGATTACGAAGTCCGCTTAACGCGGAAAACTTTAGGATTCCGACACTGATCTTTGAGTTAATTCTTCTATGCATGACCATTTACAAAGCCATGCCATACAGATGCCCAAGTTCAGGCGGGTCAAGCACATTTAGACGATATAGTTTGTACCGGATTTTAGTAAGGGATCAAATCATCTATTTTGCGAGGTGAGCATCTCATCTCTGTGTGATGTACTGGCAAGAAAGTGACCGTTCATCCCAGCATCCTTCTGTCCGGATGTATAAACATGGCACTCTGGGAGCAGCTCTCTGGAGGGACACCCAATAACGAAGTAATCACACTTTCGACCGCGATTCCATGCGTACTGGGTGCACGAATCTTGATGAACCTACGTGAGGCAGCGGCGTGGCAGGATGAACTGATGGACGACTCAAATGCGAGTATGAGCTTGAATTTCGCGTGAAACCAAGATTTAGAAATGTATTACGTAATTGATGATGCCATGCCCCACTAAGTATTAAGTTTTACATGTAATGAACGACTGCCTCAACAAAGGGACCAGTCGTAATAAAATAATATTAATTCTTTCTTTCTACTTGACCACATCATTCTCTACCTACGATGTCGTCCACAGTAATCCGCGAGGTCTCAAAGGACGTCTGGACGTTCTCCTGGTGAGCATTCAAGTTGCCACTCCGCTGAAGACGCAGGTGAACTCGTTATATTGCAGCCCCTTCTCACGCTTTGGTATATTCCCGGTCGGAGGAAGGTCAACAGCGATCAAACTCTCAAACGGGGACCTCTGGGTACTTGCAAGTACTCCGCTTAACTCGATGACCAAAGCAAAGTTGGACGAACTTGGAGGTCGAGTCAAATATGTCGTCGGCGCAGATGCAGAGCACAACCTCTTCCTCCGTCAGTATTATTCGTCTCCTTCCAGTAAATAAGCTATACAGTATGGAACATGCATGGCGTTCTATATTGTAGCCGAATTCAAGAAGACGTATCCAGACGCAAAGTTACTAGGTGTTCCCGATCATCTCTCCAAGCCTGATCTGAAGGAACTCAAATTTGATGGTGGTGAGCCTAAATCCCAAGCTAATGTGAGCTGTATGTCCTCCGACAATTTCGTCATGCAAGTCTACGGTAGAGATCCCGAAGGAACGAAGTACGGTTTTGAGGACGAAATCAAGTCTTGGTTCGGTCTCTTCTTTTCGCGCGTACCATCCAATTGCCGATTCTTTGTTTGAAGCTACTTTTCTGGCTTTCAGAATCAAGATGTCGCTTTCAACCATGTTGCGTCTCGAACGCTCATCGAGGCCGATTTGCTCTTCAATTTACCGGCGTCCGAGCAGGTAGGTTCTCGCCGCCAGTACTTATCAGTTTTCAGATTCCAGCTCATGATGATGCTATCAAGTACTCCAAATCGAGCTCATCAGGAAAGGTCCCTCTCGTCGGCGCTATGTTGACCCCTATTCCTGGATGCACAAGAAATTTGTCTGGGGGGCTGGTAAAGACAAGGAGTAAGAAAGCCAATACGTTCGGAGTAGATACGCCTTGACTCTTCTTCCCTTTCTTAGAGCTATGAAGCGTGATGCTCGGACTGTCAGCGGATGGGATTTTGACAGGGTCATACCTTGCCATGGGGTAGGCTTTTTCTCGTTTGTCTATTAGCGTTGATCTGGAACAACTCATCGCTTTTCCGGGAATCTAGGACGTGATTGAAACGAATGGGAAGAAGGCCTGGGAAGAAGCGTACAAGTGGTATTTGCAGTGAATTTCTATCGGACCCTCGTTGTTTCGTGCATGTATTAGTATGACTCAAAGTGCTTCTATTACCGTAGTAGGTTACTGTAATGGTACGTTTTTCATAATATTCCTCTCTGCGGTGAATGTTAGCGACGACCTCGGATAGTAATTTTATAATCCAGCCTCACCTGTTCCACGGACACAGCCCTGCCACGATGAATCAGCTAGCCGATCGACAAATATCGATAGCATGCCCTAAAGCTTTCCTTTCTTCGGAACCTCATTAATCTGGTGAGTCCCCGCGTCATTCTACGAAATGGATACGTGGAGAATGTTCGGTTTTATTACTGTCAGGCGGAGACTGAGCGACTCTTCTCAGGTTTGAATCGCCTCGAAAAGAAGGGCAAAAATAAAGCCTATGGATACGTCACTGTGAGCAAATTCATTCAGGCTGAAATACATATCCGAGAGCGGGATTATGCACCCGCTTTCTTCTAGCGAACAAAGCCCGAAACATCGTTATGGGGCATTTCAAATACTACTAATTCTGGTGAGTATTACCTCCATGATGTCCTGTTGATGTCCTTACCCCACAACTTTTGTTGGTTTGACAGAAGACGGGTGCAAAAGTATACCGAAATCGGATCACCTTGGCCAGCCAATATATAACGGATATTCCATTCGTAGTGGTGCGCGGTTCTCATGACAAATTCCTGCAGTTTTACGTCGTGGCAGCACTCATCGGCACTCACTTTCTGCGAAAGCGTGGCGACTTCCTCAGCACGATTGTCAATCGATTCCCCATGCACACGAAGATAGCCCCTGTAATAGGAGATGGAAGAAATCAAATTACTCACACCGCTGTCGTCTTGGTTTTCTATTGCATGCGTGCCCCCGTATCCTCTTGTCGTGCTGGGATGATCTTCTGACTTCATGTCCATCTCATTATCTTCATTGTAGTCATCACGATGGATGTAGAGGTGTGCAAAGTCGATTATACGTCTAGGCTCTGTTTGGCTCAAACTGAAGCAAATAGATAAAATACTTTTGGGTGCATCATTTCATCTTGCTCAACGAAAATTCTGAATATGTTTGTACACGAAGAAAAGGCGATTCACGCTGGTACAAAAATCTACTTTCTTGTCTGTAGCTTTTCCCTTTCTTTTTTTCATTCGGATAGACAATACTAATCGCTAAGAAATTATCAACCAAAGAACCGCTACTATGGATTAGCAGTCTGTATATTGGACGCATGGGGTACGTACTTTTATTAATGTCTGGAAGTACTCACTCTGACAATATCTCCCGGATTTTGGTGATAAGGAGCTTTCCCGACGCCATTTACAGACATAAAGTAAGCTCAGAAAGTGCCGTTGCCCAGCTAAGTGTCGATTATTTCTTTACTCAGCTGTACGACCTCTTGGTATGACGCTGTATCACTGCCATTCTTGACGTTTACCGGTTCCTCAGGTTCCCGTTGGCTCCAATTTCAATTCTTCGCAGGTACGATGAGAGTTTTTACGTCACTCTTCATGATTTATTCATCGCCATGCAGGGATGATAGTTGCTGGTCTTGTTGATAGTCCATTCACTTCATCCTGCTTTACCTCACTCGTTTTGACCGGGACATTCAGTGATCTCGGCTATTCGGGTTCATGCTCTGTATTATAAAAGTTGGTTATGATTTTCGAGCGTCCGAAGATGATTTGACGAGTCCTTTGCCGTGATAGGTAAAACGATCTTATGCCTTCTTGTATGCATGTTTCTGGCCAAAACAGCCAGCATCATGACAATTCTTCTTGTCGCCGCGACCAGGACGAAAGGTCCGTCCTAATCATATCGTCGCACTGGCAACCAAGATTCACAACCTCTTTCTCAAGTCCGAGGCACGTCCGGACCAGATTGTTGCCTTCCCTATTTTCGACCGCGCTGGAGCATTATACTCTGGTATGCTCCGATTAAACAGACGCATCTCAACGGTCTCAACGGTCTCACGAATATCTTGATGATTAGGATCGCAACTTTGCTGTACCAGTCTATGATTTTGATACTGGCATTGGCAAAAACATTCGATCAATGCAAGGACAGGCGGAGCCTTACACGTGTTCTTATCCGAGACCATGTTATCTATTTTCTTTGGTACGAAGTCAGCTTTCAGGCCCGAGATTATGCGATAAACTTGTTCAAGCTTGTTAGCAGATGATATCATCAATATAGCGATTTGGTCAAGCCCGAACGGCGTTTTCTTGTAAACGTAGCCACCGTGTTTGGCACAGCTATACCGTGTGTCCTCGGAAGCCGTATGCTCCAGAATCTGCGAGAGGAGGCGGATCATCGGCTAACGGTTCTGGATTCGGATGAACATGATGCTCTCGTGGAATTGCGAGAAATGGAGTTTCTGCCAGACGGAAGGACTGTTGATACTCTAACGAATGTCTGATGTTACAGCATGTCAGAGCTTCTCTAGACGCGAACGTAGTTTTTTTTTCTGTACGATGGAAGTTCCTCTTCTATTTCTATCATCGAATTCGTTTACGTGTGCGACACCGGATAAATTGGCGCCTCGGAACGCTTATTGTTTATCAATACCGAATTACCCGCCATCAATCAATTGAAGGCAAAATTCAATTCTACTGTAGAAGAAGATGCCCGATGTCACTTCAGTGTCACGACACTCCCATGCGGAGTACATACTCCCGGGCCGCACGCCAATACCGACCGTACTTAGTTACCAGCATATATCGTAGCAATTACTGTAACCCTGCAGGATTATAGTGAAGACCGATCGTAACCATTGATGCGATTGGCTTGCGAAAAATTCAAGCGTTCGACTGGATGCCATCTGACTCGACGAACGCAAAACTGAGATACGGTTTCATGTGACGCATATGTGTAAGTACTCGATTAGGAATCCGATGGTAATACCTGGGATTGAAAAATTATCAGGAACCATTGCCACCAAAATCGGGCTCTTCTCAGATGCACACATTCAGTCGGAAAATGCCTAATGAATCCGTGAGCTAGGAGTTATACCAACCCCTTCTTCAGTTCCCCAGACTTATGAGACAGAATGAACTTCATCTGGCACCAATGAAGTTTTGCATATAGGACAGCCTAGGTGTGTCTGTCGGATGTGCTTCACGACATGACTTCACGTTAGACTTCTATATAACCACTGGGTGACAGGACGTGCCGTCTTAACAGACGACGCGGCGCCTGCATCTGAGCGAACGCAAACGGATGCATATGGGCAGCTTCTGCTTCATTTCTTAACGGAGTGTCTCAAATAATGTATTTAAAAACTGTACCTTTTCTCTGGTCACAGGGCTAGGGCTAGAAGATATCGAGAAAAGGTGCCGATGAAGTCCGAGGATCAATAATGTGAGCCAGAGAGCGAGGGTAGGGATGCTCAAGGACGACTAGGACACTCGCGGGCAGAGGACCAGCTCTCATCCGTCTTGAAGAGTCGGCGAGGGCCTTGAACAGGATTCTTGAATGAGATCCTTGAATGAGATACGGGTGACTGGCCTATACGTTGCGTTGTAGGATAAGGCCGTAATTAAGCAAAGTTTGATTTATACGGGACCACGCTGCCGGATAGCTTCGGGATGCGTTGGAGAGTGCCAGCCAGTGAAGCATGAAGATACTCGGCAAGTTCGAATCTCCACGCGTCTGCCCGGACTATATAAGTCCAACTGGACTGCATGTCTACTCGTGCGAGGCCGTACTTCTGGTCCTCTCCACATATCCGCAGTATCCGCGGAGGCCCCTTCAAGCGACCTTCCCGCAAGTGTCAGTCGCCAGGCTCGCATGTCGTTCCTTTTGTGCAATAATGTGATCGTATTACCAGCAGCGCAGAAAATTGTCAGTCTGCTCAATAAAGCTATCTTCCCGCTCTGAAAAACGAAGCAAATCATCCAATGAAAGTCATCAAATTATCCAAAAGGCCAGGAACTCACAGATCTTCTATACCGAGTTCCATGTGAGCCCTACTCAACAATAATCAGCTTTTCTCTGGGATACATTACGTCCTCCATCGCAAAATTCTGTATGGGTTTATAACCGCGTATGGCGGTTTATTTTGCTTTATTAGCTCTCATAATCAGTCATAAGCGGTTAATAATTACTTATAAACGCCATACGCGGTTATAAACCCATACAGAATTTTGTGATGCCGCCCGCCCGCCTAAGATGGCCGTCCGATCGTCTCGTACATAGCGCCCATTATAATCGAGTCAGAATAGCAGTTGTTCTGTAAAGGATTATTCCGGAAGGTCCGTGCTTCCTGGAAATCGCCAATATGAAACCTAAAAGGCTGCGCTCTCGGATCGTAGAAGCACGAAACACACTGTTCTCGAAAAGCAACCTTCACGGTAACCTAACGCTTCGATTCTACCGGCAAGACGGACGCTTGTGAAGATGAATAGAGAACCAATGAGATTACCTCCGGTTCCGTGGCGATAAGAAGGGAAGATGAATAAGACTTTCGCGCAATGATTTCAACCTGAATATCAAGCGTGTCAGAATATACATATATAAGAAGAGCGTCTCCTCGGTCCATTTCATTCGCTAATCCTTGCGGCAATCTCGTCCTCTCTAGCCTTCTCTGCTTTATACGCCACACCTGCTCTAGTCATGAGCGTCACTGTTACAGGTTTGCACAATGTACAAGAGCTGAGGGACCTCTTTGGGAGAGGCATGAACAGCGATGTATGTGCAGCAGGATTTATGCTCAATCGCAGGATGCCGTTATCTGACGACTGTTCTTCTGTACGTCGTCTCCAGCTCTACAAGCTCCCAGCCGATAAGCAAGAGATGGATGTGAGTTATCAACAAGTAATTCCCGAGCCGCTTCGAGCGCTAATGAAAGGACATAGCGTCTATCGCTCCAGCACCGTATCTGGAAGCTGATGGCGGGGGAACTGTATCCGAAGGAGGCTGAGAGCGCCGTTCAGAATGCACTGCACAGAGCCAAGGACAATTTGTCCCCACCAATGATCCTCGATATTGGTTCTGGTTCAGGGACCTGGTATGTGCCCCTTAAATATACGGCTGGAATTCTCTTCTCAGAAAGGAAGCGGTGTGTAATAGGGCGGTTGAAATGGCGCTAAAGTTTCCGCACGCCAAGGTAATCGGAATGGATCTGATTCAGAGTAATCCAAGGTTAGCCAGGGTCTCTGATCATCCACGACGAAAGAGAAAACGCTCACGCGATATGCTTCAGTTTTGTCCCACCAAACTGCATGTATGTAGCTCCCGCATCGTAGTGACTATTGATACTGGATTGTTGATCTAACCCTCCGCAAGGTTCGTCAAAGCAGACGCGACGGCAGGTCTCTCGGACTACGTAGGACAGTTCGACATCGTCCAATGCCGAAGTGTAGCGAAGCATGTGCGACTCGATATATCCTTGCTCTTTTGAGGAGATCATTTCTGATAATGCATAGGTCTCGGACGCGAGAGAATTTACGCGCAGCGTTGGAAAGACTGTGCGACCAGGTGGGCGCAAATCTATTTCTTCGGTTCTGTCATGCTCATACTGAATACGAGCATAGGGGGACTGTTCTTTTTCGCGGATGCTGTGACGAATATTTACAACGAGAAACTTGAGCCATATCTGCTTGCAGAATTCAAAGAACTCGGCAGTGAAAACAGACTCGCGGATAATGATAGGAGCTGGTTTGCGCGATGGATGTCAGAAGTGACGGAAAGATGGACAACAAAGGCGCAACAGAACACAGATGGCGACAAGCTGCACATTCTGATCAACGAGGTTGGTCAGTTTGAGGATGTGCATCAAAGCACATATTGGAGCCCTATCGGCTGGGACGGGGAGAATATCGTTGCTAACAGAACCGCGGGGGCAGAAATAGGCAAGCTCATGGTTCTGAACGTCTATGTGAGTACTTGTGGGAACTTGATGATAGAGATTCCACGAAATAACACACCTACGAACCAGGATTTTCTACAATCGAGTAAACCGTCCCTTCTTGCCGCGGGGCTGTCTAAGGATGTTGTAGAAACATGGGTGAAGAACGTGCAACAAGAAGCTGTGAATCCGGCGAAGCATATGCTAATGAAGTGGGTCATCACCTGGGCAACCAGAAAACCAGAGTCCGTTCGATGAAATTTTGAAAAATACTTATGTGTTGTATGTAGTCCTGTCCTATCCTAGTTGTTCTGTTCAACTTGAACCTGATAATTGGGCGTGAGAATCAATAACCTTACTTAGTCACATCTTATAAATATTGCACCTCAACTTCTTGGCGGAAGATATTCGCCATCGGAAGTATAGAATCAATTTCTTTTTCTTTCTAGCAGGAGAATTATCGCTCCGACGATGCTCTCTCGCGCAATACACTGGACATATTGCAAGACACGTAAACTTCTCTCTTTCCCGAGGTTCACTCGTCCACCCACATATAAAAACTGCACGCAAATGTTCCAAAACTACTCAAGTGGTCCAAATCATGAGGACTCATCTCGTTCTTGCCGGTCTCTCTGCCAGTGCTTTCGCCCAGACAATCTCGGGCAGCTTTGATTGTTTGCCTGCAGGCAATTTCAATCTCTGCCAGAATTTGTGGGGTGCAAGTATGTCCTTTATACGGTTCCAACTTTGATTCGTTCCTGATCCATGTCCCAGACGCTGGTGTCGGAAACCAGAACTCGACGCTCATTAGTGCAACAGGCGATAGCGTCTCCTGGGAGACTGTCTGGACTTGGGCCAACAACGAGAATAGCGTCAAAAGCTGTACGCATATCTATTCCAACTAGAACGTTGTCAGGTCGGCTCATTCGGGTGTATGTAGATGCAAATGTCGAGTCCCTGACCGCAAAGGGAGTTCAGGTACGCCATCGAGCACACTTGCAAAGTCTCTCGGCGTACTTGACTGATTAGTTCCCCAGCTTTCAGATATCGCGTCTGCTCCGACAAGTTGGAGTTGGACCTATAAAACTCAGTCATCTGGAATACGTGCTGACGTTTCGTACGCATAAAGCTCATGCATACTTTGACGGAAATTAACTTGAACTTCAAAGGTACGATATTTGGCTTGGGCCAGCATCATCCGGTACGCCGGCTTCCTCAGCCTCCGCCTATGAGATGTGAGAGGCCACTGTCCATTTATCTGCAACTCATAATAGCTGACACTCCCTAGCATGATATGGTTGTCAGGGAAAGGAGGGTATGGAAATTCATATCTATTTGTTTTCTGCCCTCACGGGTTGCGTTCTTTCAGCATTCAACCCGTTGGATCACAGACAACGACAGGTGTCTGCCTTGCCGGACATAATTGGAATCTTTGGAAAGGTCCGAATTCCAACTGGCAAGTCCTTTCATTTGTTAGTGCCGACGGAGACATCACGGAGTTTGAAGCCGACCTCAATGAGTTCTTTGGTGCGTTGACTGTTTCATTGCACCTCCGAGCCGCTCGTTCGTAGCGCAGGGTATCTGATTTTCCTTGATGTTCCTCGTCTACAGAGTACCTTGTTTCTAACCAAGGAGTCTCTTCTAGCCAGGTGTGTAATCACCTTCATTCATCTCCCATGTGATAGAAGACGCTGACATTCTGCCCTTTAGTTCTTACAATCCATTCAGACTGGCACAGAGCCATTCACCGGCTCCGCGGATTTGCTCACGAATAGCTACAGCGTTTCTGTTTCTTCAAAGTAGCTTCCAGTTTGATCAAGCGATTCGATGTTTTTGCTACACTTTGCAATGCGAGACGGAAGTCCTACGCGACAAAATCTGTTCGGTTATTAGGCAAGTTATTCTATCCTTGCAATGAACCGAAGTCCGCTGGACTTTACAATCGACTCGAACAAAACCCAAGATCGCGTGGTTCCAGAGACAGCTACTACCATTACTGTGTTACGTAGCGATGTTCAGCAACGACAAATATAAAAAGTTGTGATAATGCGACTGTGCTAACTAATAGGTAAATGCAATATCTATCAAAACAAACGAAGAGTAAAATGAGCAAGATGACCTAACGCATTGTCCCAATAGGTTGGAAGCGGTGTGATAATTGCAGTGGTTAAGAAGCGAGTGGCACACGGAAAACTGAACATATCTAAATCAAGGCATCAGGCCGTAACGAAAGAATGAGCTCTCTTCTAATATCAATGCACCGAATGCCTTCAAAAGACATCAATCGAATAAAGTAAGAGGGTCTCAATCCTCATCACACCTACCCATAATTCAGGCTATCGTTACTCGGGGTACCTCGTACCCAAGGAGGAATGCCTTTAGGAACAGCACGTCGCGCCAACGGTTGAGATAATCCTTCAGGACGAGGTGGTAGACCCGGAGGACGAGGTGGAAGCTGCGACGGTTGCTGCCTACGATCACCAAAGCTGGGCCCAGAAACGAAGTCGCTTCCCCATGTGGCTGCATTTCGGGAATTCGATGCCCATAAATTCTGCGAGGGAGCCATAGGAAGATGATGATAAGGTGCCAGAGATGTATGGGACGGCATTCCAGTCATTCCAGACACATTGCCTTTAAATCCGTTCTGTGATCCGTATGACGGTGCAGCACCGTCCCGAATGACGTGTCTATGGGCATCGTCGTTGCGGAAATTTCTGTTTTGTAGCATGGGCGGAACGTCGTGACGGACGGGTGGGTCATTCTGCATGGGTGGCTGATGGCGCCGACCACGTTGGTCAAACTCGTGAGATGCTTCATACGTCGGTAGGCTGGATTGAACACGTAAGACGACTTCATCAGGAGACATCGAATGTGGCTCACAAACCTCTTGGGATCAGCCGGTAAAGGATCTGACCAGAAGTACTCATGATCAAGGGCGTCGGAAGCTGTGATACGCTCCCGAGGGTCCAAGGTTAAAAGTCTATCCATGAGTTCGCATGTCTCTTTTCCGAGACTTTGAAAACCCGAAGAATAAGTTTGAAAAGATGGACAAACAATGACGTGACTTACGAATCGTAGACCTGCCTGATTCGCCGCTCCTGGGGCTTGAATCGGATCTGGCCACCACAGCCTGGAAGTTTATCATAATCTGGCCAATTCTGTTGGTTCGGCGAACCACATATAGACCAAATCTTATCCAGCTGGTCGAGGTCCGAGGTTCCAGGCAAAATGGGTCGACGCATGATCATCTCGCCCAGGACACAGCTGTTCTCAAGTTAGCGGCTGCATTGTCCCGTTGAAATAACACAGCGCACCCGATTCCCCATATGTCAATTTCACCACCATAGTGACGGGCTCCGAGCAGGAGCTCGGGCGGACGATACCAACGAGTGACCACACAATTGGTGTAACGGCGATCACGACCAGCTTCAGAAGAATCGAAAGCACGCGCCAAACCGAAGTCCGCAATCTTGAGCGAGCCGTTGTTTGAAATCAATAGATTTGCAGCTTTCATATCGCGATGAACAATACTATTCTTTAAAGACCTATCAGCAACTTATGGAAAGTAAGTGTGACAAACGCGTACATGGTGCATGTACTCCGTGCCTTCTAGCAATTGCTTCATATAAAGCTTGATCTGACTCGGGGATAATTTAACGCGCTCGTTCTCCAGCAGCCCAGCCAGATCATGGTCCATGTAAGGGAAAACCATGTAGACAGATATGGGAGAGTCCTTGCCCTTGCCTATAGTAAAAATAAGAGTCGCCTACGGTCAACGAAGTTGGTGACATAAAGTCTTTGAAATTACACACGTACTCTGGATAATATACATGTCAAGCAGGTCAACGATGCATGGGTGCTCGAGCGCCTTCAGTATTTTAATCTCCCGTAACGCAGTGACAGGTATGCCCTCCTTCTCGTTATGCATTAAAATGCGCTTGAGCGCGACAACTGCACCAGTCCGCTTGTGCAGCGCCTTATGCACCTCTCTACACGCAAAACGGATACATTGAAGCATCGTTAGTAACAAGGAGAGCTTGAGACGCTATACCACTAACCCAAAAGTACCTTCCCCAAGCTTTGTCATTACGTCGTAATCGTCGCGATTACCGCAGCCAATGAAGATGCGCTGGTATGCAGTTTTTTCCTGCTCACGTGTCCGTTTTACAGGAACGCGTTTTGGCTTGGTAGCCACAACAACTGGTGTCTCCCTAGATGGATGAACCGTGTCCGCAACAGGGGGCGTCGGCGTCGATTTTTTTATACATCCGCTGGAAGGAGGTGATTGCAAATTACGCGGTGCCCCAGGTCGACGAAGTGCAAAAGACACTGCTTCATGAGCACGAAGTACCTCCTCTTTTCCTGGTTCAATAAACATATCCTTCTCAGCTTTCGGAGAAGGAACAGGCCGTAGCGAAGGAGGTGATGGCGGTAGACCCGCATCAGATGTAATATTGACATCTCCGAGAGGCGTGCTAGGACGGAAAGGTGTACGCGACCGGTGAAAAGAACTTTGTCCGCGCATAATCGGTCGATAGTGACGATCATAGTCATCAAACTCCTCCCGGTGATATTGCCCTCTAGGATCATGGACCCTATCTCGATAAGTATCTCGACTGTATGGTTCATTATAAGGCTCATAATGGTCCCCAAAACGTCCAGCTCTTTCGTAGAGATCATTATCGTGAGGCGGGGACAATGTGAAAGACGTGCTGCGCGGCGTCGGTAAGCGGTGCCTCCGCTTGCTCCGTCCTAGGTCTTGAGGGGAAGCGGAGCGCGACCGGGAGTAATCCCTGGAGACAGTGACTGGAGAATCTGGCCTGACCGGTGACTGCGAAATTTTCAATTTCGTAGGATCCGTTTCGCGATGAGAGGCAAACCGTCCTTCACGCTCTTCTTGCCTCCTGTCATAATCACGGTCACGACTAGGATCGTGTCGGCTCCCCGAATGACGAGAACCCCAGGCATCGGGCGCATATGCTGGTTTGTAATGATCCCCTGTTACATCTCGCTTGCTCACACCGGCTCCGCGTGCTCTTCTATCGCGCGCGTATGCGACATTATCTTGATGAAAATGGCGGTCTTCCAGATCGTATCTGTCGTAGATTACGGCAGAACGATTTTGGTTGCGCTCCTGGCCTTCATCGTCACGCCCACGACCCAGTTCCCGCGAGTATTCATATCTATCTGTAGAAGACCGAGAGGGACCCTCTATCCTGGAAAGAAGCGAGTTCTTGTTCTTGAATGGAAAAGGAACCTTGAACTTTTGGTTGGCGTCCACCGGCGGAGTGGACACAAATGAACCTGAACGGACAGGGCTCGTGCCAGAGGAATCATCGAGCTCGCCTTCCTCCGGAGACGATGTGGCCCTGCGTTTTGAAGGCGGGCCGTCTGTGTCCCTTGGCGCAGGACGCTTCGTCGTCGTGCTCGACATGGTTGGTGGTCGTCGAAAGCCAGGCTCAGCGCAAGCGCAAGACTCAAGACGCCTCAAATCCGGTCATGTGATACATACGCATTACATAACATAATTCAGCTCTACGTAAGTCGTAATACTACACATAAGTAAGTAATACATACTCAAAGGCTATTGTCCGCCAGCCGACTGAAATAAATTCTGTAAGTAGTGAACTCCAGGTCCGTCGATATTTTAATCAATAAGAGTATTCCAGAATATAGAACAAATTGTCCGAATCGTACAAGAGTCATCCCTGTGCCTTCCAGGCTGGTGCGAACCGGAACGAAGTCCACAAGTCCATTCAAAGTCCAAGAGGAGGAAAACGAATAAAAACGAAAAATGAATACAGGTGAAAGGGCCGAGCAACGATCCAGACCAATGCAGTAGGTCCTGTCAGTAGCTTTCTGACGGAAACCATGCTTTGATGGTCTCGTTCTTGTTGCTAATACTCAAAGGTAAGCACAGCAAGAACCTCAGGTAGAGTGACACTCACTGATCAAATTCATAGAAGTCAGGCGCGTGGCTGGGCAGGGCGATGTATGGCACATCAACCTCCATCGAGTATCCTTCCAGCTCAACCTTTGTCTGTGCGACGACGTCGCAAGGCCAACAGCTTGCTAACGACATTGCGTCTCGGGACGTGCCTAGCGAGTCGCAGTCAAACGCCCCGCTAGGCACATCAAACATCCTTTCACTGCCTCCTGCAAGAATAGGACAGGCTTGGATGCTTTGATTGTGCCACGTCTGATGAGCGTATCCACCGCCAAATGTCGAATCGGAAGGTCGAAACTTGCTAGGATCGGATGATACGCAGTCTGGGACGACTGGCGCATTGTCCACGAGATCAGGAGCGAGCGAAGGCACAGCGAGCGAGCTTCCATCCGAAGGCAATTCTTTCCTATCGACTGTCCGTATTTCCCATCCATCCTGTGGCGCCTCCAGCGAGCCCTGTGCATGAATAAGTTCGTAAGACAAAATTTCTTCGCGACCTTCAAGGTCAATTTCGGAAGAACTAAAGGCGGTCTGTGATCCAATTGAAGCCGTGCGTAGAAGAAGGGTCCGATAAGACGTCCGGTTGCTTTCGGATACAAGATGATCGTCGCCTTCTGCGCCTTCTGCGCCGTTCTCGGGAAAGGTTATCAAGGGATCCAGCAACGCGCCTGGAAACCCACGAGCATCTTTACCTTCCATGGAAGCTCTCGTCACTCGGTGTTCCCGGTAGGCTCGGAGTCTATGTCCAGCTGCAGTATGCGATGATGAGCGAGACGATCCAATTGTGCTATGCCTTCTCCTCAGTTCAGCGCCCCTGCTTTGAATACTCACGCTGGTAGCGTGTGATCCGCAACTAAAGTGTAGCGCAAACATCAGAATCGAAGTATTGAAAATTGGAAAACGCGCCGAAGAATGGAAGGTGTGACTTACTCCGTGTTTCTTCGAACCCGAGCTCTATTCTGGGAACTCTGGGTCTGGGAATCGATGCGGTTAGGCTTGGCTAAGGCAGAACGGACATCAATTGTAGTAATCGCCATATCTTTCTCGTTAATCGAGTTGTCTAACTTGATCTGTTTCGACTCCGAGGCATAGATGCACGTCAGCCCGCGTGTAGCGCACCGAGCGCAAGACGGTCGAGAGCCGCTGCACTACATGGGAAAAGGTTCGGTGAATCTGAGTGGTGTCTCTTTCCATCCTAGTGTGCCGATCAGGCTCACCTTCGCTTTCCTCTCGCGACATTTCTCGCACGCCTGGCCAGTGCGCTGATACTTGAGAGGCGTCGGAGAACGCAGAAAGACGCACTTTCCTTCAGGACCGGGCAGCGTACCCTCTCTGTATCCGTAGTACGTCGGACCCCAAGAGATGTCGTACGGAATAAGGTCCCACACGTCCTCTGAGTCAGCATCTTCTTCCGATTCGCCACCTTCCTCAGAGTCAAGATCAGGCGAAGGTGAATCAAGAACAGGTGTCATAGACGGAAAGACGGATATACCCTGTGGAATGGAACTCGCGGCGATCCCTGAGCAAGGGTTCTTCCTACTTGACTGAGATATGTATATTCCAGCCAGAGAAGAAGGGACTTCCTGAGAAGCGGTAGATTGTTTCGACCAGGGTAGCAAGAATGAGTCGCTGACAGCACTGTCGAGCGGGTTGACGGAAACGAATGAAGGAGAGACTGTGGGGATTTCAAGAGACCGGGAATGTTTATGCCCCAGGGATCGAACAGATCCATCGGGCTGAGATCTGACTCCAGTAGTATCAATACGTTGCACGGAAGGACAAGAGATACGGGGTGACACGATCAAGCAAGACTCGATTGGAGATAATGGTGGACTCGCTATCTCGATGTAATTGAGCAAGTGAGCTGTAAGGGACTGGATGGACTTACATTCGAGCGGAGGAATGCTGATGCCCTTCAGGGTTGGTAATCGTACGGGAAAAGATTGGGCCAGGTCTTGAGGCGCAAGACTTGGTGGAGCGCCGTACATGGCAAGTCGAGGAACGAGGACCAGGCAAAGACGCAGGGTTATGAGATGAGATGACTTTCGGAAGCAACCCGTTGCCAGCAGGTGAAGAAAGGGCGGCGCTGGTTTATGCCGCACCGCCGAGAACGAACAAAGCGGGGAGGGCTGGAAACCATTGTCGCAGTCGGCCGATTTTTATAGGCGGGTGCAAACTCAAAAGGCAAAGATGGATTGGTTGAGCACTTCTAGAAGAATTTGTATAGAGAACCTTGATTACAGAACGTTGCGTGGCGACAACAAACCACATCAAGGTTTTTCTTGCCCATCGCAATCGCCGACTCCCGATCAAGAGAAGTCCCTTCGCGACCTATTCCTTTTAATCTCCGAGTGAGTTCAAATACTACGTCCACGGAACGTTGACAATTTCGTCTTTAGTTCTTATTCCATGCCTACAATACGACTCTGGAATACAATCTTCACGCGTACGGTCCTGCTTCCTGTCCACTCTCCTGCTCAGAAATAGGTTGTGGACCATCGTCGTAAAGGGACACGATGTAATGTGAAACAAGCAACATATGCTGTACGCTCTTCAAGGCTAGCGTCGCGACTGGTCTTGACCCGTTCTGAATTAGAGTCTATTGATGAGAATGACCGCTACTAACAGAAGCGTGGCGTCACGAAGCACGCACGAGGAATGACTGATCCGTCTTGTGATCTTATTTCTACCGATTCCACTCTATATGAACGGAACACGGAATCAAAAGCTCCTCCTACATCTCTCGCCAATGAAGTCTGGCGGAACCGTCTCAAGGGAACCTGCGGCCGATTATAGATGAGGGGTACAAAGAAGCTATTCTGTGGGAGCTTTGGTCGGATTAGGGAGAATCGAGCTTGGCCGATGACCGCACGTTGAAGGTTAAGGCTACAAAAAAAAAGTCCAAGACTAGTACAGAGCAGACACTTTCAATCAGTTCATGCAAGACCCTGTTGCCATCCCGCCATCTTCGGATATCCGTTTGATGAAACGGGTATTACCGAGGCGAGTTTCTTCAGTGTATCTTACTGACGCACGACTCGAGCTCAAGCGCACAACGGGTCCAAGGATTTCGAGCCGGAAGGGCTCAAAGTACTTTGCACGCGCCGTCAATTGCCGTCGTACTAGCTACTTTGATCACAGTCCAGAAGCTCACGAAATCGCCGACCACCTTCTACAAGCCGGCGGATTTTATATTTGAGTTTTAGAGCTTGTCTGAAACATGGCGTTTTCCATTCCGACCAATAATCAGATGGTCATGCTGTGGGAGAACGGCGCGAAGAAAAAGACAAATCCGTGTCTTCCATGGTGTCGTTGCACTCGACCGTGGTGATATTCAGCTCCCGAGCAGAAGCGATTGAAGCAGCCCATGGAATGAATTTCCGGTTCGCGAGAAAGGTCGACTGGTCAGACAAGGATAAAATTTGCCATAGCAATTTCGCCCTTTGGCTGGTTCCATGCCCGCACTTACTGAAATCGTTGCGGACGATTCCTACGATTTCGCAAAATGGACAAGATGAGCGCAAGAGCTGACACAGCCTCATATCAACATGGGAGTGGTGAGCGGGCAGGCTCAAACACGTAACTAGGTACGATTGCCAATGACCGGGAATTTGCGACAATCTGTTCATCCATAGACTTTACTTTGTCTGGATGAATTCTTCGGTAACATTAGAAAGATGCTTTCTCTCTATTCGAGATGCACCGGAAGAATTAGCAGGACACGGCACTGGACACGGCACTGGATATGGAAGTGTCGATACATGCACTTCTCCGGCACTGTAGAATACAGTCTTCAAGCAAGAGGATGGCCGGAGTGTCGTTCCCCTTTCGTCCTTCAGGACAGATTAGAGGGTACGCCGGACATCACTTTCTTTCCTGATTATTCCAGATATCCCTTCGGCAAATGAAAGCTACCAGATAAGCCAGGGGCGACAATCTACCGTGACAAGATGAGAAAAAAATGGTAGGCGTCGAAAAGCAGATATCAGCACGCACCGTTTTATTGCGTAAGAATTATAAGACGGTCCCGCAGAACTTCTCGTGGACGGCAGTCTACCTAACTAGGGACGTCCGTCCGTTAAGATGATCTGGAATGGAAGCATCTTGCGGTCAATATCGTTTTCGATGTGAAAGTCAAGTCCGAAGCGGAGATGCGAACCTCGTGTATACGGCAAAGTGAACCCCACTGCTAAGACGACTGATTCCGCAGAATTCCGAAGGTACTCGACCTATTGGCATCCCCAAGTCTTGAAGTTTGTCCTTCTTTCGGATATATTCCCAAGGGATCTCCTAAGACAGGTTCTAAAGAAGCAATTGGTGGGAATATCGAAGACGCGTAATCGGCAGCAATTATCCGTTGTGGTACACGGAATCATAGTTGACCAGCACTGAAGTTTCCTTTGAAAGCATTACAAAATAGATCCGATGGCATGGGTCATCAACATAATAAGGAACACCAATACTTCTGATTCCCCATGTTGGAAGGGCGCCAAAATCCAGATGAAAGAAATAGCCCGATACAACTCAAAGGCAGCAGGAAGTTCCCAATGAGCGGAAAATCAGAAGATTTCGCTGACAAGTTTCGCTGACAAGTTTCGCTGACAGATTTCACCGACTACTGATTGAATCGGGCCGAGTCTCGTCAAGATGCAACTTGGAACGGAAACAGTTGCTAACCGCGGCACAGTCTGATGCATCCGAGTTATTTTCGCCCGAAATGCATCACACTTACGGTTTGGCTCTGACGACCTGTGTCTCGAGACCCTGTCGTAGGAGACAATGAAGATAATTGAGCTCTAAAAGGAAGGCGTCGTATAAATACCATGCAGCATGACGTAACTCAGTAGCCTCTTGTGGCATCGTGAAAATCCCGACGACGACAAAGGAAAACAGATCAATTATGAGGCAGCAACGATTGTAGGTACAGTCGAGACCGGGATTAATCCCCCTGAGGCAGATCAGATATTTCCTATCGGAGCAGAACATACGCTTCACCTGCTACCTGTGCTCTTACAAACTGACATTTGGTTCCACCGACACGGCACGCATGCTGACCAGATCGATCATTGGACAATTTTCGCGCAAGTCATCCAATTACCTATATAGTTCCAAACTCAACCCTAATCCCTTTAATGCAATGCAACACTGTTCATCTAACTACAAGGTAAGCAGGAACGACGTCACGACGTGTACACGTGTTACTTACGGTCGCTGAGACGGAGACGGAGCCAACTCGACGCGCAACTTTATAGGACACTCTCCCGAAATCTGTATCCGATGCAAAAGGAACACTATACGATATAGGACGACCTCAGAGGGATGTCGCCGAGAATACGAGGGCAGTACAGACGTAAACACGAGGTAGAATTCAGCAAAGGGAATAAACATTGCTTGTCAAGACGTAGGATCGTGCAGTACAGCCAGGAGATATCGTTCGTCTACGAATGGAGAATCACGATTCAAGTAAAAACAGGACGAAACGCATCATTCACCTGGGGAAATCATCAACTCGTGCCTTTTGGTGCGAATGCGCATGAAGCGGAGTTCATCCTAGTCATCTTATCAGTTGTTTGCGAAGCCAGTAAGAAGGGTGATCTCGACACACTGCATCACCTCCGTCTACCCCAACTGACTCGAGGCCACTGTGCACGGCCTCGACAATTTTGCTGACTACGGCTGCATATCTTCGACCTTGTTCTCCTTCAAACACGACTCCCGAGTGACGGATGATTTTAACAGGCGCGGCACGGGATAGCAGCAGATACCCCAATACAGTGCGATGCGACGAAAGCATGGAGAGAGTCTGCTCCAGCTCTACGGGGAAACCTGCTTTGTGAGAGGGCTTTGTCGAGAGACCGGGCCTGGGTGGGGGTCGCTGATGTAATCGGTCTCTCGACGATCGTCGAGAGACGCCGAGCCCGCTTACCGTAAGCGAAGGGTCCACCTGCCCCTTACGGTGAAGCCGCCTCGGCCCCGCTTAGCAAGCCCTCCTGAGCCCCTCGGAGGGCGTGCCGTCGACCTCTGTGACGCGCACGCCCTCTTTCGAGCAGCTGGGCCGGCCGCGGGCGAGGAGAGTGTGGGCCGTGCAACACGGCCCACACTCTCACACTCTCTTACTTCCTCGCGCTTTCTTTTACTTTACTTCGCTTTACTTTACTTTACTTTACTTTACTTTACTTTACTTTACTTTACTTTCCTTTGCTTTACTTCCTTACTTCTTCGCACACCCACGGCCGGCCGCGCGCCTCTCTGCGTGCCCTCCCTCTGCCCACCACGGACGACGACGACGTTCCCAAGTTCAAGGTCATTCTCTAGCACTTCTCAAGGTAAGTCCGACGAACACATACACACACACACGCTGTGTGCTCACTCCTATTCTAGGTATGCACACTCTTTGCTTTGCTTCTTGATCAACACCGTTCATCTTGCTGAGATTCGACGTGATATCCACAGACCCCGTCATGTCGACGTTCTCCTCAAGCCGTCTCGCTCTCGCTGGCTCGCCGCCGCCGTCCACAGACCCCGTCATGTCGACATTCTCCTCGAGCCGTCTTGCTCTCGCTGGCTCGCCGCCGCCGTCCACAGACCCCGTCATGTCGACATTCTCCTCGAGCCGTCTCGCTCTCGCTGGCTCACCGCCGCCTCTCTCCGGACTGCCGATGGCCTCCACCGTGGCTGCGAGCGGCCTTCTCGTGCGCGACAGAAGATCGTTGTCGTCAGATGCGGCACAGGAACCGGAGCTGGAGCTTCTTCCGTAACAATCTGCGCTCGTCCTGGCTAGTACGTCGCGTCGCGAGGCTGCCTCATTTAATCTCCCGGGACCCCGTCATGTCGACATTCTCCTCAAGCCGTCTCGCTCTCGCTGGCTCACCGCCGCCTCTCTCCGGACCGCCGATGGTCTCCACCGTGGCTGCGAGTGGCCTTCTCGCGCGCGACAGAAGATCGTTGTCGTCAGATTGTGACGCAAGAACCGGGGCTGGAGCTTCTTCCGCAACAAAGTACGCTCGTCCTCCTCACTACCACAACTTCAACTTCCTTCCCTGACACTTGTCCACGGGGCGGCGAAGGCTTCGACAACTGTCTCGTAAATCACTTCGTTCAGGAATTCGAGCGCAAGAACAAGAAGGGTATGTATTTGATCATGATGAATGTAGGATGATATTTCCCCTTTTCTTAGATCTCTTACTTGCGAACGTGCGATGCGATCAACTCGCTCTACGAGGGTATCGACTTCTACACCTCGATCGTCCGTGTTTGCTTCAAACAGTTGTCCCTGCCTACCTTACGCCATCAGGCCTTGCCTCGTAATTCCCCACAAGATCGCTAAGGGACCTTTGCCGCGTTTGGTGGCCTTGTCGTTTCTCAGGAGCAGTGTATGGTCGTCCCTGCTGCTCCATGTATGGTCGTCCCTGCTGCTCCTCGACTCGCACCTGTGACTCTCCGTCAGTGGGTGCCTTCAAATGTCTCACGCTATTCTGTGTGCGCAGAAGGTACGTGTGCCATGCCATGCTTGCTCTGTTTCACACCGCTCACTCTCCGACCGAAGCTTCAGAAGAAATACATGGATGATGTACAGTCTCGCATCAGATCTTCCTTTGGGATATGGCAGCACTGCTTGCAGGACCCCTGGGGTGCTACTTGCATTGCGCTGAGATCAAATGCATGACTTGGCTGGCCCCGGGGGTAATGCGAGTGAGGTGCTGAGAAGGCATGGTGCACACGACTCACTCAAGAACACTATGTTCTACATGTGAGCACCTATGTAGACGATGTGCATGTACATATATAGATATACTTAGTAACTGGTGAGCCGTGCACGCACGGCTCTTGTCTCACTTCCACAACATCAACTCGTACTCGACCTCAGTGCTTTGGGGCACATTGCATTTCCATCCCAGCACACTGCCATGTCTACACACCAGTCTTTTGTCCCTCCATCAACTGCGCATCAGCTCAATCATGCCAACCTGAATGAACTCAAGTTCTGGGCCCGTAAAATCAATGAAGCCTCAATGCAGCTCTCTGGCACAAAGCCTATCAAGTCTCTCAGTGTCAGGAAGGAGGCTCTGGCTCAGGCTCTGGCTGATCATCTTGGGATTGACCTCTCTGCTCCCATGGCTGCAGATCTCCCTCTGGATGCCACAGATGTTAAGCCTGATGTCTCCAACATCGAGGCTTCAAGGCAACATCCAGCAGGACGCGACGAAAGGGAGGACCCATACGATTTACAGCAAGGACTAGCTGGAATGCACATTGGACATACTCCTCCACCTGAGCGAAGCTACGTGCAGATGGAAGAATGGAACATCGCAAGATACGTAGAACTCCTACAGAAGAGACGATATCGACATAGTGCAACCAGACGCTTTGTTCATGAAAGCCTAGTTTGTACAAACTGCTATTTGGCATACCAAAGGAGTTGAGTTCTTTCGGAGTGGCTCCTCAAGAACTTCGTGGAGCACTTAGTAACTAGGGAAGGGGCCGATGTCAAGATTCGGCATAAATCCGGACCCTTAGAACGAACGTTTGACCAACCATTGCCGAACCGCGGAATGAGCGCATACGATCACGAGGTATCTATATGGCTCGGCGACAGGGATATCTATGCACTGAAGGTTGGCGTGAGAGCTTGGATCAATCAGCATCGTCACCAGACCTTGTGTCGAAATACTGCAGTGGAAGTCGATTGGCCAATCTATTACAGTGCGCCATCGGACGTCGAAAGTCTTATCGAAGAAGCAACGGATCGAATGCTAGAAGCATGGGAACGATCGGAAGAAGGGGTTATTACAGTCAACGAATGGCGCGAGACGAATCACCTGGAAAGAAGATACAGGTTAACGTCGGGTACCGGGCTACAATTCTCCGACATCGATATCGCGGCAAGGCACAGAAGGGTATCTGCCAAATATACACAGCCGCCGAGGTTAATCTCCGAAGATCAGCAGGGGTTGCCAATCCAGAATTCTGAGATAATGGTCAGCCCTATGATGGAAGACTAACGGCATAAGCTCGGTCGGAGTAACGGAGCGCCGGCGAAGCGAGATCGCGGCACATGGAAGAAGTCTCTCGTGGGAGGATTGGCGTTAAGGATTAACATGTGATAGGAACCAAGTTTGATAGAAGCCTGGGGAAAGCTTCTTCGGAACGGAAGGAAATTTGGGCCTGCCTAATAGGGAAGGAAGTAGTCAGTGGTGCAACCAGGAGTTTCGGTAGCACCACCAGAGTTGTCAGTGGTACTACAGACTCAAGAGAGTAGTAGTGACACCAGCTGAAACACATTGTCCTAACCAATGGCGAGGCATGGTCGGTAGTATTTGGTAGTCGGTAGTATTCAGTAGAAACTTTATTTAAGGCGCCAGCTGAGCGGGGTGTTGTCCCTCAGCAAAATTATTTTGTATTCTCAATCATAACTGTACCCCTTTGATTGAACCTCTGCTCTACTGCTGGGTCAAGCTTGAACCTATAGCTCGCTTCTTAGTAGTACATCTAACCTTTGCTACTCTACTCTCCAATTATACATTGTCAGAAGGAGGAAGCAGGGACTTGTTCTGGTACGCTCGGACTGACCACCTCATCCGAAAACGCTGGTCCTAACATTATAATTTTGCTCCAATCCTGGGATAATCAATCTTGCTGTTTCATAGTGCAATACCCACTATCGATCAGTAAGTATTGCTCTGCCCTGGGAGGGTTTCTTCTGTGCCTGTTAATACAATTAGCTGATCACCGATAAGCGTATCGTCGACGGCTAAAGCAGGCTTACACACTCCATCGGAGTTTTGTTAGAGCGCTCCATACATTCGAAGAAGAAGTCAATTCGGCGTTTCGCACGATAAACTTCTATCGAGGTAAGAAGCACTCAAACACCCCTATCTTAGAACCCTACCGGTCGGTTATACTATCCGCCCTGGAGCTTCAAATCACCGCCGAAAGACACGAAAGAGTTGGAAGGAAGTTCTTGCTTGTACACGCGGACAACCTATTGAACGGACACAGTTTCAATTGGGAGGCACTTAGAGGTCCGATGCCAGTTGAAGAAGAACTACTCGCTCTGTGTCAAGAATATAAAGCATTCGAATACACCCTACTCGAACATTCTCATTTCCTCCATCAAGTCCTTTTACAAGTTTATCAAGGCAACTATACTACTGCGAAACAACTATGTCACCGATGGAACTGTGGCAAGTTGGTTGGTCTGGTCTCTGGTCTACACTCTGCATCGTCTGGTTTTCTTCCATGGTATACGTCATTGCTCAACAACTCCGAGGTCGAATCAGCCTTCTTCGAGGCTTTGGAACGCTATGGACGTGGGTGGAATGGCAAGACTACGAAGGAGGTTCCCCATTCCGTCGTGCCGGTCGGAGATTTCTACTCCAAACTCAACGACTGGCAGTTCCTCAACCCGGACCTGGAGAACGTATGGAATCCGCTCTGGCACGCATCAGCGAACGACTCGACAGTCTACACGGACACTTGGACCGAATGGTCAGTACTGACGGGCAACCCAACCAAGTTGTCTCCGCCCTGCGGCACGCTGTCATCGACCTCGACAATCGACTTACTAGCGTTGATCGGTCCCTCAGAACTCTCACAGCTACTGTCGCTCGACTCTACGACATGGGCTCTCAATACTCTGAGAACCTTACCGTAGAAGGACAGACACTGGGGGAGTTTCTGGCACATATTCAGGGACACATCGGGGATGCGATCGCCGAGGCAGTCATCACCAGCGCCAGGCGAGAAGGCGAACAGCGAGACGTACGCATTAACTATGCATTTGGCATTCTTCAGGCTCGTATTCTGGGGGCGGTAACCATGGCTATTCAGGGCAGTCAATCAGCCCTTACTCAACAAGTAGTCAACTCCCAGCAAGAGATCATTCGGCTGACTGGTACGGACTTCCTGCAGTTACACACGCAGGCTAGCTACCTGGTCGAACAGGTCGAGGCTATTCGAGCCCGGATCAGCAGTGCCGAGGAAGAACTTGCGGCCCAGTACTCGATCATGGAAGGCATTCGTCAGATCCAACAAATGATTAGGCTTCGTCAATCCTACCTGACGCAGCGAGCTAGGCGAGGAGGGGCAAGGTTGAGCCCTGACTCCCCGCTGCAAGGTAGAGGCCTAGGTCTAGCTAACCGCTTCGAAAGCGTGAGCTCGGACTCCGACGACGACCAGATGCCCGGCCTGATCCCAGCAAGAGAACGCTTTGTGGATTAGATGGTCGAGATCATTCGCCAGAGTGGGGAACCAGAAGGAATGGACACTCAAACAGGACAACCGTCGTCGCAGTTGCGACAGCTAGCAGTAGAGGTTGGAAGGAGCTACGTCGCTGAAGTAGTTGCGGAAGGAGGGCTGGTAGCGCCTACTGCGCTCGCCCAAGAGGAACAGGAAGTCGAAGGAAGCATCGAAGTTGAAGAAGATCTCCCGGACTACGTTGAAACTCCTGTGGACGTTCTGATGCCGGACAGGGAGTGTATAGTTCGAGGGGCTGCCCTAGAATACCTTCAAACGGTCAGCAGAGAATTACACCCGAGCTAAGGGCACGAAGGAGTGGAGGGAAATAGGGATAGGCAATGGAAGGGCTTGGTGAGAACCGGGGATATGAGGGAAGCGCTCGAGGAGGAATTCCGAGGGTAGGCTTCTCCCGAGATCGACGGTGGCGGTGCAAAGGCAAAATCGACTCTCCGGCTCAGCTGCGAGCTCTGGACTAAAGCCGACTAACCCAAGGCACAAGAACTAAACTAACTAGGCTACGCTAGTCAAACCACCAACCCGAACGTGACTAATCGACTGTGCTAACACACTGGTAAGCGACTGCAGCCGATCTCACTCGTAGTCTAAAGTGTCGGAACGCGGTGTAACGATTCAAAACGCGATTCGATGGACAAAGGACAATTGCTGAGTGTGTCGAAATGTGATGCAAGGGATGGAGGTGCAAAACGATGACGGAAGGGGACTGAGAGAATCGAAGGATACGTGTGGGACGATGAAACCGAACGTTTCCGATCTAAACGATGCGGAATAGCACCGGGCTGGTCTTGAGGAAGCGGAGAGTGGAAAGTCAGGAGGAAAGGGGTGATATGATGTCCTTTCCCGACGACACTGGAGAGGGGAAGGTGTTGCGAGACCGAATGCAAGTGGCACGCAGAGTAACTGGGTTACGAGCGAAACCGGGCGAAACGGTTCGGAACACGTAAGGAGGTTTCGGTTCGGGTGAGAGAAATAAGAGGAGCCTTTGTACGATCACAGCGAACTATACGAACGTACGAACGGCTCTGCTGCGAAGAGAGATCACCGATCGACTGTACAGAAGACGAAATATCGTATATTAGACTATAGAGACGAGAGAGTCCACTACGAACAAGTAGACTAGAGGTCGAGGGACTTTGAGACGATGTGAGAACTGTAAGCTAAGCTCCCACTCAGCTCTGACTAAGCTGTCCCTCTACTATGAGAGTCGTGCTATATTTATACTAAACGTCCAAGACTGAGCCTCCCAGCGGTCAGAGAACCTATGTCATAAGGAAAAGGGAACGCATATCGCTATCTACAAAGGAGAGGAGCGCATAGGAATGGTTTAAGGGACACATAGGTCAAAAGAAACAATACTAAGCATGTCTGGAACGAGAGCATAATGGATTAAAGGGGACGCATATAGAAAGGTCAGAAAATGTGCGGAACCTTCGGAACCGGGTCTCTTTGAGCAGAACGAAGTGGAACTCGGGGAAACGACTCGGAAGGGCTCTGGCTAGCCTGACAAAGTAAGTCTGCGATGTTTAACAAAGGAGAGGGACTGAGGATGAGGTTGCAGGGTCAAATCTCTTTGTCTGGAATGCGGATCCGAGGTCCGGAGACTTGTGATCGACGCGTGCAAACTCGATGCCGTGATTCTCCCGTCTTGATGGCCGATCAAAGAATGGTGCACGTGCCATCTGGACTATGGCGTTCTTGCTAAGTTCACTCGTTCGAGCGAAACCAGTCGAAACCGAGCGAAACCAGTCAGAACACCGCGGAACTGGTCGTAACGACTCCGTTCGTTCCCAAGCTTCAGACTTACTCTTCAATGTCTCCACAGAAACGCAACCTGGAAGCCTGGACCAGCAAGCAGAAGAACTGCTGAGGGAGGTAATTCCTGAGTTGCCACAGCCCTGGCCATCCAACGATGGATGGGGACCGCCTCCCGATGCTGGGGAAGCATGGGAGGCGGACAACACGGCGGAAACGGGGTATGGCACGGGAATCCGGGAGCTCATGTGGAATGAGCAAGGAGAGCTTGTCGAGGGAGCGGTCCAACGGCTGGGATGGAACGGCCACTACGTCGAAAGGAACCACCTCCAGTACCCGCACCAGGACTCACCGCCAGGATCGCCTACTCCAAGTGCTCTTGAGCTTGAGGAGAGAGAAGCAAGGCTCCAGGCGGTCAGTGAGTACTCCCCAGACTCTGATTATATGTATGATCCTATCATTCGTCCTAACAGCTGCCCTATACTTTCGGAGTCTCTCGACATACGAGAGGGACCACCGAGGCAGGGGGTAGTGAACATGGCGAGGGTAGTTTGGGTGCGAGGTAACGACGTAGAAGAGCCAACCAGTGGGGATCAAGAGTACTTTGATGCGAACGACGGCTGGGAAACAGAAGAGGAAAGCGAGGAACACGAAAGCGGCGAGGAACGATACGAAGCTCGGGAAGAAAGGAGATAGGCCCTGGTTTAGAGCTGGGAGCTTGCCAGGAGGAAAGAAGACACCCAAAAACCAACCGGGGAGGAAGGGTAAGGTGGCTAGTTGGAAAGCGGAGGTGGTACTCGCTGGATAACTTAGCTACTAAACCATGTATTATTGTAATGCGCTGAATGAAGGTGATACTCATAAAAATGTTGGTTGAATTTGTCTAGGTCATTATGTCAAACAAAGATATCATGAAGTATCCCTTGTTTAAGGGAAACCCTTATGAGTCACTTGAGAACTTCCAGAATCAAATGATCAGCCGGTTGAATGAAAAACATCCGAGCGACCCAGTCAAGAGGGTTAAGATTATTTTGGAATGTCTGCGAGGTCAAGCTCAGACTTGGGTTAATGGCAAATGGGCCGTGAACAGAAATCAATTAGTCTCCACCTACAAGCAAAACGCGAACAATGAGCTTGTTATGGACAAGAAGGGTGGATAGGACGACGAGGACAATCTATGGAACGAATTAGTGCTCAACCACAATGGCATTTTTGGACTTCAAGAAGAAGCCGAGCGAAATATTAGGACGATTTATCAGGAACGGGCGTGGGTGAAGCAGTATAACAGGGCCTTCAACGATATTAGGATGAGGCTGCCAAAGCATTACGACCACCAAGCGCTGATTTACGAGTACAAGAGAGGACTCAATCAGGCGATCCTAAAGGCCCTGCTCACGAATACAGACCACCCAGGTTGGGACCTGAACCAATGGAAGGAGAACGCTAGCAATCTGGAGGCCAGCCTAATAGCTGCCAAGGTGATAGGCAGTAATAGGAAGTACACCCCTATGTTTAAAGATGGGCAGGCGGTATCGTACACACCAGTGCCCCCAGAAGCTTGCCATCCAGCTGAGTTTCTGGGTGAGCCTATGGACATCGACATGTCTAGGCGCTTTACTAGGGGGTCCCGAGGAGATGCCGGGATATGCTGGGCATGCGGCAAGACAGGTCACTTCGCACGGGACTGCAACAATGTAGGGCGAGACACACAGGGAAGCCGTGGACACCGAACCAACTACAAGAGACGGGTGCAGAAGAGACGATCTGGCAAGACTGGCCGCTTCCTAAAACGCCGGGAAGTTGGGATTAGCAGCGATTCGGAGATGGAAGAACTACTGGACAAGAGAACGAAGTTACCAAGGCGTAAGGAACGGGCTTCGTATGCCCTCGAGGAGGATTCTGAGGAGGATTTTTGAAGGGCCGCCAGTCGACATCGGACACTGGCGAGGGCTCGAAGGACACACAAGAGATAAAGTGCCGATGGACTATTGCTAGACCAAATTCCAACCATCCTACTATACCCATTGACGTCATTCAGGGACAGAAAAAGGTTAATCTCTTGGCTATGATTGACTCCGGATCTGCGATCACTACTATTAGCCCCACGGTTGTACAGAGCCTAGGGCTGAGAACAGTGCCTGCAGAAGGTAATTATACCATCCGGAACGCCGATGGATCGATTAATCATGGTGGATGGACTCGGAACGTCAGAGCAATAGTTGACACAGGGATTACAAGAGGTTTAATGGACATCGCAGTGGTGGATACACACGAAGACAAGTTTCTCATAGGAAATGATTGGCTTGAACAGCATAAGCCAACCATCAACTGGACAAAGGGGATTCTTTGCAAAGGTGGGAAGGAAATTGCATTTAATGGAACGGCACGATTGCGTTCCATACAGCTAATCTTAGCCCCAAGGAAGCTCCGGAAACGCAGAAGATGGCGAAGAATTTCAAACTACATTCCACCCAAGTGGGATGCCGATGATGAAAAGGAAGAAGCTTGGGAAACTAGGGTCTATTACCACAGCGACATCGAAACAGGACAAGAAACTGAAAAGGAAGAAGAACCCACGATCGTGCCACCAGACAAAGGAAAAGAAAAAGAATCAACAGCGCCGCTTGTCACGTTCGACGAAACCATGCACAAACCACCGGAGCTTTCTTTCATCAAACAGGAAGGAAGCTGGAAATTCTTCTGGTTTGGGGACAAGTGCCAAATCACTAAGGACGGACAGACTTGGCATGACTTCGACAGTCTTGAGGATGCGGATAACATGGTTTACCGCACCATGGTCAGAGACATAGACAGGGGCGCAAGTAGAGAGGAACTCTTCAACGAGTATGGCGGCATGTATACAGCATGCCTTCAAGTATTGGCGATACAAGAGAACATCAGAATGGCAGCGTCACCAACGACTTCAGAAGCACAGGCAAGAGTGCGAGAAGAGATACATGCGCAAATGACGATTGACGCCGAGGGATCTGATGCAGCTAGAAGGAAGAAACCTAGCATACCGCCGAAGGGAGGAAAACTGGGGCACTATGCAGCAGATCCGCTCAGGGTACGACGACAGAAGAGTGGAGGAAGTGGTACAGACTTGAACCCTGTCATAAGGAGTATTAGGGTGGAGTGGACTCCTCCATCTGTGCACGAGGGCCAAAATGACTCAACCCTGGCAGTGCAGAAGCAGTCGGTAAGCCTCACCACACGAAGCAGAGGTACAAGCAGGAATACTTCGGGTCGGGAGCGCCGTAGAACTAAGGCTACGAAGCGTACTAGGTTCGGCCACCTAGCGAGATCTCCTCCTACGAGAGACCGAGGAGTGACTAGACATGAGACGCCGTTCGAGGGTAGGCTAGTGTCTAGGAAAGTGGTCCACCCCAAAGGGAGGGTAGTCCCACTCAATTGGCACAGGGCCAAAGTTAGTACGCCGCAATCATCAAGTAGGCTAGCTTCGGGAGCTCAAGTGCGCCCGCGAAGACCACGGTTTAAGAACCAAATGCAGGGCCCTGCTCCGACAGGGAAAACAAATGGTAAAGGTAACAGGTTCATTCCAAATTATGCCACGATGGAGCAGGGGCTCTCGCAGGGGCAGAAGGGGCGCTGATGGCGCACGCCTGTTGACTCGGTCATGCAGCTGCCCAAAGTGGAAGGAAAAGTGCTAGAGAGAAGAGCTGGATCTGAGACGGAGTTCAAGGGTATCCTAGGATTGCATAAGCCTGCTACCTCAGGGGAAGCAGAGGATGCCTCTCGAAGAGGAAGGCCACCCAAGCCTCCTCACTGGATCCGCCGTCTAGAGCATCGACAAGTCGCATCTCGGAGAGAACGCCTGCTCAAGTATAACAGCATAGCTCAAAAATATGCGCAGGAAAAAGCACTCGATGAAAGGATGGCAGACTCTGCTGGCAACAAATCTCTCGAGGAAATTCTTCCGAAACAAATTTGGGAGCTCAGGGATAGGTTCGACAAGGACGTCGCCAAATGGCTGCCGAAGTCGGGACAATGGGACATGAAGATCGAGCTCCTATCAGGAGCAGAGCTCCTGAAACCTGGACCGATATATCCACTCGCTCCTGCTGAAAAGCGAGCGGTAGAAGAATGGATTCGCGAGGATCTGAAGAAGGGATGGATTCGTGTTGTAGGAAACCGAGTACCAGCTGAAGAAAAGGCGAACACTTGCGCACCAGTATTTGTCATAGCCAAGAAGACAATAGGGAAGGATGGCAAGCCGGAGTATAGAATTGTTATCGACTATAGAGGGCTGAATGCGGTGGTCATTCCAGACCACCAACCGATGCCTCTGTTACATATGCTCCCGGACGATCTTGCGCATGCCAAATGGTTCTCTACACTGGATTTGCGAAGTGGGTATAACAACATTCGAATACACCCTGGGCACAAGAAGTATGCCGCCTTCAGGACTCACATGGGAGTATACCAGCCAATGGTAATGCAGTTCGGATTAATGAATGCACCTGCGGTATTCCAACGTGCAATGAACGAGCTCTTTCAGGACATGATTGGGCAGGGCATACTCATTTATTTGGACGACATTATAGTCTATGCAGAAACGGAACAGGAACATTGGGACCTGTTAGCAGAGGTATTGCGCAGGTTAAGGGAAGCAGACTTCTTCTGCAAACCAGAGAAGTGCTACTTCGGAAAGAAGGAACTTGACTATTTAGGATTTGTGGTTAACCAGTCGGGCATGCAGATGGATCCCTACAAGGTAAAGGCAGTTCAAGAATGGCCAGATTTGTCAAGCAAGCGGGACATTCGAAAGTTTATCGGTTTCGCGAACTTCTACCGAAAATTTATTGAGGACTTCGCCAAGATCGCTAGGCCACTAACGGAACTAATGTCTGGCAAGAAGACATTTACCTGGGGAGAAAGACAACAAGAGAGCTTTAGGAAACTTAAAGAAGCTTTTACCACTGCACCAATGCTAGTACGACCGGATCACGAGAAGCAATTTGTGCTGGAAACCGATGCGTTAAACTTTGCGATGGGAGCCGTGCTCTCGCAGCTCGGGGACGATGAAATTTTGCATCCCATTGGATATTGGTCGAACACCTATCGAGAGGCCGAGAATAACTATCCAGTAATGGACAAGGAATTACTAGCAATTGTCAAAGCCTTGAGCAACTGGAGGCACCACTTGGAAGGAGCTAGACATGAGATTCGAGTAGTTAGCGACCAAGCGAACCTTCGATATTTCATGGGAGCTAGGAAGCTAAGTGGCCGTCAAGCAAGATGGGCGACATTTCTCAGCAGATTTTGATTTCAAATCGAGTATCGACCTAGAACCAAGAATTCACGAGCGGACGCATTATCAAGAAGGCCAGACTACGAACAGGGCCAAGAGGACCAGCCAGAACAAGTCCTACTTCCTCCGCAATTGTTTAGAACATCGGACCTGCCCATGCGCACGGTACGGGTATTTGAGCTTACAGGAGGTCCAGAACTGGGAGAGAAGATTCGAGACGCCTATGAATGATCCAAAGAGCCAGAAATCGGAACGTTCGAAGAAGGATATTGGTGGAAGGATGATAAATTGGTTATCCCGCCAGATGAAGAAGTTAAGAAGGAAATTGTACGACAGTGCCATGACGCACCGGCATCTGGACACCCGGGGTTACAGAAGACTATAGACAAACTAGAAAGAAGAGTTTGGTGGCCAAAGATGAGGGAATGGGTCGAAGAATATGTGCGCACATGCGACGTGTGCCAGAGGACAAAAGCGCGATGAGGAAAGATGCAACCACCGCTGCAACCTTTGCAGATAGCGACAAGGCCCTACGATGAGATTACCATGGACTATGTCACCGGACTTCCAACGACGAGCAAAGGAAACAATGCAATACTAGTGGTGGTAGACAGGTTCTCTAAAATGGGAACTTTTATACCTACTACAGTAAATGCAAACTCGAAGACTACTGCGGACTTGATGATCAATTATGTCTACAGCAAGGTCGGAACTCCGAAGACAGTAATCAGCGACAGGGAACCTCAATTCGCTAGCCGGTTTACAGAACAGGTGAACCAGGCCCTCGGGATCGAAACAAAGCTTAGTACGGCGTATCATCCGCAAACAGACGGTCAAACGGAGCGAGTAAATCAAGGAATGGAACAGCTATTACATTGCTATTCCAGCTTGCAGCAGGACGACTGGGACGAACATCTGCCCATGGCAGAATTCACCTACAATAGTCGCTCTCACTCCAGTACGGGCAAGACACCGTTTGAATTGGTGTACGGATTCCAGCCGGAATTAGGATTCAAGCTTCCGATCCGAGGAACTCAGGACTATGTGGCTATGCGAAAGAAGAATCAAGAAGAAGCAACGAAGGCACTGGAGAAGGCACGAGACGCGATGAAGAGATTTGCAGATAGACACCGAGGCCCGATGCCGTCATTCGAAGTTGGCGATAAAGTTATGTTAGATGGTCAGAATCTAACCTTGCTAGTTCCCACGAGGAAGCTAGGGGATAGAAACCTGGGACCTTATCAAATTATCGCAAAGCATGGGCTAGTCAACTACGAGTTGGATCTCCCAAAAGAGTTGAGGATCCACCCGGTGTTCTACGCAGGACTATTAATTCCCTATCGAGAAAGGAAAGATCCGGCACAGAGAACAAGACCACCACCAGAAGTGATCGCTGGAGAAACCGAATACGAGGTTGAAGCGATCCGGGACATGAGGAAACGGCACGGAAAATGGGAGTATCAGGTTAAATGGCTCGGCTACCCGGAGGAAGAGAATACCTGGGAACCTGTGGAAGGGCTGCGCAATGCCCCAGAGAAATTGCGGGAGTATCACGAGAAGAATCGTTGGCCGGACACGATAGATCTTCCCTCTAGAAAGAAGATCGTGGATATCATAGACTCTACGCAGAGAGTAATCGACATCAAGAAAGAAGATGACGAGTTCCTGAGGACGGCGCTAGGAGAGTCCGTAGCTCAGAGAGTAATCAAGAGAAGAAGATACCAGAGCAAGACAGGTATCAAGCAGCGGGATTTCGGTTATCCGGAATGGCACAAGCGTCATTGGAGAGCCGCGAAAAGGCCATTCACTCGAAACAAAGTGCTGCCGGTTCGCAGATGGGATCTGCCAGAAAAGAAAGGGAATCCTTCATACAAGGATTGGTTTTGGGCTGACTCCTCGGATAGCGAGTGCAGCGAGGCTTAGGAAGGCCTAAGCATATTTGACCTGAATAAGTCGTTAAACTATTCCTAGCATGTTGGGAAGCATCTAGTATGTTGGAAGCCAACACTCAGCGAGGCTTTGAATTATTGAGCAAGTGTCACGTGACCGCCGCCTTTCTCTGAGAACAGGTTGAGCGTCAATCACGTGCTTGCCACACCCTCATCCAAAACAGGAAGTGTGTAGGTCACATGATCAAAAACGGGATGAGGACTCTGGATGTACAGTGCTATAGTTATTCCAGGCAAGAGGAATGAGACACTAGTACATAAGAAGGGTCTGGTCTAGGAAGCAATGATACGAAACAGCAAGATTATGGCTACCACAATTAAGGGATCCACACTCTCCTTGCAGTCCGAAGTGGATCTTAAGGGGAGGAATGTTACGAAAATTGTGGATATACAATGCGGCGTGGTATCAGACACTTTACACACCGAATTATGCAGCCTAATCAAGAGCAGTCCGAAAGGCTTCAAGGACAGAATAGTGGAGGTGATTCTCACCCACTAGTACAGCAAGGACCTGGGGAGGTCGCTGTAGAATATATTCAAGAGGAACCCGATCGATGATATTACGAGGACGAACACGACAAAAGGGAGGACCCATACAATTTACAGCAAGGACTAGCTGGAATGCACATTGGACATACTCCTCCACCCGAGCGAAGCTACGTGCAGATGGAAGAACGGAACATCGCAAGATACGTAGAACTCCTGCAGAAGAGACGATATCGACATAGTGCAACCAGACGCTTTGTTCATGAAAGCCTGGTTTGTACAAACTGCTATTTGGCATACCAAAGGAGTTGGGTTCTTTCGGAGTGGCTCCTCAAGAACTTCGTGGAGCGCTTAGTAACTAGGGAAGGGGCCGATGTCAAGATTCGGCATAAATCCGGACCCTCAGAACGAACGTTTGACCAACCATTGCCGAACCGCGGAATGAGCGCATACGATCACGAGGTATCTGTATGGCTCGGTGACAGGGATATCTATGCACTGAAGGTTGGCGTGAGAGCTTGGATCAATCAGCATCGTCACCAGACCTTGTGTCAAAACACTGCAGTGGAAGTCGATTGGCTAATCTATTACAGTGCGCCATCAGACGTCGAAAGTCTTATCGAAGAAGCAACGGATCGAATGCTAGAAGCATGGGAACGATCGGAAGAAGGGGTTATTACAGTCGACGAATGGCGTGAGACGAATCACCTGGGAAGAAGATACAGGTTAACGTCGGGTACCGGGCTACAATTCTCCGACATCGATATCGCGGCAAGGCACAGAAGGGTATCTGCCAAATATACACAGCCGCCAAGGTTAATCTCCGAAGATCGGCAGGGGTTGCCGATCCAGAATTCTGAGATAACGGTCAGCCCTATGATGGAAGACTAACAGCAGAAGCTCGGTCAGAGTAACGGAGCGCCGGCGAAGCGAGATCGCGGCACATGGAAGAAGTCTCTCGTGGGAGGATTGGCGTTAAGGATCAGCAGGCCCAGTATGACCTCATGCTCTCTGCGTATCAGGCCTGGAACAACAGAGAGCCATACTCTTTCTCTTCCAAAGGTGAGCTCTCTCAATAGCTTCTGGCATATTTGCAACTCACATATTGCTGCTACAGATACATCAGCATCTGCGCTTGAAGATGAAGATGCACGTCAAGCTGTGCAAGCATCCAATGAAGCACCTCCATCTGCTGCGACTACTCAGATTGCACTTCCAGCACCCCATCCATCATCTATTCAACAATCATCTTCCACAATATCCAGAGCGCTTAGCATGGAGATCAGCACAGTCAACAAGGTTACTGGCTTGCTGGAGGCCATTCAGCATGGCATCTCAGGCGAGCTTGATGCGCTTGAAGAGAAGGAAAAGATGAAGGGAGCTGAATCTTACAATCATATTAAGAATGCGCTTGCACGACACCGGTAAGTCCTCAACCAGCTACTGCACATTGCTTTTACTAAACTCATCTTTTCAGGAGGGTCTTCCAAATATTCAAGGATGACTTCAACAGTGATCTAGATCGTTTTACCTCCTTCTTCAAGGGGTATAATATGCAGCGCACCAGTCGTGGAGGATATCATTCCAAGCAAGATGATGGACTTCTCTCTCTCAATGAGGTTGCAGATCATATGAATAGGCTTTGCTTGAAGACGATTGACAAGGAGAAGGCCAAGGTTCCTCAAGATCAGTGGGATGGGACTTGGGAAGGAAAGAATCGCTTTGAAATCATGGAGGCTATCTGGAAGGATCTAATTAAAAAGGAGAGAGAGGATGAAAAGTATTTGGAAGATGGGATTTTTTCAGAGAAGAAGTGGAAACAGGCATTCCCAAGGGACCACTGGTACTATATTGGTAAGGAGCTAGTCAGAAAGCAGAAATAGACAGATTTATATATATATATATACTGCAGAACTCTACTTCTTGTAAAAAAGAGTCAGAAGTTGATTGATGAGCTGGGCTGAGCATAAGGTTCTAGTTGTATGCACTATTCTAGATAGTATCTTCCCAGCTTACCAGTAGATGCTGAGGCCCTAGCTAGCACACAAACCTAGTCTATTATATCCAAAATGAATTTTTATACATCAATCTGGTCTGTAAGAATTTTTCCTGGAATTTGGAAGGCTAGGGGTAAATGATAAGTTTTGAGTAATTCAGGCATGCCTCAAAGCAGTATATTCTGGTGCACAATTCAACTCAAACTCAGTCTGTAAATTCATATTATAATCATATTATCATTCTGGACAGCTTTGGGGAGGTGCTGGACTAGCATGGAGCACAGAAAAAAGTGCACATGCAAGGAAGAGGCAAAAAACAATATTTTCACCATTTTGAGGTCAAATCTTTACCTATTCTCTCAATATTTGTTTTTAAATGAAAGCCCTTTCAAAAAGATGAATTTAGCAACTTAGATGATGTGAAACCATTGAGTTTGGGGTGAGATATAATTTTATTTGTGTTTTGAGGCTCTTGTGACATGAAAAGTGATGAAATTACATGATTGCCAACAATTTTGCAACTAGCTGTAAAGTGTTCTGTGTGATAAAAATCACAGAAGTCGCGAGTGACAATACATATGAAAAAGGCAGTAAATTGTATACTAGAATATACTACTTTGAGGCATGCTTGAATTACTCAAAACTCATTATTCCCCCCTAGCCTCCTAAGCTCCAGAAAAAAATCTTATAGGTCAGATTCATGCATGTAAATTTACTATAGATTAAATACATGAGCTTTGAGCACCACCTATTGCTGTAGAATCCACTAGGGAGCTATGCTGAACAAGTAGTTTTAATTGTATGCATCATTTTAAACAGTATCTTCTCAGCTCACCAGGGCAAGCTGAGACCCTATCTAATATATAAACCTAGTCTATTACATCTAAAATGAATTTAGATGTATGAATCTGACCTGTAAGAATCTTTTCTAGTGCTTGGGAGGCTAGGAGGAAATAATAAGTTTTGAGTAATTCAGGCATATCTCAAAGCAGTACATTCTGGTACACAATTCAACTCAAATTCAGACTGTAAATTCATAGTATAATTATTTATCATTTTGGACAGCTTTGTGGAGGTGCTGCACTAGCAGGAAGTACAGAAAAAAATGCACATGCAAAGAAGAGGCAAAAAATAATATTTTCACTATTTCAGGGTCATTTTTTGCTCTATTTTCTCAATCTTTGTTTCTAAATGAATGCCCTTTTGAAAATATGAATTTAGCAACTTAGATGATGTGAAACCATTGAGTTTTGGGTGAGATATGATTTTATCTGTGTTTTGAGGCACTTATGACATGAAAAGTGGTGAAATCACATAATTGCCAACAATTTTGCAACTAGCTGTAACTCAAATTCAGACTGTAAATTCATAGTATAATTATATTATCATTTTGGACAGCTTTGAGGAGGTGCTGGACCAGTAGGAAGTATAGAAAAAAAATGCACATGCAAAGAAGAGGCAAAAAATAATATTTTCACTATTTCTGGGTCATTTTTTACTCTATTTTCTCAATCTAAGTTGCTAAATTCATATTTCAAAAGGGTTTTCATTATGAAACAAAGATTGAGAAAATAGAGTAAAAAATGACCCCAAAATAGTAAAAATATTATTTTTTGCCTCTTCTTTGCATGTGCATTTTTTTCTGTACTTTCTACTGGTCTAGCACCTCCTCAAAGCTGTCCAAAATGATAATATAATTATACTATAAATTTACAGTCTGAATTTGAGTTACAGCTAGTTGCAAAATTGTTGGCAATCATGTGATTTCACCACTTTTCATGTCACAAGTACCTCAAAACACAGATAAAATCATATAGTCATTTACCGGTCCTTTAAACAGTACTGTTCCTTTGAACACCCCACCTTTCCGCACTCAATGCTCCAATCTACAGCTCAAAATTTTTATGGTAGATGCACAAAGTACATATAAATAATGCTGCAAAATTTCAGCAAAATTCTGTGACCCATTAAACCCAGAGAAATTATTTACTGCTAAATTTTGAAGAAATTCAATGAGAAAAGATGAAACAGATGCACATTACTATCCATCCATGCACTCAGTATAGCTCAAAAGTAGATATTCTTATACTGTACGACCTTGAGTACATGCAGCCCAGTTTTTGTGACAAAATATCAATCCAATGAATTAATATCAGATATACAAAAAAGTGACTCAAAAAGCGTGACAGGCAGGTTGATCAGCATGCTTATGTAATCAGACCGGATCTCCTCTTGCTAGGTTGCACTTTTATTTTGCTTAATATCTGACACTTTTTTCTCTTACACCTCGTCATCTCCTGTCAGCCACCTTATATTCTCATCTATCTATGGTCAAACATGCCGAGTCCAAATCTAAACAAAAGAAGAAAGTAAGGGAGAAGATCGAGAATAATATTAGAAGGGCAATAGAGGCTTACCGAGCTGAGCTGATAAAGCCAAAAGAACAGCGACTAGGGCTATGCAAAATTACTGCTATGTATGATGGTGTTACAGTTGGGATGTTACGAAATCAGTTGAAAGAGGAAGGTCCATCACAGAGTTCAATGCTACAAAGCAGAAACTCTCTCGAGAAGATGAAGAACAACTTATGGCACTTATTCAGCTATCATCCGACTGTGGCCTAGTATTCATGCATGATGACATTCAGAATCTGCTAATGCAATTTTACGACAGCAGCATGGGCCACAGTTTGAGGCTGTTGGTATTCAATGGGTCCATCGGTACCTCGAGTGACATTATTCAGAAGTTAAAACCTACTGGAGCACACATCTTGACTGTCAGCGAGTGGATTGTCTTAATCCAGTAGCTGTAAAGAAATGGTTTGATATCATTGAGAAGGAAATAGTGGCGAAAAAAGTTCCACCTGAACTCATTTTTGGTATGGATGAAAGTGGATTTCAGCTGGCAAATGACGCAAAAGTTCATTGTGCAGGATGTATGAATAGAAAGCTACAGCCAAGACGAGGAGGTGCAAATCGTGAAAACATAATGGCACTTGTCACTATCTGTGCAGACGGTACAGCTCTTAAGCTGCTCGTGATTTTTAAAGGTCAACATGTTATGACAAGATGGACTAAAAATAATGTGGCAGACGTTAGGCAAGTTTACGCATACCTATAAAGATTATGATCTAATCAAAGAATTTTAGATTTACAAAATCACCGAATGGCTGAACAGATAGTCAGCTTGCATTGCGGTGGTTTTCAGATGACTTTGATGCACAGACAAAACAAAAGGCACGAGGACACACCCAATATCTTATTGTGGATAACCATAGCTCGCATTACTCTCTTGAACTTCTTAATAAAGCTGTCAAGTGCAACGTAGAGATTCTTGGTTACCCACCACACTGCACACATGCATTGCAAGGTCTCGATGTTGTCTGCTTTGCAAAAATGAAGAACAACTATCAAAAATTTGTCAGCGAGTTGGAGACAACATTCTTCCAACCTGCTGCAAAGCAGGATTTTCTGGGCCTTTTTGGAAAAGCATACCTAGTCTCCTTCGACACGAATACAATCAAATCGGCATTTTGAGTCACTGGAATTTATCCATTTAATCGTGATGCAATCTCAGCAGAACAAATGAAGCTAAGCGAGGTAGCCTCGACCTTGGCTTTATTTTCACTACCATTACCTTCTCCTGTTCGTCATATTATGGCTGTCTTTTATCATCAGCCTCTTATGAGTTTCGATATTGACGTGGCAACACATCTACCAGCATCAGAAACCACGTCACCCAATTCTCATAGCAGTGGTATTATTACTCACTCATTGCAATGGCCTATCCTCAACCCGACTATTGATCCATCACTTTTCACTCTATCAAAATGGGCACGCGCAATGTACTCATCCCTGTCCATGTCCAATTCAGCCAGTTTTCTGGTCGCAAAAGCAAAACTTACCTCGGCCCAGTCTCTCCCTCCTATTATACTGGAGAAGGCACCTGCAGATAATGAAGAACTGAATTGGGAGGCTATGCGACTGAGTTTGGAGCGACTACACCTTTCTGATAAAAAGGTTGATGATATCACCAAGTTATCCAAGAACATTGGAAGAGCCCAGCGTCACAATAGGATCTATCGGAGCATTGCAGAGGGGGCACAAGCACAGCTAGTGCTTGCTTCTATGCATAATGCAAAACTTCAGGTCACACTCAACGAGAAGGAAAAAGGAAAAATAGATAACTTATGTCTTCTGGATGATGGCATGCCAAGAATTTGGACATCCGATTCGAGCAGAGAACAGGTCAGAGAGTGGACAGAGGCAAGGGAGAAGGAAGAGAAGGATGCACAGGCACAAAAGGAAAGGGCAAAGAAGAAAAGGAATATTAATGATGCAATCGAGAAGAAGTGGAAACAGAACAAAGCTCACCACGACATTGAAATAGCCAAATGGGAAGCACAGTGTGCTCGATAGGATGTAGAAGGGCTGCTGCAGAAGTACTAGGACCCAAAACCAAGGAGACTAACAAAGAGACAAATCTGAGAGCAACTGATTGCTACACATACAGATATTGACGATGTGGAGGAAGTTGTGGTAGCGCAGTTTGATGAAGATGATGACAATTAGCTTCATGGGTGAAGAGCAATGAATACACGGAGTAGCATGGTCAGAGGGATGAGAGAGGAGCAGGGAGACACGGACGGTCATGGAGAGAGGGTGAGAGGAGACATAGGGGTAGAAGGACGCGACGATGAGCAGCATGATGCATCAGCGTGACAACCATGTCACATGATGTTCAAAGGAGTAGTTTTTGTGACATATACCTTACTTTTTTCACATGCCCGTATTAATTTTTCCTGCACATTTCAGAGCTCAAAAAAATTTCAGCATACAGCCTCTATAGTAGAATACTCGGATATGTAATTATATTTTTAGAAAAAGTGTTGTGGTGTTGTGTGTGAGTGGCTCTGTATTGGATGTTCAAAGGACCGGTAAATGACTGTATCTCACCCAAAACTCAATGGTTTTACATCATCTAAGTTGCTAAATTCATATTTTAAAAAGGGATTTCTTTTAGAAACAAAGATTGAGAAAATAGAGAAAAAATGACCCCAAAATAGTGAAAATATCATTTTTTACCTCTTCTTTGCATATATATTTTTTTCTGTGATCTCTGCTGGTCCAGCACCTCCCCAAAGCTGTCCAAAATAATAACATAATTATACTATGAATTTACAGTCTGAATTTGAGTTGAATTGTATACCAGAATGTACTGCTTTGAGGCATGTCTGAATTACTCAAAACTTATCATTCCCCTCTAGCCTCCCAAGCTCCAGAAAAAATTCTTACAGGTCAGATTCATACATGTAAACTCACTATAGATTAAATACATGAGCTTTGAGCACCACCTGTTGCTGTAGGATCTACTGGAGAGCTGTGCTGAACAAGTGGTTCTGATTGTATGCACTATTCTAGATAGCATCTTCTCAGCTCACCAGTGCAAACTGAGGCTCTAGCTAATATATAAACCTAGTCTATTACATCTGAAATAAATTTACATGTATGAATCTGTCCTGTAAGAATTTTTTCTGGAGCTTGGGAGGCTAGGAGGAAATGATAAGTTTTGAGTGATTTAGGCATGCCTCAAAGCAGTACATTCTGGTACACAATTCAACTCAAATTCAGACTGTAAATTCATAGTATAATCATGTTATTATTTTGGACAGCTTTGGGGAGGTGCTAGGCCAGCAGGGAGTATAGAAAAAAATGTATATGCAAAAAAGAGGCAAAAAATGATATTTTTGCTATTTTGGGGTCATTTTTTGCTCTATTTCTCAATCTTTGTTTCTAAAAGAAATCCCTTTTGAAAATATGAATTTAGCAACTTAGATGATGTGAAACCATTGAGTTTTGGGTGAGATATGATTTTATCTGTGTTTTGAGACACTTGTGACATGAAAAGTGGTAAAATCACATGATTGTCAACAATTTTGCAACTAGCTGTAAATGAAAGCCCTTTTAAAAATATGAATTTTGCAACTAAAACTCAATGGTTTCACATCATCTAAGTTGCTAAATTCATATTTTCAAAAGGGCTTTCATTGAGAAACAAAAATTGAGAAAATAGAGCAAAAAATGACCTCAAAATAGTGAAAATATTTTTTTTGCCTCTTCTTTGCATATACATTATTTTCTGTGATCCCTGCTGGTCCAGCACCTCCCCAAAGCTGTCCAAAATAATAACATGATTATACTATAAATTTACAGTCTGAATTTGAGTTGAATTGTGTACCAGAATGCACTGCTTTGAGGCATACCTAAATCACTCAAAACTCATCATTCCCCCCTAGCCTCTCAAGCTCCAGAAAAAATCTTACAGATTAGATTCATGCATGTAAATTCACTATAGATTAGATATATGAGCTTTGAGCACCACCTGTTGCTATAGGATCCACTAGGGAGCTGTGCTGAACAAGTAGTTTTAGTTGTATGCACCATTCTAGACAGTATCTTCTCAGCTCACCAGTGCAAGCTGAGGCCTGAGCTAATATATAAACCTAGTCTATTACATCTGAAATGAATTTACATGTATGAATCTGACCTGTAAGAATTTTTTCTGGTGCTTGGGAGGCTAGGAGGATATGATAAGTTTTAAGTGATTCAGGCATGCCTCAAAGCAGTATATTCTGGTATACAATTTAACTCAAATTTAGACTGTAAATTCATAGTATAATCATGTTATCATTCTGGACAGCTTTGGGGAGGTGCTGGACCAGCAGGGAGTATAGAAAAAAATGCATATGCAAAGAAGAGGCAAAAAATAATATTTTCACTATTTTGGGGTCATTTTTTGCTCTATTTTCTCAATCTTTGTTTCTAAAAGAAAGCCCTTTTGAAAATATGAATTTAGCAACTTAGATGATGTGAAACCATTGAGTTTTGGGTGAGATATGACTTTATCTACATTTTGAGGCACTTGTGACATGAAAAGTAGTGAAATCACATGATTGCCAACAATTTTGCAACTAGCTGTATAAACAATCTCCTCTCAGTCCTATATTTGACTCATTCTAAATTATATATTGTCACCATTTACCATAACAAGATGCTTTTCTATTATCATAAAATAGTCCTCTTCACTGCAAACATCATCTTTACAGCTAGTTGTAAAATTGTTGGCAATCATGTGATTTCACCACTTTTCATGTCACAAGTGCCTCAAAACGCAGATAAAATCATATCTCACCCAAAACTCAATGGTTTCACATCATCTAAGTTGCTAAATTCATATTTTCAAAAGGGATTTCTTTTAGAAACAAAGATTGAGAAAATAGAGAAAAAATGACCTTAAAATAGTGAAAATATTGTTTTTTACCTTTTCTTTGCATATATATTTTTTTCTGTGATCTCTGCTGGTCCAGCACCTCCCCAAAGCTGTCCAAAATAATAACATGATTATACTATGAATTTACAGTCTGAATTTGAGTTGAATTGTGTACCAGAATGTACTGCTTTGAGGCATGCCTGAATCACTCAAAACTTATCATTCCCCCTAGCCTCCCAAGCTCCAGAAAAAATTCTTACAGGTCAGATTCATACATTTAAACTCACTATAGATTAAATACATGAGCTTTGAGCACCACCTGTTGTTGTAGGATCCACTGGGGAGCTGTGCTGAACAAGTAGTTCTAGTTGTATGCACCATTCGAGACAGCATCTTCTCAGCTCACCAGTACAAGCTGAGGCCCTAGCTAATATATTAAACTAGTCTATTACATCTGAAATGAATTTACATATATGAATCTGACCTGTAAGAATTTTTTCTGGAGCTTGGGAGGCTAGGAGGAAATGATAAGTTTTTAGTGATTTAGGCATGCCTCAAAGCAGTACATTCTGGTATACAATTCAACTCAAATTCAGACTGTAAATTCATAGTATAATCATGTTAATATTTTGGACAGCTTTGGGGAGGTGCTGGGCCAGCAGGGAGTATAGAAAAAAATGTATATGCAAAAAAGAGGCAAAAAACAATATTTTTGCTATTTTAGGGTCATTTTTTGCTCTATTTTCTCAATCTTTGTTTCTAAATGAAAGCCCTTTTGAAAATATGAATTTAGCAACTTAGATGATGTGAAACCATTGAGTTTTGGGTGAGATATCATTTTATCTGTATTTTGAGGCACTTGTGACATGAAAAGTGGTGAAATCACATGATTGCCAACAATTTTGCAACTACAGTTGAAATTGTTATAATGCATCGTATCATAATGCATATATTTCATAATGCATCACTTTTTGGTGTCTCCCATGTCGGGAGGCGGGAAATTATGCAAAAATGTCATATGGAATAATGTATTGAAATTTTGAGCAATATTATACATTATGGTGATCAAGGGAGTAATAAGACTACTATAAATTCATGTAAACTATGAGTTTTAAGACAACCAGAGTGCTTAATTGAGCACAGCTAGCCCTGTAAAGTTCACTAGTCAAGTAAATTATATAATTAAATAAAAATATAAGTAGTAAAGGTTGATCGACACTGGCAACTACCATAAATAGCATGAAGATCACCTTCCAAATCTGGGATGTCAAGGACTTACAAAATATAGCATGACTTTATTCCCTCTCTGTTAAGTCAATAAGAGTGTTTTTGAGTATCTATACTTCATTCTGATATCTAATCAGGCTCATACCATTTCAGGTGATGAGGAAGTTACCTTTTTCATCTTTTTCAAAAGCAGAAATATTTTCTCACATATCTCCTAATGAATAAATCTAATAATGCATCATAAAAAGTAGTCTCCCGACATTATGCATTATGACAATTTCAACTGTAGCTGTAACAATGCAGCAACTCTCAATAGCTATATTGTCTTTATCATTGCTTATGCTACATTTACCAACACCTGTCTACTTGATACTACACTTTAGCACAGGTGCTTTGCACACCTCAATTCTGGTGATGTGAACAGGTTGATGACTGAGAAGTTAGTTAAGGAAATGATTATCAAGTTCAAGAGCACTTCAGATCCTATCTGTGAACCTTGCATTTCTGACAAGCAGCATAAGTATAATATCTCCAAACTTACATCTTACAGAGCTTCTGGTCTCCTTCAATTGGTTCACTCAGATGTTCATAGTCCATTGCCTGTTCAGTTTAGACATGGCTTCAAATACTGAATTACCTTTATTAATAATTACAGTCATTACTAAGCTGTTCTCTCATTAAAGAAAAAGAGTGATATATTTGCTATCTTCAAGCAATTTAAGGCCTATACAGAGAACTAGTTAATAATAAAGATCAAGGTCATTTTTGATGATGAAGATGGAGAGTATGTGTATAAGGAATGAGATCAGTTCTGTATTACTACATACATTTATAGATAGCACACTAACAGATAGCATACTATCAGAGATGAACCTCATTAAAATAGTGTTGTAGAGCATGCTAACAGGACACTTGCAGAGGGTGTTACTACTATGCTTAATAAAGTACATCTACTCTCTAGCTTCTGGTGGGATGCAGTAACAGCATTTGTGCATGTGCACAACTGCTCTCCCACCTCTGCTGTGTCTGCCAGTATACCCTATGAGCTCTGATTCTAGTTAAAGCCAGGTATCTCTCACTTGCATATATTTAGATGTATCTCCTATGTGCTTATGAAGAAACATCAATATAAGTAGCTGCAGTCCCACCTACAGAAATGTGTGTTTCTAGGCTAGCTATTCTGAAATCCACTTACTAGGAAGGAAGTCATTAGTGACTCTGCTCAATTTGATGAGAGAGTCTTCCCTAATATATGTAGAAAAAAAAAACTCAGTTGACTTGAGGGTGAATATGCCTACATAGATAGAAGACCTGCCAGAACAGAAGAAAGTAAAGGATGCTATTGATGTTCTGCCAGCTTCTCCTTCTCTACTTGCTTTTGTACATCTAGCAGATCCTTCTATGTCTACATCTATATCTATATCTAGTCCTCCACCTAATTCATCATCTAGTTCTTTTTTATACAGTTCTCTACATTATCCTTCTTCACTAACTACTCATTTATCAAAATATAAACATACTACTTCACCACTGCTACCTGAGCAGATCTTAAAGAAAAAAAGGTCTGCTTCTCTCTGGTGGCTAGATCTAATATGGAGATCTATTAAATGTCACACTACTAGCTGGTGAGATGTGGACTATATTGAACAGTACCTTCTTAGATATGTGCTGGGCTCTTCTATTCCACCACAGCACTTCAACTTCAACTTAGTAGAGCTAACTACACCTGACACTGCTTTTAATACTGACTTTGCAGCTCAGTCAGATATTGTAGAGCAGCCAGAGCAGGATGTTAAGATAGACAGTGACTCACCTGATGAACTGGACATCATATCAGAAGAGGAGTTGCAAGCTAAAGTACTAATGTTTGCTAGCCTAATAGATTTTGATATCAATATAGAGCTAGAGAATATCTATCTGTCTTATAAAGATGCTCTAAAATATACATTCTAGTCATCTAATTGCTCTAAGTATGTGTTCACTACATAAGGTGTATAATACATCAGTCTTAAACCCTATCAGTAGAAGGACATCAAAGGACACTCTAATGCAGACCTTTAGAAAAAGACAGACATAGAGGAATTTGTCAGTCTAATTGAATATAGCACTTTTGAGCCAGTCAGGCTCCCTCCTGGCAAAAAGCCTATTAGATACAAATGGGTGTTTAAACTCAAGTGCAAGGCAGATAAGTCTGTAGATAGGTACAAGGTAAGACTGGTAGCTAAAGGCTTCTCACAGTAATCAGGTCTTGAGTTCTCTCAGATGTTTATTCCTACAGCTAAGTAGGCTGCACTTAGAGCCATCCTGGCATTAGCTGCATTTGAAGACCTTGAGCTATATAGTGTTGATATCTCTACTACTTTTCTCAATGGTGAGATGGAGCATAATGTCTACATGACCCAGCCTAAAGGATTTAAGGACTACTTTGGCCCTGGATTTATTCTCAAGCTGATCAAGTCAATTTATGGCCTTAAGCAGGCTGGTCATCAATAGTATAAGAAGCTTGATTCAGTGATGAAAAACATGAGCTTCAAGTTAGTGCGCTGTGATTACAGTATTTGGATGTACAGTAGGGATGAAGTGTGCATTATCATTCCAGTCTATGTTGATGATATGACTATTACTATAAAGTCAAAATAGCAATATGAGTCTGTCAGAGATGAGCTGGCTAAGCACTTCAAACTATATGAGTTGGGCCCAATCTCATTCCTACTAGGAGTCCACATCTAGAGAGACTGCTCTAAGCATTCTATCAGTCTGTCACAGAGACAGTATATTATTGATGTGCTAGAGCGCTTTAGCATAAGCAATTGTGGCACTATTACTACTTCTCTCTCTGAGCAGAAGCTTAGCAAGGACATGGCTCCTAAGACCTCTGCAAAAACTGAATACATAAAGCAGGTGCCCTACAAGCAATTAGTTAGTGCACTCATGTATCTGGCTATAGCTACTAGGCCAGACATTGCTTATGCAGTTAGTGTCTTAGGACACTTTAGTTCTAATCCTGGTCCGGCTCATTGGAAGACAGCAAAGCATTTATGTTGTTATCTGCAGGGCACAAAGAATTTCAGACTAACTTATGCACCTGATCCTAAGTCACCTGAGCTGTTCACTACCTTCTGTGATGCTGACCATGGAGGAAACGAGGATAACAGATGGTCTACAAGTGAGATGGTTGTCAAGATAGAAACTGGTGCTATTAGCTGAACTAGCAAATTGCAGCCCTTTGTTACTCTATCTACCACTGAAGCAAAGTATATTGCTACTGGCAGTGCAGGACAAGAAATTATATAGCTGAGAAATCTGTTTACAGAATTTGGCTACAAGTTTGATGCACCTTCCTCTCTGTACATTGATAACCAGTCTGCTCTATCTGTGGCAAACAATCCTGAGCATTATGGATGCATGAAATACCTAGATCTGCGCTTCTACTGGTTAAGAGATATTGTAGAGGCTAGCTATATTAATGTGCATTACTTGCCTACTCAGATCATGCCAGCTGACATCATGACCAAAGTGTTTAGTAGAGTGAAGGTGCAAGAGATGTATAAGATGCTAGGATTGAAATGAGGTATGTCATATTGTGTGACATATGTTATATGTGTAGATGCGTATGTATCCATGATATGTCACACATTGTCACATATGTAATATACATGTGATAGAAGTGTCAGATCAGAGGGGAGTGTTAGAAGTGTGATCCTGATACTGTTACTATTCTTTATTTATTGTTCTGTTTATATTCTTTGTTATGTCCACTTTCTTAATCATATAATGCTTATATAATCTTCTATAAAAGTGGTACAGTCTATTGGTGAGTACTTTACATCAAGTGTACTTATCACTGGACTCAGGTATGTAGTTAGACTATTAACATACATCAATTGTACTCACTACTGGACTCAGTGGTCCCTTGCTGGATTTGTATAATCCAACACTCTAGTGTTAATAAGTGTGTAGCTCCATCACTGTTGTTGAATCAGCCTAGCTTACAGACTATAAAGCTTACCTGCTCGGCCTTAGTTCGCTGGTTATAGTCATTTTTTAAGTATTTACTTAAGCCTAGAGCCTCTCTCAGTCAGTAGTATCTGCAAGGTCTTAGCAGACTAACAGACTAGCACCATCTTACAACAAATCTATGTATACTTCAGTGACTGTAGAAGACTGCACTGGTTGACATTGATCTGTCACCTCCAGGCATAAATTTATTAGTGCTCTCTCCCTCACTACTCTCCTACTGCTTATTTTCTTCTGAGCATATTATCTATTCACTCTCATTCTGAAAGGATCTGCTCAAAAACTCGCATCACGATCGACACGATTGGCAGATCAACAGGATCAGCATTCCAAATGTGACTAGTAACAGTCTAGCAGTCACCAGAGCCAAACTACTATTAACGCAACCAAGGCAATGGTCATGGGCATCAGCGGCAATATATGAGCGCCTAAGAAGCACGCCACAAGTACGTAACCCCGCGGACTACTTAGCACCGCCGACCGGTAATTACCACCGCCGATTTACTACTGCCGACCGTCACCTTAACACCGCCGACCAAACTCCCAATCCAACCCGATCAAAAGAAGTCAAGAAGCGATCAAAACTACTAGAAGCCCGAGAAGTCTAGAACACAACTACTAAAGCCTAACACCTAAAGTCTAAAGGCTAATCCGATCCCAATGGAGACATCACTGGCATTCCAGCACTGTCAGACTTGTGCCCAAGCATACATGGTCCTTTACGAGATATACTTCACAGTATGTCATGCTACAAGCAAAACGCGTGACTGCCAAATCGAAGTCCAACGTCACACGCAAGAAGCGTTACATGCCAATCCACCAAATCCTATAATACCCAAGCGACATGAGGAACTCATTGTTACAACTTGAACCCCTCAAGCTGCAGACCCAATAACTTGGAGGATACTAGGATGGTACAAGCCAGAGCTGCACAACTCATGCCCAGCTTCTACAGTACAAGCGAACCTTTATTTACCAAAGAACGTGAACCTGGACACCAAGCAACTACAACTGGTACTCCAACGAAGGATATGGCAATACATTCGCGATGTTAGACTCCCAGGCAAAGCATGGCTAGTCACTCGAACACAACTGCATCCCCCAGCAGAACTCATACAGTTCATGGTATGCATTGGACCATACTCTACACCAACTCGACATCTCAATACCGATGTGCGAGTTGTACTTACACCCTTCGGACCACAAGACAAACAGCGAAGAGTCACATATCGAGCTGCCTACATTGCACCAAGAGCTACAATCCCACCTGGTGATGGAATCGACGTCATAGTGGAGCACTGACAGTGGAGCTTTCCATACTGGAGCAGCACCTCTATTGTCTTAGTCAGCAACCCCACAGAATTCCGTCATAGTGGAGATACATTGGAGCAAAGTGGCGCTCGGTGGAGCAGAATGACGAAGGAAGTGATGTAATGGTGGAGTAAAGTGGAGAGAAGATGAGTAGGAAATAGGACGGAAAATGGATTATCTAGAAAGCATAAATAGCGTTAGAAGTAGGCCCTCTTTCCCCCATCTTTCGATCCTCTTAACACATAGTGACAAGTGTCTTAACACACTGGTGATAGTGTCCTAACACAACTCACTGTGTGCTTTATACTACTACGCCTCTTGGAAATCCCAATCTGCTCTTACTCTACCTTGTTTCTGAAAGCATCCCTTACCAGGACTGCAACTAGGAGGGATAGTAAGGGGACCGCGTGGTACAGCTAAACGTGGGTAGATAGATCACCTCTGCACAACATACCGCTGCTTAGGCAAAAGGATCGAAACCGGTGTAACCCCGGACCTACACCTCTAACATTGGATCGAAAGATCACTCGCTAGTTTTAACACCACCTCTCACGGGCAAGGTTCTTGGCTAGTGTTTTATCGAGGCGAGGACCGTCGACCTCAAGTCCCTATCGACGCTGTTAGTTTCGAGATTAGCAAACCCATTCCCTAGGACAAGTGCACATCCTGGAGAACAAACCCGATTCACTCAAATCAAACATCTATTATCATAACCCCTATACCGACAAAGTGTACCTAATAGCAAAGGCATCTGGTAGCCCTGCAGTTGGGAGCACACAAACAACAACAACCAAGGTAGCAACAGTACCAGCTACTATTGCTAAATTCGACGAGAAAGGAACGGCTTGGTCTACCGTACCTCATAACGATTTGCCCAAGGCTATAGGCGAGAAACGTGGTTAATGAACCATCCAGAGAACTCAAGTGGAAGAAGTAACAACCAAAGGACGAGTAACCAAATAAATAACCGAACAAGATCAGCATCGCACCGAGATAGCGAACTGAATCATATCCAAGGAAGGATATCGAGATTGGAACTGGATAGAGACATTCTTTGGGGAACTGCCACCCGCACAGACAACGAATATCCACCCATAATACTATCTCTACAAGAGAGAATAGTACGACTCGAAGGACTACAAACCAGTCAAGCGAGAGCTCAAGCAAGTAATAACCTGCCGAGTGGAGCATACGCAACTACAGTTGGACAGCGACTCGAAGCACTCAAGATTAACACCAACGGACTAGGAGCACAAGTAGCAACACTACATCGAAACGACGATTCACTAGATTGATCAGTTATACTCCTAAGCCAACAAGTCACCACGGAGATATCAGTAGTTCAAGACGAGATAGGATGTTTACACGATACACTTAACGCTCACGAGCAACGCATCCAAGCAGTTGAAACAGCAACTACAGAACTTACAAGGATCGTTCGATCGACACCAAACATTGCAGAAGACATTAGCAACTTACGTGAAGCACTCCTGACGCTAGGACGTACAGTCGAATCAAGTCAACAAGCCTACCTGACATTGATTGCATCAGTGCAGACAACAGAAAGTACTGCAAGGAACATACTCAAGCATGCAGAGTATCTCAGACAGGAAGCTCAACAAATTCGAGAGCTACATCATCAAACAGAGCATACTTCCGACGAAACAGTATCATCCGACGAGGAGTTATCACGAGCACTAAACCCATACTTGTTGCAAGGGTTTAACAGTCAAAGCGCTACACTCCAAGTACCAACCAGTGGTTCAATAGCAACCCAAGCACCAGAACATCCAGCTACATATTCGCCACCAGCAGTGCCTATAATCACATACGATCATGTCGACCACCGACCAGAAAGTTCAGATCCTGGAGACACAACTACAAACTCTTCAGATACAACTCTCTAAACACAGCATCAAATTGCCAAAGTACTATGGCAAGCGAAGTGAAGATATTGATCTGTGGGTCAGCCGATGTATTTCGAAGTTGGCACAGCATGGAGTCAAGAGCGAGGACGAGATTGCAAAGAGTCTATTTGCAGCACTCGAAGGTGACAGCTACGATTGGTTTGCAGAAAAGCAAACCTTGACATCATTCGATGACAAAGGAAAGCTGAAACCAGTACCAGCAATTGTAAGGACTCGAACATTTTCCTTTTCTTTTCTGACGTCATCATTTATTTTAATATTCTTTTTCTTTTCTTTTATTTTTCTTATGCGCTTATTCATCCTTTTGCCGGAACATTCCACAATGTTCTATCACGCTCACTAATCATCCCATTCCTTGTCATGTGACTTCCCATTAGGGTAGACCTTTCCCGCGCCCAAAGTCTATATAAGTAGATAGTTTGACTCTTTCGTTCCTTGTCTTTCTATTCTACTTACCTTCACTGCGACCTAGGTATCTACTCTTGTATTATTAGTTTGCTGAATTCTACTTACCTTCACTGCGACCTAGCGTTCGACGGTCTGGACTTAAGCCTCGTCTTAGCTGTCTTGACCTGAGCGACGTGTTTGGGATTATCTCATTCACGCTTGTTTGTTGTTGTGTTGGCCTGCCTCGACTCAGTCCTTGAGCCGTCCGCCTAACATAATAGAAAGACCTACCTCTGGCTCACGCCCGATTCCGTTGTCGTCGAGCGCTCGCCTGTGACGTGTCCCCTGAAGTATATCTTCGAAGGACGACATCGAACGAAACCCGGTTCCTACCGTGCAGACAACAAACCCCTATCTTGCCCGTCGAAGTCCGATTGACTCCGACGTGACCCGATAGTACCCGAAGTATCAACCAATCACATCACCGTGGCGCTCCGAATCACCCTTCTCTGGAACTCCCATCAAACCTTCTCGTGGGTAACGCATAGAGTCCAGTCGTCGACAAGTATCTCCTTCATTATCTACCTCGGAGCCTTTCGTTTAGTCATCAATTTCAAAGACGAGCCGGTTATCCGAAGTCGGTCCCGCCCGAACAGCATCCCGATCCCCGTTCCACCCCCAGCCTATCAAGGTGGAGCTAACTGACGAGCAACGAGCGGCCCTCCCTGCGAACTCTAGGTGGAGCGCCTCGCGGGGACATTATATCGTCAAAGCAGGAAATCAAGTCTTCGGCGCCTGGTGGGACAAGACTGCCAAGAGGTGGTACTCCCAGAGGGAAGGAAGGTCCATCCACTGGAGAGTGAAACAAGAAGACGACGTAGACGAGCCCTCACCTCCTACTCCGACGCAACCAACGGCCCCCTTACCAGAACCATCGGGTTCGACCACCCAAGCGTTGGCCCCCACTGTTGAGCCTTCTCCGGCGTTTGGAAAGTTCCGAGAACCAGCGCCGCTTATACCGAGTGAAGAAGACGAAGAAGAAGAAGAAGAACACGAGATGTCATTATCGAAGGAAGCGATGACTGATCTCGCAACGGCGGTCGCACTAGCGCTCCAAGCTGCAGGCGAAGGTGCGAACCAAGGATCAAAGGTGTCGAAGAAGGTCCACGTCGCCAAACCAAGAGACTTCGATGGTGAACACGATTATGTGGACTTCAAGCGAGAGCTGCGCCTCTACATCTACGCATCTGAGTCAGAGTTCAGGACGAACAAGAGTAAGATTATGTTCGCCCTGTCGTACATGAAGAGTGGTGCTGCGGCTCGCTGGGCAGAGAGTTACACCAGTGGAGCAGTCGACGCAGACGGCAACCTGACGTTCACGGACGCCTGGGACGCCTTCTTAAAGAAGCTGGACACTTCGTTCGATGACCCTGCCAGATCCCAAAAGGCCTTCGAACGACTAGATGCAATGTACCAAGGAGACCTCAACGCCGACGAGTTTTTCAACAAGTTTGACATTTGTCGAGTGGATGCTGGCCTAGCAACAGAGGCACATGACGAATGGTTGATGAGTCGCCTGAAGAGGGCGCTAAACCCGAAGGTTGTGGAAGGGGTCATGAGATTGCCCAATGAACCGACGTCGTATGAAGAGTTCAAGAAAGCCGCCGTCAAGGTCGACAGGGTCGAGCGCCAAATCAGGGACCTGATGGCTGAACGTCGGAGAAAGACAATTAGTTCGACAGCGATGAAACCAGCTCCGACACCACCAATGAGACGTTTTATGCCGCCTCAACAAGCAGCCCGTCCTTTCATACCCCCCGCTCAAGATCGTCGTGATGCTACAGGAGTAACGTATGGAGGCTTAGGACAACCCATGGATGTGATGATGAACCAGGCGCGTCGTACACGTGCTTGTTACAAGTGCGGTCAGGTGGGCCATTACATCAGGGAATGCCCGCGAGGTCGTGAAGCAATACGTGCCATCATCGCAGCCTTCGTCCCAGCAGACAGAAAGGCGCTCTTCGAGGAACTCGGCCAAGCAAAAGAATCCTCCTTCGAAGAGGACGACGACGTCGATGTACGAGCGGTACCCGCTGAGCTGGAAGAACTCATAGAAGGCGAGGGTTTTCCAGAAGACCAGGCGTAGACGTCGGAACGACTGGTCGGTCTCCTAAAGGACTCTTTTCGTTGGACTCGTTAAAATATAATCGTCCTGTTGTACAATATCAAGATGCGAATACCAGTGACGGTTTCATCCTTCGAAAGATCCTTACCGACGTACTGCCAGATGAATCTGAAGATGACAACGATGACTTCGAAGTCTATGAAGATTTATTTGTCAGAAGAACAGATGCGCAAGCAGGCGAATTGAGAGAGGAAGAGCGGAATCAAACCGCTATAAAAAATGAGGTTGTGGCGGAAGCACCTTACCGCGAGAACGTTGTTGCTCAGGCGAACGTCACTGAAGCAGTGTGGGATGTAGTAGGCAGACGCGCGGCTGAGGTATGGCGCGAGGGCATTGTGGACGCAGATCAGTTCGTGCGACGGGCGGGAGGAAAGGAGTTAGACGCCTTCGTTAGCATCGTACACCCAAAGGTAGCAGGTGATGACGAAGTAGACTTGTCGAACCCCCTACTCGAAGAGGAAAACTTCATTGATGCTCATGCACTGATCGACTCAGGGTGCACGGGCTCATGCATCGATGAAGGTTTTGTCAAACGGTATGGTTTCCCCACCCAAAGGTACATTCGGCCTAGACCAGTCTTCAATGCTGACGGAACAAGCAACGAGGCTGGATTGATCAAGGAATACGTAGTCGTACGAATGTTCTTTGGGAAACACGAGGAAGAGATTCGACTGGCAGTGACATCCTTAGCGTCAAGCAACATCTTCCTCGGACATGACTGGTTGACGAAGCATAATCCTGAGATTGATTGGAGGTTAGGAACAGTTAAGTTCACCCGTTGCCCTGATGAATGTGAGTCGCCACTGTCGAGCGAGGAGATAGATGAAGAGTTTGTGAGGAATGTGCGGATGAAGGAAGCGGCAAAATGGCCACCTTACCTGGAGGAATACGCCGACGTCTTTAGTGAGGAATCGTTCGAACGCTTACCAAACCACCGAACGTGGGACCACGCTATTGACCTGAAACCGGATTTCAAACCCAGTGACTGCAAGGTTTACCCGTTATCGCCAAAAGAACAAGAAGCAATGAGGGAGTTCATTGAGGAAAACCTAGCGTCAGGACGTATCCGACAGTCGAAGTCTCCAATGGCGTCACCATTCTTCTTTATCAAGAAAGAGGATGGGAGCTTACGAGCAATCCAAGACTATCGAAAGCTCAATGAAGGAACGGTCAAGAACAAATACCCGTTGCCACTGATAAATGAGCTCATCGACAAGGTTAAGGATGCAAGGTACATCACGAAGCTCGACGTTCGTTGGGGATACTACAACATCCGGATTCGCGAGGGAGACGAGTGGAAGGCAGCGTTCCGGACAAATCTAGGCTTATTTGAACCCACAGTCATGTTCTTCGGCTTGTGTAATGCGCCAGCGACGTTCCAAGGCTTTATGAATGACATCTTTCGGGAGCTAATTCATGAGGGTATCGTCATCATTTACCTCGATGACATTCTCATCTTCTCGAATGATCTAGAAGAACACCGCAGACGCACCAAACGAGTCTTTGAGATCCTTCGCCAAAACGGACTTTTCCTAAAGCCGCAGAAGTGCGAGTTCGAAGTTGATACAGTCAAGTACCTCGGGCACATTATTGGCAATGGCGAAGTTCGAATGGATCCCAAGAAGACGGCGGCAGTACAGGACTGGCCAGTTCCAAGGAACGTCCACGAACTGCAACAATTCCTGGGATTAGGAAATTGGTTGCGACGTTTTGTTAAGGATTACAGTTCGGTCGTCAAACCCTTGACTACCCTAACGGGTAAGGTGGAATGGAAATGGGGCGAAGATGAGCAGGCAGCGTTTGAGGAATTGAAGCGTCGTTTGAGTAGTCCTCCCGTGTTAGCGATACCCAACAACGAGGACCCTTTCCGTGTAGAAGCAGATGCGTCGGACTTTGCGACTGGTGGAGTCCTTCTCCAGAAACAAGACGGTAAATGGAAGGTGATCGCTTATCGGTCGTCAACATTCCTAGAGGCAGAGCGAAACTATGAGATTTACGACAAGGAAATGCTCGCCATCGTTCAAGCCCTAAAGGAATGGCGACAATATCTCCAGGGAGCTAACCAACCTTTTGAGGTATGGACAGACCATGCAAATCTAACGTACTTCCGATCGCCGCAGAAGTTAAATCGTCGACAAGCTCGTTGGCGACTCGATTTAGCTGAGTTCGATTTCACGCTAGTCCATAAACCCGGAAAGACGTTGGGAAAAGCTGATCTGTTGTCACGCCGGGCGGATTATGACAAGGGCGAGCGCGATAATGAGAACGTGACTTTCATCAAGAAGGAATGGCTGGTTAGAGGAATGGTTCAGACGTCAAGAGAAGTACTCGTTGAAAAGGTCGTGGAAGCGCAGAGACAAGAGGACGAGGGAGTGAGGCCGAAGGACGTCGAGAAGAGAGGGGACATGTGGAGAAAGGGCCGCCGACTATATGTACCAGCGAGCATCAGAGAGGACGTCATGAAGGAACACCATGACTCGACCCTGGCAGGACATCCAGGAGCAACAAAGACGATCCAGCTGATAGCACGCAGGTACTGGTGGCCGAGGATGAGTGCAGATGTGCGGGTGTACGTGCGGGGGTGTGATCGTTGTCAGCGGACGAAGGCTCTAAGGACAACGAGAGCAAAGGTTTTGCACCCTAATGAGGTGCCGGAGGCGCCATGGCAGATTGTCACGGTCGACCTAATCGGAGAGTTGCCAGAATCGAATGGGTTCAATGCGATTTGCGTAGTGGTCGATCGCTTTAGCAAACAAATCCATGCAATTCCAACAACGACAAAGTTAACGGCGGAAGGCATGGCTAGGATCTACAGAGACCACGTCTTCCGATTACACGGACTACCACGGAAGATCATTCATGACCGAGGGGTGCAATTCGACGCAAAGATGATGAAGGAGTTGTACAAGCTCCTCCACATTGAAGGCAACCCATCGACAGCGTATCACCCACAAACTGACGGACAGACAGAGCGGGTTAATCAGGAACTAGAACAATACCTGCGGCTATACGTCAACCATCGGCAGTCGGACTGGGCGGACTGGCTGGCTCTCGCAGAATTCGCATACAACAATCGTGAACATTCAGCGACGAAGCTATCTCCCTTCTTCGTCAATACGGGAATGCACCCCTTAGACTTCACGGGGGTTGGAACGGCATCATCGAACCTGTCAGCAGAAGAATTTGCCAAACATGTCAAGGAGGTGCACGAACTCGCTCAAGGTAACCTAACCCAAGCAAACAAAGACATGAAGCGTTTCTACGACCGCCATGCTGGGAAGTCCATTACCTATGAGGCAGGGCAGAAAGTCTTCTTAGATGGACGAAATATCAAGACGATCCGACCGACGAAGAAGATGGATGATAAATGGTTTGGTCCCTTCGAGGTAGTGGAAAAGGTTGGCGCAAGCGCATACAGACTCAAACTACCGAAGACCTGGAAGAAGGTCCATCCAGTTTTCAATGAGATCTTGCTCAAACCAGCCGTCCAACCGTCCTTTGAATCGCAGAAGAAACCACCTCCACCACCGCCAGTGATCATTGATGAGCAGGAAGAGTACGAGGTTGAAGAAATACTCGACTCGCGTCTGCATCGAGGCAAGCTCCAATTCCTGGTCAAGTGGGTTGGATATGAGGAAGCGACTTGGCAGCCAGAATCCGACGTCAAGGATAATGCGCAGGAGTCAATTCAAGAATTCTATCGCAAACATCCTGGAGCTCCAAGGAAGTTAACGATACCTCGACAAAGCCTGCGAGCGCTGTACAAGTTCACGTCCTCAGAAGGCTTATGTGGTTGGTCGGGACGCCCAACCTTGAAGGGGGGGTGATGTAAGGACTCGAACATTTTCCTTTTCTTTTCTGACGTCATCATTTATTTTAATATTCTTTTTCTTTTCTTTTATTTTTCTTATGCGCTTATTCATCCTTTTGCCGGAACATTCCACAATGTTCTATCACGCTCACTAATCATCCCATTCCTTGTCATGTGACTTCCCATTAGGGTAGACCTTTCCCGCGCCCAAAGTCTATATAAGTAGATAGTTTGACTCTTTCGTTCCTTGTCTTTCTATTCTACTTACCTTCACTGCGACCTAGGTATCTACTCTTGTATTATTAGTTTGCTGAATTCTACTTACCTTCACTGCGACCTAGCGTTCGACGGTCTGGACTTAAGCCTCGTCTTAGCTGTCTTGACCTGAGCGACGTGTTTGGGATTATCTCATTCACGCTTGTTTGTTGTTGTGTTGGCCTGCCTCGACTCAGTCCTTGAGCCGTCCGCCTAACATGCAGCACGGCAAATATACCAGACATCTGAAGGCGAAGTTACTGAAGTAACAGGCAAGCATAGCCGAGATGAACAGGAGGAAATAAATGACTCTCCTAAGCGATGGAAGAAACAGCCACTACAAAGAAGGCGACCACTACCACTGGTACAGAAGAAACCAGATGGCAAAGAAATCCAGCCAGTACCAAAGGAAAATCCTAGGATGACAACTAGTACACATCCACCAGAGGAACGATATCATGACAGACGAATAGCAGGAACGAAACGAAATTGGACACCACGACCAATACCACTCAAAGAAGCAACTCCCACACCAAAGCGTACAAGATGGGCAGACGAGAATAGCGATATTGATATGCAAGATGAACAGGAGACAACAGAAGACACTCCCATGCATGACATAGAGCCACTAGACATTGAAAGGCTCAGAATGACCAATCAACCAATTACCCTCACCAGAAAGGAAGAGCTCGCTGAAAAGCTAGAGCTAGACCTTAAACAAAATTGGTCACCAAGGAACCAAGTCTCACAACCACTGAACAAAGCGAGTTCAGTATCACAGCAGTATTCGCAGCAGAAGGCAGCTGCAGAAGGATTACTCAGCACAGAGAAACGAGATTGGCAAAAACTCCTACCAAAGCAAATTGCAGACTATGCAGACGTATTTGATCCTGACAGATCAAGGAGGTTACCCAAGCATACAAAATGGGATATGGCGATAAACCTCAAGGAAGGAGTACCATTACCAAAACCGAGGCCTATTATCAAGCTCACACGAGAAGAGCAGGCAGCACTCAATGCCTATGTCCAGGAATTATTGGACAAAGGATGGATCGAGAAGGTTCACCCACATGAACCATGTCCAGTAGCAGCACCAGTCTTCTTTGTTGGAAAGAAAGACAGAGGAGCACGAGCAGTAACCGATTACCGAGACATCAACAATGCGACAGTATCAGATCCATACCCAATACCGATTATGAGCGTTCTACCAGAGAAACTGGAGAAAGGAAAATTCTTCTTTACCCTCGACATGCGATCAGGATACAACAACCTGAGAATTCGAGAAGGAGATGAATGGAAGGCAGCATTCCGAGTTGGCAATGCAGTCTACAAGCCGAAGGTCATGATGTTTGGAATGAAGAACTCACCTGCAGTATTCCAACGATTCATGAATGACAACTTCGAATATTGGCTCAGAACAGAAGAGGCACTAAACTACCTAGATGACCTCATTGGCCAAGCGCAAACCGAAAAGGAGCACTGGACACTCCTCAGGGCAATTCTACAGAAATGCCGAGAACTTGACATCTATCTCAAAATCGAGAAATGTCACTTCCTCCAAACCCAACTCGACTATCTGGGATTTGTAGTAGGAACGAAAGGCATCCAAATGGATCCTTACAAACTCAAAGCGATACGAGAATGGCCAATACCAAAGACAAAATGACAGATCCGAAAGTTCCAAGGCTTTTGCAACTTCTACTGAAGATTCATCAGGAACTATGCTGATTTATACACACCTATTGGCGAACTTATCAAGAAGGATCACAAGTTCATTTGGACAGAAGCACAGGACAAAGCTTTTGAAAGTATCAAGAAGGCATTCAAAACCGAAGTGGCATTGGCAATGCCAAAGCCAGACAAACCATATACATTGGAAACCGATGCATCCGATGTAGCGATTGGTGCAGTCTTACAACAAGAAGATGACCAAGGAGAACTGAGACCTTTAGGTTTCATGTCGAAGACACTAACAAGTGCTCAACGAAATTATCCGACACATGACAAAGAGATGCTAGCAATCATGGAAGCACTCGGACATTGGAGACACTTATTGGAAGGAACAAAGGAACCAATAACCATCCGAAGCGATCATGCAAACCTCCGATACTTCATGACAGCACAGAACTTAACGAGACGTCAAGCAAGATGGGCACTAGAGTTATCACGATATAACTTCAAGATTCTCCATTGGCCAGGCAAGAAGAATCAGGCAGATGCACTATCACGACGAGCTGATTATATGCCAGAGGACAAGGATAACTTAGGTGTTACCTTGCTACCACCTGATATGATCGAGCAGCAGACATTGCGACGAACCGAGATCAATGGTCTATACAGGCTAGAAACAGAAATAGTCACTATCTCTGATCCGATCATCCGAACGATCAAGAGACACTACAATACCGAGGAGGCCAAGAAGGAAATATTGGTGATCAAGAAGAGCAACGGCTACAGTTACAGGAATGGCTTGCACTACGTAACCAATGCATTATATGTCCCGCCATCCGCCAACCTAAAAGTGTTGCTAATCCGAAGGCGCCATGACCACAAGCTCGCAGGCCACCCAGGAGCAGAAAAGACCATAGAACTTGTAAAGCGATCATACTATTGGCCGAAGATGGAAGAGATGATCCGAGAATATATCTCATCCTGTGACATATGTCAACGTGCAAAACCGATTCGGCAGTTTTGAAATCCACCGCTCCAACCGTTGCAGGCACCACATCAACCATGGGAAACCATAACCTGTGACCTGATTACCGATTTACCAGTCAGCAATGAAGGCTACAGTTTGATACTTGTTATAGTGGACAAGCTCACTAAAATGGGGAAGTTCATTCCTTGCCAGGGAATACCCAATGCTAAGCAGTTGGCACGCTTGTTTCGCCAACACATCTTCAAATACTACGGGGCCCCTAAACAAGTAATCTCCGACCGAGGTAGCAACTTCACTGCGCAATTCCTCAAGGAGTTCTGCAGACTCATCGATGTCGAGTGGAAAACTAGTACAGCATATCATCCACAAACCGATGGTCAAACCGAGCGACTCAATCAAGAACTCAAACAGTACTTACGCTGCTACGTGTCCTACCGCCAAACAGATTGGGCAGAGTACATCGATATGGCAGAATTCGCCTACAACAATCGAAAACACAGTACCACTCATCAGTCACCATTCTATACACTGTATGGATGGCACCCTCACCTGGATGTTGCGGAGACCGGTGATTCAAACGTGCCAGAAGCAATAAATCACCTAGAGGAGCTTCGACAAGTACAGCAAGAAGCCTATAATTCGATTAGGCAAGCAAATGAGGCAATGAAGCTTTATGCAGACCTGCATCAAGGCAAACTGCCAGAGTACAAGCCAGGAGATGAAGTGTTACTAGACATGAGGAATCTCAGTCGACTGGAACCGACAAAGAAACTTGCAATGAAATGGGCAGGCCCTTATAAAGTCGAGAAGGCAGTCGGACAAGTGTCATTCAGATTACGCTTACCCGAAACCCTTCCGATCCACCCTGTATTCCATGCAAGTCTTCTCAGGCCTTACAAGCGAAAGGACTACCCTGGAAGACCCACACTAGACGAGCCACCACCTATTGAAGTGGAGGGCCAAGCGGAATACGAAGTGGAGACAATTCATGACATACGACGTCACCGAAACAAGATACAGTATCTTATTCAATGGAAAGGATACCAAGAGCGAACATGGGAGCCACTCGATAACCTCAAGAACTCCTATCAAATGATAGAAGAGTTCCACAAGAGGTACCCTCAGGCGATGAGGCCACCAAACCTTAATCAATGGATCGCCGAATGAAGACAAATTAGGAGATAATTGCATCACATGCACTCCACCCGATGGAGCTACATATGGAGCCACAATAGAGACGATGAGTAAGGTATCCAACGACCTTACCAAGCAATGACATCACAGTGGCACCTCAAAGCGATAGCAGAAGAAGACAAATTAGGCAAGAGAGAGGCGACATACCAGCAAGATGGTATAAAAGACGAAGAAACTCAAGCTTAAGGATCATCAACTCGAATCCTAACAGCTACTCATCTCTCAAAGACAACTACGACTCAGACATGCCAGTCTTCGATGAACTCCAAGCATTCAGTGCACCTGAAGATGCACCTGATTGGACGTTTGAACTAAAACCACCTACCGAACGCTATCAATGGCCGCAACTATGCAACCGCTTTAACCAAGAGAACTATGAAGGAGAGATCGTACCCTCATGCCCAGGGAAATACTTCGACGACCTATTCGACAAATGGAACGCAGTCCATCAGCCAGCTGAAGAACAACCTGATCTTATGGTACCGAAGCAACCAGAAGGACAACTGCTTAAACTCAGTAACCCTCGAGATGCAGCAGTCCGACGACTCAATGACGATGCATTCCTTACCTATGCAGTTGAACTCGAGACACGAGCCTTACATCGAGGACAAATTGACTTCAGCCACGAGCCGACATACAAGAATGTCATGGGCATCTACCACTCAGCAATTCAAATTTGCGCCTACAGACGAAGCCTGACAATCGCAACTCTTAACCGAATAATGCGATGGAGCCACTATCATCCCATCAGCGTGAATATGATGAAGTACATGAACTACCTAGCTGATCAGACAGCCTTTTACGCTTCCCATGCCATGCAGTTCATGGTGGTACTCAACATGACGAAGTACTACGAAGGTACTATGTACCAGGAGCTCATTCGAGCCAGACGATCTACAGGCCAAGCGAATGGTCTGTCAATCAATGACATCACACACCACCTAGTCGAAGGAAGGATAGTCAACTACGATCCACAATATCTTATGAGACTCAACGAGCGAGAAGAGGAAGCAAGGGAAAGACTACAGGCGACAAGACATCTGATGATGGAGGATATGATGATCACAATCTATCAGTATCCAAGCGAGATCTACCAGCCAGACAATATGCTCACTATCACGGAGCAAGACGAAGAATTTCGTTCATCAGATGAAACCAATTCAGACAATTCAGACGAGGTTAACGAACCACCGCCTACGCCGATGAACTCACAGGAAACTATGCCTGAGAGTGAAGAACTATGATTTATGCAAGCCTTTCATTATTCTTTTATGCAACCCCTTTCCCATATCGCGACCTGACATGGTCAATTATGCATTCTATTTTTCCTATGGTATCTATGGTCACATCCGACCAAATTATGCCTTTATGCAACCATCACTCCCAACTCGCTATGGTATTTATTCACCATATTCACTGATATGCCGAGTTGTGAATAAGTTGATGGGCGGTTTAAGCCTACTTGGTTTAACCAACTATCAACTGTTGCACTTCTTGTGCATCCCAGTGATACATGGTGCATTATGCACCCTTTTCGTATCTTCTATGCAGAGGAAGAGGAGCCAATAGGCACTCCGACTCTATTCTACTTTTTGAAAAACCCCTTTGGAGGTGGGCGAACCATAGGTGAACCTATTGCTGTGCACAGGGTTGGTTGAATATCACCCCTTGCCCAGTCAATACACTAGGCAAGCCACTTCCAAAGCGACAGAAAACTCATTCAGTAACGACTTTATGATTTTTTCTTTCTTATCACTTTCAATTGTGTCATAATCTTTTACATGATGCATAGTTCACATTTCACATTCACATCCCTTCCCACCACCCTTTACAAATCAACGACTTCCCAAACACCCTTCTCACGACTTTCCTGCGCTGAAATACCTGCTTTATCGACAGCTTCAGCTGAATCGGAAGGCGCATCAGGGTCAGGGAATATGCAGTTGACGCGCTGCTGAATTTCTGCAGTCCCTTCATTAGAAACTGATTGCATCTCATAATCATTCTCCTATGGGACTATCAGCAGCTGCAACCTACAGGCAGAGGCAAGAGAACTCACCTCATTACGCCTCCTGCGATCTAGAATCCAAAGATTCACGCCAAAAATTGCGACAAGAGCGATGAAAACAATGCAGACAGCGGCGACTTTGGACATAACTGAGCAGTGACGATGATGGTTTGATAGCAACATCAACTATCACTAGGCGACTCCTTTATCTGAGCTTTCTCACGGATTAGGATGAACATTTCTCCGAAAGTTCATCTTAGGACGGGGGTAGTGAAAGGATCCACTCAAAAACTCGCATCACGATCGACACGATTGGCAGATCAACAGGATCAGCATTCCAAACGTGACTAGTAACAGTCTAGCAGTCACCAGAGCCAAACTACTGTTAACGCAACCAAGGCAACGGTCACGGGCATCAGCGGCAATATATGAGCGCCTAAGAAGCACGCCACAAGTACGTAACCCCGCGGACTACTTAGCACCGCCGACCGGTAATTACCACCGCCGATTTACTACTGCCGACCGTCACCTTAACACCGCCGACCAAACTCCCAATCCAACCCGATCAAAAGAAGTCAAGAAGCGATCAAAACTACTAGAAGCCCGAGAAGTCTAGAACACGACTACTAAAGCCTAACACCTAAAGTCTAAAGGCTAATCCGATCCCAATGGAGACATCACTGGCATTCCAGCACTGTCAGACTTGTGCTCGAGCATACATGGTCCTTTACGAGATATACTTCACAGTATGTCATGCTACAAGCAAAACGCGTGACTGCCAAATCGAAGTCCAACGTCACACGCTGTAGTGCCCTGGCCAGTCCTGTGCCAGGACACTCATACTATGGCTCTCCCCTACTTCAGATACCATATCCCTTCGCCGCCTACACCTCAGAGGACCAGGGCATACTCATACCACACTCTAGAGGCCATACGAGCACATATCTATAGATTCTAGCCTACGCTCCCCCCTGCGGCGCCCTCCAAGAGCCCAGACGAGTCCGCCGCTGGCTCCCTGGCACCCATACACATCCGCCGAAGGCTCCTACCCAGCACCAGACACCATAGGAGATGTCCCCCAATCATTATAGGCCTTCGTTATTACGATTCCTCATACGTACAGCCTCGAGGCGGATTTGGACACCCCTGTGGCGGCCCCCAAGCCTCAGATTGGTCCGGCGGCCACTCAGGCGTCCTCAGGTGCCCTCGCCGAGGCCTCCCACAGCTTACCAGGCAGTCCCCCAAGGCCTATGGATTTATCTAGTATCATCCCTGCTCATATGCCACTAAAGGCTGCAGTTTTACGAATCCGCCGCCGATCGAGCGGCGAGTTGCAGATCCGCCGCTCCGGCGCCCTCCTTAGTTACCATGGATCGCCTACACTCTATATTGAGTGTGGCGGCGGCCTTGGGCAGCCCAGAGACCCTGACTGATGCGCCCTCTATCTCATATATGCGATATGAGCCTCCAAACATCGGCCCCGATGTTTCCCGACTTCCCCCCAAGCGGCGGGCGACTCTAGACCATATATGGCAGTCAGGCATGTGGTACAGCGGCGTGCCAAGCCACCGACCGCCGCCGCCAAGCCAGACTCCGCCGGCGCCCGTTTTATTGCAGATACACGATATATCATACTATTGGATAGCCCCCTCACGTTGGCGCTGCCGTACGCCTCCTAGATGCTCCGGCGGCGGCCCTTGGCGAGCCCAGTGACTCAGGAGATGTTGTCAGACAGTAGGACTCATCGGCGAGAGCAGTAGAGTATATATAGAGTGTATATTCATCAGTAGACCAGATACTAGAGCACATTCATAGCAGAGAGCATATACAGCACCCAAGAGCCAGGGTTCGAGATTCCCTCACTCTGAGCTCCCCCTCATGTACTGAGCTCCCCCATTGACTATATACTACCCTTGACTCGTCGTTCTATTCTCCTTCGGCGCCTCTGACATTTAGTGTGTGAGTTAGGACTGGGAACCTACCCCCAAACGTCCGCCACACTCCATTGTACCTGTCGGGCGGCCTCTATTCGACCTCGGCGGCCCTCCGGCGACACAGGCCTTCTGTCCTACACCCCTGCGGCGTCTTTTCCAGTTACTCGCCGCACGTTGTCCCTTATATTCATCATAGACGGCCCCTACCTTTCATTTATCCGGTTTACGCTACCGCGGCGGATTTGTACACACTCCCTCGTCCCCGGCGGCCCCCTATTCGACCTCGGCGGCCCTCCGGCGACACAGGCCTTCCATTGTATTCCCCCTCGGCGTCTTGTTCATCTACTCGCCGCACGTTACGCCTCGTATCCGTCGTATACGGTCCCTACCTTTCATTTATCCAGTTTACGCTACCGCGGCAGATTTGTACGAGCTCCCTCGTCCCCGGCGGCCCCCTATTCGACCTCGGCGGCCCTCCGGCGACACAGGCCTTCCATTGTATTCCCCTTCGGTGTCTTGTTCACCTACTCGCCGCACGTTACGCCTCATATTCGTCATATACTGTTCCTAGCTTCCCCCTACTGAGATTGCGCTACTCCGGCGGACTCCTGTGACCTCCCCTTCGGTCCGGCGGACCTACTAGAGCATTCCTTTCATACCTCGGCGTCACTAGGCCACTTCCCCACGTCTCCGACGGTCTTTGGCACCTGCCAGGTGGTTAGTGGTTGGAGTCTGATAGCTTGAGGCTTCGTTTCTGGAGGTTTCTTCACACATTCAGCTCCCTCAGTAGGACGGACATCTGTAGCGCCTTCAGATAGAGAGACCACCCCAAATACCACATCTTGGAGCCCACCAGCGAGGGAGCTGTTTGTTTTTGAAGACCCTTCCCTCCCACCCTTATTTTCGCCGTTTTTCAACTTTTCAATACTCCGGCGGACTGCCAAGGCCTTCGGCGCCATGACACTCCCTCAATTCATCGATCCTGATGATCTCCCATTCGCCGGACCCTCTCCTACCATCTCAGGCTTCACTATGCCACTCCCCGGCGACAAATCTATCCCCAAAATCGATGTTTCTGGCTCCCCAACCTCCATACCTAGGTTTTTCGACACTGTCTACCTCCTTGGATGAACCGCCGGCCTCTCAGACTTCCATATCATCGCCTGGGCTCGCTTCTATGCACCGGCGAAAGAACAACCTCTCTGGAGGCACTGCGCCGAAGTGGCAGGCGATAACTATTCTGCCTTCCGAGATGCCGCACTCAAGATGTACCCACATTCCCGACCGGTTTACACCCTCCAAGACCTCCGGCGCCTCATTTTATCGACTCAGGCACTCCCCGGCTTCACCCTAGAGTCCTACGGCGGATTTCTGCAAGACTTCCACAGAGTTTCTGGGTACTTACTGCGAAATGGCGAAATTTCGACGTTTGAAGAACAACGAATGTTTATGGAAGGAATCCCCGCCGCCTATCACAGGGAACTCAACTTCTCCCTTCGCCTGACTGACCCAGAACACGCCGCCGGCGTTCCCTGGCCGGTAGAAGCAGTGACAGATGAAATCCAGCGAATTATCAAGGTACAACAGGTTTTAGCATATACCGAGTCCCCAGCACCCCTAGTCGAGGCCTACTATGCCAGCACAAGTCCCCCAGCCATCAGTCACATCCAGAACACCCTCGGCGTCGACGCCCATGCCAAAAACAAGCCGCCGATGCCTGCAGCACCAGCAGCCAATGGTCTATACGCCTCGCCGGCGAATGTATGGCCTCCTCAGCCAAAACTGAGCCCCTCGCTGATGCCTACCAATGCCCTGATCACTTCGCCGGCCCCATGGCATGTCCAGCGGCCTACTCTAGCCTTGCCCTCGACATTTTCGCCGGTTGCACACCAGGCCCAGCCCACACACTTTCTGGACATGCAAAAGTGTTCTTTAGCCCCCAATGCATTCGCCGCTGACTTTCCTGCTCCGCCGCTGCCACCCCCTGCCAAATGCAAAGCCTCGGCGGATGATTCTAGCCTACAGAACATCACTACCATCCCTCTGGCGTACCCCCAAGCCCTAGCGGCCTCATGTAATGTCCTAGACCAATGGCCCATACCTGGTGTCTCTCTCATTCCAGCGACTCACGAATGGTTCTATCGGCGGCCAGACCCCGGCGCCCCTGCTCCCCATTTAGCCTCGGCGAACCTCAGGCAACCTTCCAAGCATCCCTCTAAAGGTTCCCAAGCCCCGCCGGCGGCTCAGGCCTGCAATATTTGTGGTTTTACGACACACCGAACAGCGAAATGCCCTACACGAAGCTTCCTACTCAATTCTGGCATTACTGTAGCTGACATGCGCGGCCGCCTCATGCAACCTGATGGCAGGCCTTTCACTGGCAATCACTCTGGAAGCCGCATCTTAGATCAGCTGAATCATTACTTTACTCGGAACGTGAACATGATACCTCTCGGACTGCAAATACCTATTCTACCGCTTCCAGATGACCTAGGCCTCGCTTCGGCGCCTCAGGAACTGCCTCCCAACCGCCGCCGCAAGCCTCCTAGACAATGGGGCGTCCCCCAGGACACTCCAAGCGCCGGCCACACGCCTCAGGCGAAGTTACAGGGCCAGACGCCGCCAAACAACACCTGCGGCGCCTCTATGGTACTTGAACAGCTCCCAGACATGTCCCCCAGCCCGGCCACTGCTCCCCAAGTCAGGAAAGTACCCTCACCCTTCGGCACCATCCTCCCCAAGCCCACGGCGGCGATTCCAGATGACCCAGACGAGCCAATTAATCCGCCGATCCAACACAGCAAAGCATACATGAAGGCCTACTCACGTCAAGCATCCCTCACCAACGCCGCAGACACGCCGCCGCCCTGGAAACCACCGGCTGGCTTCCCTAAGGTCCTAGACAAGCCCCTAGCACCAGCAGTTGTCCCCTTGCATGAGATCAACGTCCGCCTGAATGATACATTACAGGTTAATGGTGTCCTCGACTCTGGAAGTTCATTTATTGGTATCCCCCGACGTATATGGCGACAAATAAAATCGCCGGCCTGCATTTCCAACCCCACACACATCCAGACAGCCTCGCCGAACCCCAGCCAGAGCTCCCACATCATCCCCTGTGTCAAAATTTCACTCCCTGGGTTCTCTATGCATGCGCCGGTCTACATACTCGAAAATGCGCCGTTTGACCTCCTCCTTGGCCGGCCCTTCTTTGCACACACTCATGCTGTCACTGCAGACCTCGACGAACACTTCCAAACCCTCTACATCACAGATCCAGTCACCGGCGAAGTTTTCTGCTTGCCTACAAGCCCCAGAACGCCTCTGCCGGTGCCCTAACAAAGGCATAATTGATGTAGCACACTGCGGCGAACCCCCCCAGCACCGGTACTCGAATCAGGACACCCTTTAATCACTATCTCATGCCCAACACCATCCCTCACCTTCCCGCCTTAGCTCCCAGGCAACCTCATCGCTGGTACAGCCCTGGCGATCAAAGAAATATACGCCTCGGCGACATTTTCAATGTCTACAAGCTCCCCCGCCCCAGAATTCTCATGGCCGGCCCCTGCGGCGGCCAGAGACGCCTCCCTACACTACAAAGCCTCCCAGATGCCGCCGATGCCTGCGGCGCCTCCTCCGAGTGATGCCCACTCCTCCTACACATTTTCGGCGAAAGGCCCCCCCCAAGCCCCCCTCAGTGCAGTACAGCCAACCCCTGGCCACGCCGCCAGCCCGGCCATGCACAAACACATCCCCTGAGGCAAAATGAAGCCTCCCCAGACGCCGCCGATGCCTGCGGCACCCCCCCTGAGTGATGCCCACTCCTCCTACACATTTTCGGCGAAACGCCCCCCCAAGCCCCCCTCAGTGCAATACAGCCAACCCCTGGCCACGCCGCCAGCCCGGCCATGCACAGACACCTTCCCTCAGGCTACATGAAGCCCTCCCAGACGCCGCCGATGCCTGCGGCGCCTCCTCCGAGTGATGCCCACTCCTCCTACACATTTTCGGCGAAACGCCCCCCCCAACCCCCCCTCAGTGCTATACAGCCAACCCCTGGCCACGCCGCCAGCCCGGCCATGCACAAACACATCCCCTGAGGCGAAATGAAGCCTCCCCAGACGCCGCCGATGCCTGCGGCGCCTCCTCCGAGTGATGCCCACTCCTCCTACACATTTTTGGCAAAACGCCCCCCCAACCCCCCTCAGTGCTATACAGCCAATTCCTGGCCTCGGCGCCACTCCGGCCACACACAGACATATCCCCTTAGGCCAAGAGACGCCTCCCCATGCATCTACGCCGCCGCCGAACACTGGCACACACTAGAACAAACACCTGCGGCGACACCAGCCCTCCGAAGCGGCCAATACTTGAGATTTCACAAATCCATCCACCACCAACCTGGCCCCTTCGTCCCATACCCTCCAAATTCACTCCTCTATCACCCCCTTCTATCGGCAACCAGCCACAGCACCATACAGCCCTTATTTCAACTTCGGCCCACTGTATACAGCCTTTTTTTTAATGATTTTTTTATATAGTAACCTGGAGATGTAGTGCCCTGGCCAGTCCTGTGCCAGGACACTCATACTATGGCTCTCCCCTACTTCAGATACCATATCCCTTCGCCGCCTACACCTCAGAGGACCAGGGCATACTCATACCACACTCTAGAGGCCATACGAGCACATATCTATAGATTCTAGCCTACGCTTCCCCCTGCGGCGCCCTCCAAGAGCCCAGACGAGTCCGCCGCTGGCTCCCTGGCACCCATACACATCCGCCGAAGGCTCCTACCCAGCACCAGACACCATAGGAGATGTCCCCCAATCATTATAGGCCTTCGTTATTACGATTCCTCATACGTACAGCCTCGAGGCGGATTTGGACACCCCTGCGGCGGCCCCCAAGCCTCAGATTGGTCCGGCGGCCACTCAGGCGTCCTCAGGTGCCCTCGCCGAGGCCTCCCACAGCTTACCAGGCAGTCCCCCAAGGCCTATGGATTTATCTAGTATCATCCCTGCTCATATGCCACTAAAGGCCGCAGTTTTACGAATCCGCCGCCGATCGAGCGGCGAGTTGCAGATCCACCGCTCCGGCGCCCTCCTTAGTTACCATGGATCGCCTACACTCTATATTGAGTGTGGCGGCGGCCTTGGGCGGCCCAGAGACCCTGACTGATGCGCCCTCTATCTCATATATGCGATATGAGCCTCCGAACATCGGCCCCGATGTTTCCCGACTTCCCCCCAAGCGGCGGGCGACTCTAGACCATATATGGCAGTCAGGCATGTGGTACAGCGGCGTGCCAAGCCACCGACCGCCGCCGCCAAGCCAGACTCCGCCGGCGCCCGTTTTATTGCAGATACACGATATATCATACTATTGGATAGCGCCCTCACGTTGGCGCTGCCGTACGCCTCCTAGATGCTCCGGCGGCGGCCCTTGGCGAGCCCAGTGACTCAGGAGATGTTGTCAGACAGTAGGACTCATCGGCGAGAGCAGTAGAGTATATATAGAGTGTATATTCATCAGTAGACCAGATACTAGAGCACATTCATAGCAGAGAGCATATACAGCACCCAAGAGCCAGGGTTCGAGATTCCCTCACTCTGAGCTCCCCCTCATGTACTGAGCTCCCCATTTGACTATATACTACTCTTGACTCGTCGTTCTATTCTCCTTCGGCGCCTCTGACATTTAGTGTGTGAGTTAGGACTGGGAACCTACCCCCAAACGTCCGCCGCACTCCATTGTACCTGTCGGGCGGCCTCTATTCGACCTCGGCGGCCCTCCGGCGACACAGGCCTTCTGTCCTACACCCCTGCGGCGTCTTTTCCAGTTACTCGCCGCACGTTGTCCCTTATATTCATCATAGACGGCCCCTACCTTTCATTTATCCGGTTTACGCTACCGCGGCGGATTTGTACACACTCCCTCGTCCCCGGCGGCCCCCTATTCGACCTCGGCGGCCCTCCGGCAACACAGGCCTTCCATTGTATTCCCCCTCGGCGTCTTGTTCATCTACTCGCCGCACGTTACGCCTCGTATCCGTCGTATACGGTCCCTACCTTTCATTTATCCAGTTTACGCTACCGCGGCAGATTTGTACGAGCTCCCTCGTCCCCGGCGGCCCCCTATTCGACCTCGGCGGCCCTCCGGCGACACAGGCCTTCCATTGTATTCCCCCTCGGCGTCTTGTTCACCTACTCGCCGCACGTTACGCCTCATATTCGTCATATACTGTTCCTAGCTTCCCCCTACTGAGATTGCGCTACTCCGGCGGACTCCTGTGACCTCCCCTTCGGTCCGGCGGACCTACTAGAGCATTCCTTTCATACCTCGGCGTCACTAGGCCACTTCCCCACGTCTCCGACGGTCTTTGGCACCTGCCAGGTGGTTAGTGGTTGGAGTCTGATAGCTTGAGGCTTCGTTTCTGGAGGTTTCTTCACACATTCAGCTCCCTCAGTAGGACGGACATCTGTAGCGCCTTCAGATAGAGAGACCACCCCAAATACCACAACGCAAGAAGCGTTACATGCCAATCCACCAAATCCTATAATACCCAAGCGACATGAGGAACTCATTGTTACAACTCGAACCCCTCAAGCTGCAGACCCGATAACTTGGAGGATACTAGGATGGTACAAGCCAGAGCTGCACAACTCATGCCCAGCTTCTACAGTACAAGCGAACCTTTATTTACCAAAGAACGTGAACCTGGACACCAAGCAACTACAACTGGTACTCCAACGAAGGATATGGCAATACATTCGCGATGTTAGACTCCCAGGCAAAGCATGGCTAGTCACTCGAACACAACTGCATCCCCCAGCAGAACTCATACAGTTCATGGTATGCATTGGACCATACTCTACACCAACCCGACATCTCAATACCGATGTGCGAGTTGTACTTACACCCTTCGGACCACAAGACAAACAGCGAAGAGTCACATATCGAGCTGCCTACATTGCACCAAGAGCTACAATCCCACCTGGTGATGGAATCGACGTCATAGTGGAGCACTGACAGTGGAGCTTTCCATACTGGAGCAGCACCTCTATTGTCTTAGTCAGCAACCCCACAGAATTCTGTCATAGTGGAGATACATTGGAGCAAAGTGGCGCTCAGTGGAGCAGAATGACGAAGGAAGTGATGTAATGGTGGAGTAAAGTGGAGAGAAGATGAGTAGGAAATAGGACGGAAAATGGATTATCTAGAAAGCATAAATAGCATTAGAAGTAGGCCCTCTTTCCCCCATCTTTCGATCCTCTTAACACATAGTGACAAGTGTCTTAACACACTGGTGATAGTGTCCTAACACAACTCACTGTGTGCTTTATACTACTACGCCTCTTGGAAATCCCAATCTGCTCTTACTCTACCTTGTTTCTGAAAGCATCCCTTACCAGGACTGCAACTAGGAGGGATAGTAAGGGGACTGCGTGGTATAGCTAAACGTGGGTAGATAGATCACCTCTGCACAACATACCGCTGCTTAGGCAAAAGGATCGAAACCGGTATAACCCCGGACCTACACCTCTAACACATTCACACCTCATTCTCACTATCGTATCTGAACCTGTAATCTCTGAGATGCTATCTACCATCACCAAGCTTAATGATAGCAATTACTCTATTTAGAAGTATGATATGCGTGCTACACTTCAAGTCAAGAAGTTGTAGCACCTGACCTCTGGTCAGGAAGCTAAGCCTAGTGCTCCAGCAAAGGCTGTCTAGCTCTGAAAAGAGAAGGCTGAGCAAGCTGCAGGTCTGATCTATTAGAGACTTGAGCATAGCATGCAGATTATAGTATAGAACTACATGAATAATCCAGTCAAGATGTAAACTGAACTTCAGAAGATCAATGAGCAGGACAACCCAGCTGCATACTTTAATGCTTATGATGAGTTCTTCAACATCACCAAGAAGGAAGATGAGTACCTCACCAATCTGGTGAGCAGGGTTGAGCTGACATTGTACAAAATCAGAAGCACTCATTCTAGCACCCTTAAACTTAAGGAGTTTGAGAATAAGCTTGCATGTACATATCTAATTTGTGCTCTTCCTAAGGACTATGCCTCCTTTTGCTCTACAGTGCTCTTTATGAAGAGATTCAAGTAGAATAATCTTAAGGAGACATTTGCTCAAGAGCAGCAGAACTGTCAAGAGCACATTTAGCTTCAGCCTCATGCTATATTCACATCTACTAGTAGTGCTGCAAAGCTTATCTCCTCTCAATGTGTCACTTACACCTTCTGTAGCATTCCTAAGCATACAGAGGAGAACTGCTATATAAAGCAGACAGCCTCTAAGAATGCACATATCAGAGCTAAGAGAAACAGCCCATGTTGCTCAACAAGATGAATCTGCTAAATCTGCTGAATTTGCTAGCAATGCAAGTGCTCTTGACTACACCAATCCCCATTTACCTCTTATTCCAGATGCAGGAACTGACTGGATTACTGACACAGGTGCCACTTGCTACATGACTCTACATTGTTATTGGTTTACTAAATACTCAACAAATCACACCCCTATTTATTTGGCCAACAACTAAGTTATTTATTCAGTTAGCATTGGCACAGTGTGCTTTCAGCCTATAGTTAGTGTCAAATCTGGACAGTTACTTGAATTTGAGTGTGTACTTCATGTTCCTGAACTTAAAAATAATCTCCTCTTAGTCCTATATTTGACTTGTTCTAAATTATATGTTATCACCATTCACCATAACAAGATGCTTTTTTATTGTCATAGAACAGTCCTCTTCACTACAAACATTACCCCTAACAATGCAGCAACTCTTAATGGCCACATTGTCCCTACTATTGCTTATGCTGCATTCTGTTAGAGAGCACAAATCCAGCAAGGGACCACTAAGTCCAGTGGTGAGTACACTTGACGTATATTTAATGAAAAGTGCTCAGTCTAATGAATGCAGTAAAAGACTCTATTTATGTATCTAATGAAAAGTGCTACAATAAATGTAAGAATATAGATCTGTGGAATAACATGATGATGCCTCACATCAGTCTAATGAACGCAGTAAAAGACTGAGGTGATACAATGAGTGGTGGGTAGGTTTAAATATGATGATAAAATAGGAAATAGTCTAAATAAAAATGGGACGATCATGATAATTAATTTTCAACACCTCCTCTCGTCATGGCGTGGCGTGCATAAAAGAAAAAAAATTTATTCTATTCCTAGTAAAGAGACGCAATGCTCATGTATAACTAGTGAGGATGTCTGCTGGATTGCTATCACTATTAATGTGAATGAGCTGAATGTGACGTTGTAGACTATCAGACTCTCCTAGACAGGGACAAAGGCGGCGGCGGCGGTGTTCGACCACAGGGAGGCGATGTCAAAGGTGTCGAGAGGAAAAAGGGGAGGTCCTACCAGATCTACAGACTACCTACAGGCTTTCAGAAGCGACACTCAGCTCAGATGCACAAGGATCTGGCCGTTAGGCAGATCCGCCGCGCCTTCGAATAACTCGCCGCGGCGATACGGACCTCGACGGGTGTATAGGGATCGCCGAGTCTGACTGAACCGGCGAAGGGGTCGCAGCGGCGGACTGGGTGCGGCGCCGGCGGAGGTTCGCACCAGTGCAATTCTGCCTGGTAGTCGGGGAGATGACGTCGGAACGACACAGAGAAAGTGTGGGAGAGAGAGCGTCGACACCACTTGAAAAGGTAGTAGTGTCGGCGGTGGAACGACGCGGAGGCGGCGGAGGCGGCGAGAAGCGGGAGACTGGATTCAGTCGAAAAGGGGTGCCGGCGCCGACGGTAGCGGCGAACACAAGAAGAGTGACAGCTGCGTCGAGACGTCGAGGAAGTATGACAGATGCCTAAAAGAGTGATGGCTGCGTCGAGGCGTTGAGGAAGAATCACAAACGATCTGAACCGAGCGGCGGCGGCGAAAGACAAAAGGGGCCTCAGGCGCAGGGAGAAATCGAAGACCGCGGGATTGATTACTAGAGGAGTGACGGCTGTGTCGGGACGTGGAGGAGGAATCCCAAATGCTCAGGACCGAGCGGCGGCGGAGACTAGAGAGAGAGGGACGGCGATGCAGATATAAGTGGGAAGTCCTCGGAGCGATTACTAGACGAGTGACAGCTGCGCAGAAGGGAGATGACCAGGGCGGCGAATGAGCCCAGCGGCTTCTATCCTGTGAGATTGGGGCCGACGCCGTCAGGACGGGATCGGCGGGGGCACGTGACCGGGAGTTCGCCCGATCCGGCTGTCTGGTTCTCTGTATATACTGGTTTCTTGAAGGAGGCTTCTTTACTTGTGGTTGGTCTCTGGTAACTGCGTTCTAGAGTGTATATCTGCTGCTCTTTAGGATAGATACATGCTCTCTATATATACTATGAGTCCTTGATAAGAAATATCACTTAAGGCGGCGGGCAGCGAGGCGTGACAGGCGCGCCGCAACGGCGGGGGCCGCCGCCGAGATGCGCCGCCAAGCCACCAAGACCTAGGGGCGTCCCAATCGGAACGGCGGAGTGCTGGTACGTCGTGTCGAACGTCGGGGCCGTTCGGATCGGTCAGGGCGCGCTCTATATGGATCTGAAATGCCAAGGGGTCGAATAAAACTAAAAGGGGGAATATACGGACAGCCGCCGGGCGCGCTACCGCGCTCGGCGTACAATGTGGGATGATAAGAATATGAAACAATCAACGAAATGGACCTGAGATTGGCTATCGTTCACCCAGCCGGCGCGGCGGCGGGCATACACCTCCGCGATGGCGCGATATACATCCGCCGCAGCGTGTCCGGCCGCCGTGCGAGCACTTCCGAAGCCCGGAGTCACCGGATTCGGCGGAACCGCTCTTGAGAGAGGCTGGAGAAGGGGAACTAGGATTTGGTCGACGGGGGGACAAGGTGATCATAAGATAGGAGTGGAGGCGTCGCCGCCGGTTCGTATGGTCGGCGGCGGCGGCGGCGTGGGTGCTGTTCCTAGGCCGCCGAAGGTCCGGCGGCCGCTGAGCAGGCTGTATTATGGGTAACGGCGGCGAAGGCTGGTTTGCTGACAATAGTACGCGGGGTGTCCTGGGTATGGCATAGGGGAGTACAGCCCTTACAGGCCTGTGCCGCTGGACCGGTACAGGTTAGTGCGGCGCACTACATCTCCTTCTGACGAAGTAAAAAAATGATTAAAAAAAATGCTGGGTAGTGTAGGGGAGGTTTTTAGGCGAAGTTGAGCGGGGGTTGTGATGTAACTGGGTGGTATGTCTGTGACTTGCTCCTGGATTAGTCTTCGGTTGTGAGATCGATCATCGGCGGATCGTGGATTGGTGCGGCGGTGTGCGGTGGAGGGTTGGCTCTGTCCGCCGCATCTTGTTGAGGTACGTTGTTGAGGTATGGGTGACGTTCAATGGATTCCCGAAGCTCGGCGAGGTGCTCTTCGATGTCCTGGGCGGCTGCGATTGCTGAGAGCGAATACTGTTGTGCTTGGAGTATAATGGCGATGACGTTGGCGGCGCAGTCGCGTATATCATCGTCGCCGCGCTGTAGGCTATCAGACTCTCCTAGACAGGGACAAAGGCGGCGGCGGCGGCGTTCGACCACAGGGAGGCGATGTCAAAGGTGTCGAGAGGAAAAAGGGGAGGTCCTACCAGATCTACAGACTACCTACAGGCTTTCAAAAGCGACACTCAGCTCAGATGTACAAGGATCTGGCCGTTAGGGCAGATCCGCCGCGCCTTCGAATAACTCGCCGCGGCGATCCGGGCCTCGGCGACTGTATAGGGATCGCCGAGTCCGACTGAACCGGCGAAGAAGGGGTCGCAGCGGCGGACTGGGTGCGGGGCCGGCGGAGGTTCGCACCAGTGCAATTCTGCCTGGTAGTCGGGGAGATGACGTCGGAACGACACAGAGAGGGTGCGGGAGAGAGAGAGTCGACACCACTTAAAAGGGTAGTAGTGTCGGCGGTGGAACGACGCGGAGGCGGCGGAGGCGGCGAGAAGTGGGAGACTGGACTCAGTCGAAAAGGGGCGCCGGCGCCGACGGAAGGGGTGAACACAAGAAGAGTGACAGCTGCGTCGAGGCGTCGACGAAGTATAACAGATGCCTAGAAGAGTGACGGCTGCGTCGAGGCGTTGAGGAAGAATCACAAATGTTCAGGGCCCGAGCGGCGGCGGAGGCTGAAGAGAGAGAGAGACGGCGATGCAGATATGAGTGGGACGTCCCCGGAGCGATTACTAGACGAGTGACAGCTGCGCAGAGGGGAAACGACCAGGGCGGCGAATGAGCTCGGCGGCTTCTATCCTGTGAGATCCGGGGCCACGCCGTCAGGACGGGATCGGCGAGGGCACGTGACCGGGAGTTCGCCCGATCCGGCTGTCTGATTCTTTGTATATACTGGTTTCTTGAGGAAGGCTTCTTTACTTGTGGTTGGTCTCTGGTAGCTGCGTTCTAGAGTGTATATCTGCTGTTTTTTAGGATAGATACATGCTCTCTATATATACTATGAGTCCTTGATAAGAAATATCACTTAAAGCGGCGGGCGGCGAGGCGTGACAGGCGCGCCGCGCGGCGGGGGCCGCCGCCGAGATGCGCCGCCAAGCCACCAAGACCTAGGGGCGCCCCAATCGGAACGGCGGAGTGCTGGTACGTCGTGTCGAATGTCGGGGCCGTTCGGATCGGTCAGGGCGCGCTCTATATAGATCTGAAACGCCAAGGGGTCGAATAAAACTAAAAAGGGGAATATACGGACGGCCGCCGGGCGCGCTACCACGCTCGGCGTACAATGTGGGATGATAAGAATATGAAACAATCAACAAAATGGACCTGAGATTGGCTATCGTTCACCCAGCCGGCGCGGCGGCGGGCATACACCTCCGCGATGGCGCGATATACATCCGCCGCAGCGTATCCGGCCGCCGTGCGAGCACTTCCGAAGCCCGGAGTCACCGGATTCGGCGGGGAACCGTTCTTGAGAGAGGCTGGAGAAGGGGAACTAGGATTTGGTCGAAGGGAGGACAAGGTGATCATAAGATAGGAGTGGAGGCGTCGCCGCCGGTTCGTATGGTCGGCGGCGGCGGCGGCGTGGATGCTGTTCCTAGGCCGCCGAAGGTCCGGCGGCCGCTGAGCAGGCTGTATTATGGGTAACGGCGGCGAAGGCTGGTTTGCTGACAATAGTACGCGGGGTGTCCTGGGTATGGCATAGGGGAGTACCGCCCTTACAGGCCTGTGCCGCTGGACCGGTACAGGTTAGTGCGGCGCACTACATCTCCTTCTGACGAAGTAAAAAAATGATTAAAAAAAATGCTGGGTAGTGTAGGGGAGGTATTTAGGCGAAGTTGAGCGGGGGTTGTGATGTAACTGGGTGGTATGTCTGTGACTTGCTCCTGGATTAGTCTTCGGTTGTGAGATCGATCATCGGCGGATCGTGGATTGGTGCGGCGGTGTGCGGTGGAGGGTTGGCTCTGTCCGCCGCATCTTGTTGAGGTACGTTGTTGAGGTATGGGTGATGTTCAATGGATTCCCGAAGCTCGGCGAGGTGCTCTTCGATGTCCTGGGCGGCTGCGATTGCTGAGAGCGAATACTGTTGTGCTTGGAGTATAATGGCGATGACGTTGGCGGCGCAGTCGCGTATATCATCGTCGCCGCGCTCGTCGAAGAGGCGTAAGACTTGGATTATGGCATTGTGGGATAGGTCTGAGGCGGCGTCGGAGTAAATGACGGCGTTTTCGAGTGCAATAGGCCCTTCTCTGAGGATGGCGAGGGGGGCATTGGGTAGTAGGCCATCGCCGATAGGCGCGCCGAGAATTATGGGGATCGTAGTGAGGGCGCCGCCGATGCGGAGCGTTTCTCGGATGCGGCAAACGAGTGTCGCTTTGTTGGCAGGCGTCAGATGGTGTCTGGCGAAGAGTTCGGGGATGATCTGAAGCATCGCGGGGACGTGTCTGGCGGGGAACGGCATCGCCGCAGGAAACGCGTCGGCGAGGAGGTCACAAAATGATCCCCAGTTTCCTCCGGAGAGGCGTGGGTCTTGACAGAGGAGTTGCTGGGCGTCCGGCGAGGCCCAAATGTACAGCAGGAAGATTAGAGTCGCCGTGTCGGGGCAGGGGTGATGAAAACTGCGAAGGGCGGCGATGAGAATATTTGGTAGAGCGGTGTAATCAGGGTGCCATGGGTAGAGGAGCATGGGGTGCCCGGGAAGTGTGATTAATTGGGCGAAGTTGAAATCTAAAAGGTGTTGGGCATGGCGGGGGAAGTGGACTGGGTGCGGGACTTGGAGTAGTGGTGTCGCCGGTGCGAATGGAAACGCTTCGGCGAGGCTGGGAACCAGCTGGGGCATGTTGTAAGGAGCGCCGATGGTATTCGTAATCTGTAGGGTAGATGTTTTGGGGGCGGTGAGTAGTTCGCCGACCGCTTTATATATTTTCGGCGAGTGTTTTCCGGGTTGGCCGGAGGGTATGACGGCTTTTGGCGAGGTGAAGTTGCCAGTATTATAGTGTAGAGGCCAATATAGGCGAAAGCCGAAGTAGTGTTCTAATGGAAGGGGGCCTAGGCGAAGGTGTTTCGTGTAGGCGGATCGTCGGCGGGACGAGTAAGTGGGATGGGAGGCTAGCGGCGAGGCTGGTTCGCCGGTAGTTCGGGTATGGTGGCCTGTAGCGGCGTGGGGCGAAGCGAACTTCGAATGGGAGGGGGCCTGGGCGAAGGAGTTTCGTACAGGCCGGTCGTCGGCGGGACGAGTGAGTGGGATGGGAGGCTCGCGGCGAGGCTGGTTCGCCGGTAGTTCGGGTATGGTGGCCTGTAGCGGCGTGGGGCGAAGCGAACTTCGAATGGGAGGGGGCCTGGGCGAAGGAGTTTCGTACAGGCCGGTCGTCGGCGGGACGAGTGAGTGGGATGGGAGGCTCGCGGCGGGGCTGGTTCACCGGTAGTTCGGGTATGGTGGCCTGTAGCGGCGTGGGGCGAAGCGATCTTCGAATAGAAGGGGGCCTGGGCGAAGGAATTTCGTATAGGCGGGTCGTCGGCGGGACGGGCTTCGATTTAGAAGGGAGTTCGGAAGTAAAGTTTAAATGGTTAATCATAGAAGGTGTCGTCATATCATGATCTTGATCTGGTACCAGATATGGATACAATGGCCTTGTAGTCAGGGGTAGTGGTACATCGGAAATACAATTTGGCGGGATTTTGGCGGTCCGGGAACCAGTCGGGGACGCCAGGTAGTTAACTAGGGCGGTGTAGGTCGTAGCATATAGGTTGAGGATTTGTTAATGGGTGTAGGTACGGCTAGGGTAGGGTGTGCGGCGATATTTGATGATCGGCGGGGGGGGGATCGGCGTAGAATGTTGTATCGGCCGGCTTGGCAGGGGTCTGGAAGGTTGGGGCTGTGTTGTGGCGGGGTTCGGCGGATTGTTCCGGCGAGTTTTGGAGGGGGGAGAGTCGCCGAGGGGTTTGTGGAATTTGAGTGGAGATTGCGGCGGAGCAGTGGGGAGGATTTGGTAATTGATTGGTAAAAAGGGGGCGGGGAGGTCGCGTGTATGGAGGGCTGAAATCGGAGTTTGAATTGGGTGCGGCGAGGATATAGACGACGGGGACTCGTGTCTGAGTTCCCCGTTTCTCTTTTTCTCTTTCCACCATGGCGCCGACGATTCTCAGCGCAGCAGCAGCAGCGGCAGCGACAGCGACAGCAGCAGCAACAACAGCAGGGAGGGGTCGGAGGCTCCCTCCGACCAGATGGAGGTGGACGCCGGGGCGGCGACGGGGGCTCCTGCCGCGGGCGGGATGTCGCGGGCCCCCAGCGGGCAAGAGGTCCCGCCGGAGTCGCAGGGGGAGACGGAGGAGGAGGGTGGGGGGGGGGGGGGGGAGGGGGGGAGAACTGGACGCGGCCGTGTGGGCGGCCATTACGGCGGTGAGGGGGTGGATCGAGCGGGCCCGAAACGATGAGGGGCCCGCTGCCGATGAGCTCGATGGGCTCTTGGTAAATTTGCGTTCCCTTGATAATAACCGTGTGAGCTGACGATCTGGTTTACTTTTTCAGAAGGGGCTTGGGGAGCGCTTCCCCGCGCTATCCGACGACGCGAGGGCTGAAAAGCCCGAATATTATTGCGCGGGGAGGTGGTTGGTGAACCGGGCGACGGTGGTGCGGATGGCCGCCGGGGAGGCTAAGGACGCCGCCGAGGCGTTGGACAAGGCCGCCCAGTCGGAGGTGAATCGCCTCCGACGCGTCGCGGAGAGGCTGGCCGAGCGCCGGGAGGAGGAGGCTCGTGAGGAGGCGAAGCGGAGCGCGGCGAAGGTGGCCGAGGAGGCGAAAGCCTCCTTCCTCAAGACGCTCGCCACCCTGCGAGTTGGGGGCCCGGAGGTCGTCGAGGCCTTCTGTAGGTCCTCAGGGCGCGATGAGGCGGGGAACCTGGTAAGTCGTTGTCTTGAATCTTGTTTTTTACTGTCTCTGATAATATCTTCTTAGGTCGCGGCGCCTAAAACGAGCACCAAAGCGAAGGTGCAGGCGCGTCCCGCGGCCAGGCCGGCGACGGGAAAGACGATTACTCTTCCTGGGTCGTCGATCCCTGGTCTTGAGGTGGCGGGTTCGTCCAGCGAGACGCTCAAGGGGGAGAGTGGTCGAGTGACGCGAGGGGGACGCTCGGGGACGGTCACGGGAAAGACCATTACTCTTGAGGTTGAGTCTGATGAGGGGTCAACGCGAGCGAAAAGGTCGAGTGGAAAGGAGGTATATGTCGATGTGTGTTTTATGTCCTGGATCTTATTCTTCACTGACATGTTTCGTTTCTAGGTGCCTCCCCTTCCGAAGCGCGTACGTGAGCCGGTGGTCGAGCCGCCGGCGAAACGAGCAAGAGCGCCGGGAGCGGCGGCCTCGGGTGGGGGCAGGGCGAAAGAGGAGGCGACAGGAAGACGGGACGGGGCGGTGAGTGCTGTCTTGAATTTTGTTCTCGACACTCTCTGACTATAATATTCAGAGAGAGGAGGGGGGTTGGGAGTTCGAGAGGGTCGGGCGGCTCCCCAGGGGTCAGAGCCGCCGCCTCCTCGAGTTCGTGTCGCCGGGGTGCGAGCGGTGCATCGGGCGTGGGGAGGTGTGCACGAGGCGCCCGCCGGCGCTCCTGTGCCAGGCGTGCCGGGTATCGCACGGTCGGTGCGATATCTTGGAGTCGGACGTGACCTTCCTGGTGCAGCAGGAGGTCCTCGCTCTCCGCCGGCAGCTGGAGGGGATGGAGTCGACGTTGGCGGGAGAGAGTGCGGGTGGGGGGTGGAGGAAAAGGCCCAGGGTGAACGCCGTGGATAGGCGGCGAGCCAAACGACGCAAACGGCGTCGGCTCGCGGTCTTCGGCGACCATGAAGCGCCCTTGGGCCGAAAAAAAATATTAAAAAAAATAGGAAAAATATAAAAGTACAAAAATATTGTATTTTTCTTTTTCTTGTGTACTATAGTGGCTTGTAATAACAAGCCGAATGTTTTTCTTGTGAGGATGGTTCTTTGTGAGATCAGGGAATGTAAGATTGAGATGGGCTGGAGTGAAATAGGGAGGATAGGCGCCCTAAAAATAGCGCCGGGGCCGAAAGAATGACTTGAGTAAGGTGAAAATGTGGGAGGGGGTGACTCGGCGTCTCGCCGCAGTCGTTTGGGTGATGATTGGAGAGAGTGAAGATAGCGGCGGGTCCGAATAGGTGACTTAGGGAATGTGTATATAAGGGAGAGGGTGATTATGAGGCTTCGGCGGATCTTCATAAGTTGGATTCGGCGTCTAGGTCATCCGCCGCGGTCTCTTGTGCTAGGTTGTCGAGTTCCGGCGTGGATTTCTGAGTGAGGTCTTCGACTGAGTCGATGATTCGAGTGCGTGCGTGGTAGGGGATAACTCTGAATGCTGCGTAACGAAGTGCTGAAATGGCGCCGTTTGCTTCGGCGAGAACGTAGGATCCTCCTTTGGTTCGCCGCACGACAATCATGGGCCCTAGGTACTTCAGCTTTGTCTTCCTGTTCAGCTCGTTTTCGATCTGGGAGTTCCGGACCAGCACAAGTGAGCCGGGGGCGAAATTGTAATCTTTAATTGTTGCGGCGTGGGTTTTCTCGAAGTCCTGTATGGATTTGAAACGCCCCTGGATGACGGATTCCTTGACTCGTTGGAGGTCCTCGGGACGTTTCTGGAGTGCCCTTGCTCTCGCCGCGATGAGTTGTGCGTCGGACATCTTGGAGGTGACCGCCGGCGAGATGTACGTCTGTTCGGCGAGGTCGAAGGGGAGTACTGGTTCGACGCCGTGGGCCATAAAGTATGGGCTATAGCCTGTGCGGCGTTGAATCGTGATTCGTTCGGCCCAAATGGCGTGGTATATATGCTGGGACCACTTGTCTGGGCTTGAGTCGGCGAGCTTCATTAGGGTTTCTCTAAGGTCCCGGTGTCGCCGCTCAATGATTCCGTTGGCTCTTGAGTTGTACGGCGAGATTCGAATGTGCTGGACATTGTATTTGGCGAGAAGGCGGGGTAGGTCCTTGGAGAATGAGGCGCCGTTGTCGGTTACGATCTCCTCGACTCGTCCCCATCTTGACAAGATATCTTCAAAAACGAAGCGTGCTATCGAGGCGGCGTTATCTTTGCGCAGCGTTCGGAATTCGGGGTATCCGGTGAGGGAGTCTCGGGCCTGAATGATATACTTGAATCCGCCGGAGGGCGGCATTAACATGATGTCTATATGCACCCTGGAGAATAGCGGCGCGGGCGTCGGGCTTTGCGGCGTGGTATATATTTTCGTAAACTGCCTCGTTTGGCATTGGTGGCAGGTTCTGATATACCATTTGATGTCCTGATGCATTCCTGGCCACCAGAATCGGTCTTGAATCGTTGTTCTGACAGAGAAGAAGCCTTTGTGGCCGAGTTCGTCGTGGGCAGTTCTGATAATGGAAATTCGGCGTTCCGGCGGAATAACGAGTGCGGCGTGACCTTTGTCGTTCTTTCTGTAGAGTTCGCCGTGCTGTAGGAAGAAACGAGTGGCTCGGCGTACGAACTGTTTGAATTGGGCGTCTGAAAAATCGGCGGGGCGGGATGGGGCGGCGAGAAATTTCTTGATACAATCGAGGTCTTTGAATCCTTTTTGTGAGGCTTTGTGATCGGGGAGTTGTACGGGTTCGCTGTTTGGGGTATAGGCCGTGTCGGAAAGGTCTTGGTTTAGGAAGGAGTATTGATGGTCGATCCATTCTTCGAAGCCTTCGTCTCGCGGCGGATCGGTTTGTGCGGCGCCGCGGCGTGATAGGCCGTCTGGGCCGAGGTGTTTGGGCGCCGGCGTATGAATGATCGTGAAATTGAAAAGTAAGATGCCGGCGATCCATCTATTGATAGTGGCGTTGGGTTGGAGGTCTGGGTTGTTAATCATGCCTTTAATATAGCTGGCGTCGACTTCGACGAAAAAGTGATCGATGCCGACAAGGTATATGCGCGCCTCATATAGAGCTCTGAAGAGGCCGAAGAGTTCTAGCTTCGCCTGGGAGTAGTTTCGTTCTCTGTTGTTCCAAGTTCCGGACATGAAACGGGATGGGACCCTTTCGCCGTTTTCGCCGAGCTGTAACAAGATGGCGCCGTAGCCATGAACGGAGGAGTCTACACAGAAATGAACAGGTTGTCCTGACTCGTAGTCAATAGAACGAATGGCGCCGGAGGATGCTACGGCGTGTTTTAGTAGATCCATAGATCGGCGGGCGTCTTCGTCGAATAGGAAGGGCTGGTCTTTGCAGAGTAGTTTGTTGAGACCGGCGGATAGTCTGGCGTAGTTCTTCACGAAGTGTCTAAGGACGCCGGCCGTACCTAAGAATGCCCGAACATTGTGGACATCCCGCGGCGGAGGCCAATCCATTATCGCCTTGACCCTGGATGCGTCTGGGACTCGGCCGGCGTAATTACAGGTGTGTCCTACAATGACTGCTTCTGGTGCGGCGATGATGAGTTTCTTACCCGAGACAGTGGCGCCGACTACTTTGAGGCGTTGGAGGACGCGGTTGACGTCGTTGAGATGTTCCCAGATGAAGCGGCGGATGTTCGGGTTCCCCGGAATGGTTTCGTAGTTTCCGGCGGCGAGCTCGTATCGGGATTTAGGCCCTTTTACAGGAATATCGTCGATGTATGGGATACAGACGTGGGGTATTTCATCTTTGAGTACGAAGGTGACGTCGGCGTGCATAATTTGTTGCGAGTTGGTGTATCCCATAGGAATCGACGTGAGGCGAAACGCGCCGAGAGGTGTTTGGAATGTTGTGAGGTCGCGGGATCGTACGTCGAGCTTTCTCTGGTCGAAGGCGACGAATAGATCGAGTGTGGTGTAGCAGGCATGGCCGCCGAAGGTCTCGGCGATGTGTTCTGTGGGGTAAGGGACGGAGGGGTCGCGTATGGAGACTTTGTTGAGTGGCTGGAGGTCGTGTACAAGTCGAAGGGATTTTCCATCCTTTTTAACGACGCAGAACCATCGGGAGCGGTAAGAGGAATTGGACGGCTCGTAGACGCCGGAGTTAATTTTGTCTTTGATTATGCGAACCACTTCGTTGAAGATCCCCGGCGGAATAGGGATGTTTTTCATTACCCACGGCGTATGGTCGACAGTAGGAATTAGAACCGGCGCGAAGTATTGATAGTCGAGGGAGCCCTTTTCTGTTTCGTCCCAAGCTAGGCCGTCTTCATGTTGTAGAAGGGTCCAGTAGGCGAGGTTCTTTTCTTCCTCACTGAGGAAGCCAGTTGGGTCGATGTCTAGGGCGTCGAAGCGCTCTTGTGTAAAGCGGCGTCCTGGAATGAACTCCGGCGGATCGATAGGGAGCTTCGGTAGATCTGTGAGCGGCTGCGGGTGTGATTTGCGTATGATGCGGTAGTCCTCTGGAAGGGTCGCCGATATAGGTTTGGTTCGTTGGGCGACCTTTTTGTACTTGTAGGCGTGCCCGGCCGGTTGAGCGGCCGTGGTATTAAGAGTGCTGTTGGAGCGGGGTATTCGGTTGCGTACGGGGAGTGATTCATCATCGAAAATAGAGTTAATGAAGAAGGCTGGATGTTTTTGGGCTTTGTTCTGGGCTGTGAAACCCTTTTCGGCGGATCGATCAGAAAATGAGGTGGAGATATCTATGGTGCGGGGACTGAAGGCGATATTTACAGTCGCCGGGCCGTGATGGAGGACATATGCGTCGGGTATGGTTGGGGGTATACGCCGCATATGTTCCGGCGGACGCCGCTGGGACGTCATTGTCTAGGGGGGCGCTGTTTTTCTGTCCCGGCGCCGCGCTGAATCGTCGGGATCGACATGGTTTCGTTCGTATCGGGATGAGTAAGGTATAGCATCTGTTCGCCGTCGGCCTCGTCTATGACCTGCGCCCTAGTGTGTACGAAAAACGGCCGGCCTAATAGTAACTGAAAGGGGGCCTTTTCGACGACCTGGACTTGGACAACAATAGAGAAGGCGCCTATGGTGAGTCTGACGCGAGGGATGAGTCCCGCCGAGCGTGAGGTTTGTCTGTCGGCGGTTTCTACTGTGATTGCTTGGCTCATTATCGTCGGGGACCCGAGGTCCTTCCATACCTCTTTTGGCACGGCGATAAATGTCGACCCCGAGTCGAGCAAAGCTTTTACTTCGAATTTATCATCGAGCCAGACCTCGATTTCGCGGAGGGGAATGTTCGGCGGGGCGACGGAAGGATCTTCGTCGCCGAAGTTAACCGGCGAGGTGGGCCTCGGGATCGAGGCGTACATTGCCATCTCGTGATCAGGATTTTCCCTAATTAGTTCTCGGCGCCCCGTGACGAATTCTTTACACTTCTTTCTGATTTCGGGAGAGGCGGCGAGCAGGCTTCGGATCGGCAGGGTGACTTCCGAGTCCAGAATCTTGTCGAAAACGTTCGATACCGCGGCGTCATCGTATGCTGGTACGGTGGTTCGGTATTGTGGCTTCGGATCCGCCGCGTCGTCCCTGTGCGGCGCCGAGGGCGTCGGCGGCGGGGCCGGGCGTTGTCCGGGTGGTTTCCCCTTCTTGCTGTTATCTCCCCATTTCGGGTTGGGGTCTCGAGGCGGCTTTCTGGTGGGGATTTCGATTCCGTCGAAAACTTCTCTGGGGCCTGGCCGTCTTCCGGCGGCGGCGAAGGCATTCTGCGGTTGTTCGGTGGATTCTTCTTGTTCAAAAAGGAGCGCGACTCCGTCGCAGGCATCGTCGTCTGGGGGGTCTTCTGGGGTGATAGCCTCGAAGTAGTTCGATTCCTGGATTCGCGGCGGCAGGCCGTTCGGCGGATTTGTATTGTAGGCTAAGGGAGGCGGTGCCCGGTTGAGGCCCTGGTACATAGATTCCTGTGATGGAGGGTGTGACTGATACATGGATTGTTGAGTCGGCGGTTGTCCCTGATATGTGGGATCCTGCCTCGGCGGAGCGATCCTTGGCGGCGTGTTGGATACGGGCTGAATGGGGAGCTGGACGCCAACTGGTGCGTAGTTTGGATTCTCTATGAAGAGCTTATTAATCCTGTCCAGTACTGACATCCCCGGTTCTCCCTGAGGAAGTCGGCCATTGGAGGGGTACAAGTACCCTTTGGCGTCGGCGAGCATGATTCCCCTCTGGATCAGGGAGATCTTGGTGGGACAGTCGCGGGTAGAGTGCGTTACACTGGCGCATACGGCGCATTTTCCGTTAAATCTGGCTTGTCGGGGCTGCGGCGGGGCTCCTGCGGTTGGCGGCGGAGCGCGGCGGTTTGACTTCTCGGTGGCTTCACGGAGGGCGCGCATTTCCTGGATTAGGAGGGACACCCACGGTTCTTCTTGCTTGACCTGGGGTTGGTTGATGACTCCGTAGGCCAGAGCACCGGGCTGCGGCGGCGGCGTGTACGTCGTAACTTGTGTATAGGTGGGCATGGCCGCTGTCGCCGCATACATCAGTGGTTGGTCGGCGGTTGTGAGGCGACCGCCGGTTAGGATGCGTTCTAGTTCTCTTACAACTGTGTCGATGTCCCAGGGCACGCCGGTAGGGTGGTCGTGCTTGACAAACCGCAAATTAAGATCCAGCTCTCTGTTTAGCGTCGGGTGGAGGCCTTCTCTGAACATACGCTTCTGTTCGAACTCTGATAGCATGCCGGCGTCGATAAGATACGAGGAGACGGTGATAAAGTTCCTATGGTATTCGCCGAGGGCGGCGGTGTTCAGCATAATTTGGTTGCGGCTTATGTTAATAAGGTTGTGGAGGTCGCCGAGTGTGTACTGGGTCGTAGCGTTTGGGTAGTACTTTAGGATAGCGTCTTTGAATGCCATAAAGTCGTTTCCTCTCGTTTCGGGCCTTTTGCACCATAGCTGATCGTCTTTAGCGTCGGCGTAGCATCTTGCCCAAGCGATCATTTGTGCATCTGTTAGGCCGGCGCTTCGTCCAAATAGCCGGACTCTGTTAAAGAAGATGGGGATTTCCACGGGGTCGCCGGAGGCGTTGAACTTCGGCGCGCGGCGGTCTCCCGGGTAGGGCATTGTAGCTCCTGGCACTGGTGGGTTGGGACCACTTAATGGATGGGTATCTGGGTCACTGAGGTCTGGGAGAGGGGGAAAGGCGCCCGCGGGGGTTGGTGCTGGTGCGGCATAGGCTGGTGCGGCGGGGGACGGCTGTTGGGGGGGCGGCGGGGTCGATCCTGAGGCTGCGGGGGGCGCGGCGGGAATGCCGGTATGGGTGCTGGTCATTGTTGGTATCGAGGCCGTCTTAGGAGGTGTACTGGGGGTGGGTGGTTGGGCGTTGTCAATTGGGGAGAGCCGCGGCCTCTGAGCTGGTGTCAGCGGCGTAAGAGGGGGGGGTGGGGAGAGCCTCGCCGATCGCTCTTCTTCGACGGGGGATAGTGGAGAGTCGGGGGTGATTGCGTGGCCGTGTACGAGGGAGTCGGGGACGTAAAGGTCGTCGTCCTCCTGTTCTTCTGTGGCGGAGTATAACTGTAGGCCGGTGCGGCGGTGGAGATCTGGGGGTTGTCTATGTCGGAGAAGAGGTCGGTTTCGATGGGGCCGGTGGCTGGAGGTTCCTGGAGGGATATTGACAGGTCCTCGATGCCGCCGGGGACACGAACGTGAGTACTGGGGCGAATTTCGGATTCGCGGAGGTCTTTAGGAACGTGGATGAAACGAGGGGGAATTATAGGCGATATAGGGTGTGCGGCGGCGGTGCTTGCGCTTTCGCCAGGCGGTGGGTTGCGTGTAAAAGGAGTGATAGATGCTCTTCTGGGACGCCGGGTGGGTGGGTCGTCTGCGGCGATGGAGGCGCGTCGACGGTTCGGCGCGGACGGAGATCTGGGTGCGGTGGGACGGGGTTCTTCTGTTCGGCCTCTTGTAAAGAGTGTGGAATAATGGTATGGTTGGCCGGCGGTTGTGGCTGAGGCTGTTTGACTGTTTTCCGCCCTTCTTTGCAGCCTTAGTGAGTATCGCGTGCCCTTGGAAGGGCCTGAGATCGGTTGGAACGACACCTTTTTACCTCCCTCGCGGTGGGCTCCAAAATGTAGGCTATCAGACTCTCCTAGACAGGGACAAAGGCGGCGGCGGCGGCGTTCGACCACAGGGAGGCGATGTCAAAGGTGTCGAGAGGAAAAAGGGGAGGTCCTACCAGATCTACAGACTACCTACAGGCTTTCAAAAGCGACACTCAGCTCAGATGTACAAGGATCTGGCCGTTAGGGCAGATCCGCCGCGCCTTCGAATAACTCGCCGCGGCGATCCGGGCCTCGGCGACTGTATAGGGATCGCCGAGTCCGACTGAACCGGCGAAGGGGTCGCAGCGGCGGACTGGGTGCGGGGCCGGCGGAGGTTCGCACCAGTGCAATTCCGCCTGGTAGTCGGGGAGATGACGTCGGAACGACACAGAGAGGGTGCGGGAGAGAGAGAGTCGACACCACTTAAAAGGGGAGTAGTGTCGGCGGTGGAACGACGCGGAGGCGGCGGAGGCGGCGAGAAGTGGGAGACTGGACTCAGTCGAAAAGGGGCGCCGGCGCCGACGGAAGGGGTGAACACAAGAAGAGTGACAGCTGCGTCGAGGCGTCGACGAAGTATAACAGATGCCTAGAAGAGTGACGGCTGCGTCGAGGCGTTGAGGAAGAATCACAAATGTTCAGGGCCCGAGCGGCGGCGGAGGCTAGAGAGAGAGAGACGGCGATGCAGATATGAGTGGGACGTCCCCGGAGCGATTACTAGACGAGTGACAGCTGCGCAGAGGGGAAACGACCAGGGCGGCGAATGAGCTCGGCGGCTTCTATCCTGTGAGATCCGGGGCCACGCCGTCAGGACGGGATCGGCGAGGGCACGTGACCGGGAGTTCGCCCGATCCGGCTGTCTGATTCTTTGTATATACTGGTTTCTTGAGGAAGGCTTCTTTACTTGTGGTTGGTCTCTGGTAGCTGCGTTCTAGAGTGTATATCTGCTGTTTTTTAGGATAGATACATGCTCTCTATATATACTATGAGTCCTTGATAAGAAATATCACTTAAAGCGGCGGGCGGCGAGGCGTGACAGGCGCGCCGCGACGGCGGGGGCCGCCGCCGAGATGCGCCGCCAAGCCACCAAGACCTAGGGGCGCCCCAATCGGAACGGCGGAGTGCTGGTACGTCGTGTCGAATGTCGGGGCCGTTCGGATCGGTCAGGGCGCGCTCTATATAGATCTGAAACGCCAAGGGGTCGAATAAAACTAAAAAGGGGAATATACGGACGGCCGCCGGGCGCGCTACCGCGCTCGGCGTACAATGTGGGATGATAAGAATATGAAACAATCAACGAAATGGACCTGAGATTGGCTATCGTTCACCCAGCCGGCGCGGCGGCGGGCATACACCTCCGCGATGGCGCGATATACATCCGCCGCAGCGTATCCGGCCGCCGTGCGAGCACTTCCGAAGCCCGGAGTCACCGGATTCGGCGGAACCGTTCTTGAGAGAGGCTGGAGAAGGGGAACTAGGATTTGGTCGAAGGGAGGACAAGGTGATCATAAGATAGGAGTGGAGGCGTCGCCGCCGGTTCGTATGGACGGCGGCGGCGGCGGCGTGGATGCTGTTCCTAGGCCGCCGAAGGTCCGGCGGCCGCTGAGCAGGCTGTATTATGGGTAACGGCGGCGAAGGCTGGTTTGCTGACAATAGTACGCGGGGTGTCCTGGGTATGGCATAGGGGAGTACCGCCCTTACAGGCCTGTGCCGCTGGACCGGTACAGGTTAGTGCGGCGCACTACAGCGCTCGTCGAAGAGGTGTAAGACTTGGATTATGGCATTGTGGGATAGTTCTGAGGCGGCGTCGGAGTAAATGACGGCGTTTTCGAGTGCAATAGGCCCTTCTCTGAGGATGGCGAGGGGGGCATTGGGTAGTACGCCATCGCCGAGAGGCGCGCCGAGAATTATGGGGATCGTAGTGAGGGCGCCGCCGATGCGGAGCGTTTCTCGGATGCGGCAAACGAGTGTCGCTTTGTTGGCAGGCGTCAGATGGTGTCTGGCGAAGAGTTCGGGGATGATCTGAAGCATCGCGGGGACGTGTCTGGCGGGGAACGGTATCGCCGCAGGAAACGCGTCGGCGAGGAGGTCGCAAAATGATCCCCAGTTTCCGCCGGAGAGGCGTGGGTCTTGACAGAGGAGCTGCTGGGCGTCCGGCGAGGCCCAAATGTACAGCAGGAAGATTAGAGTCGCGGTGTCGGGGCAGGGGTGGTGAAAACTGCGAAGGGCGGCGATGAGAATATTTGGTAGAGCGGTGTAATCAGGGTGCCATGGGTAGAGGAGCATGGGGTGCCCGGGAAGTGTGATTAATTGGGCGAAGTTGAAATCTAAAAGGTGTTGGGCATGGCGGGGGAAGTGGACTGGGTGCGGGACTTGGAGTAGTGGTGTCGCCGGTGCGAATGGAAACGCTTCGGCGAGGCTGGGAACCAGCTGGGGCATGTTGTAAGGAGCGCCGATGGTATTCGTAATCTGTAGGGTAGATGTTTTGGGGGCGGTGAGTAGGTCGCCGACCGCTTTATATATTTTCGGCGAGTGTTTTCCGGGTTGGCCGGAAGGTATGACGGCTTTTGGCGAGGTGAAGTTGCCAGTATTATAGTGTAGGGGCCAATATAGGCGAAAGCCGAAGTAGTGTTCTAATGGAAGGGGGCCTAGGCGAAGGTGTTTCGTGTAGGCGGATCGTCGGCGGGACGAGTAAGTGGGATGGGAGGCTAGCGGCGAGGCTGGTTCGCCGGTAGTTCGGGTATGGTGGCCTGTAGCGGCGTGGGGCGAAGCGAACTTCGAATGGGATGGGGGCCTGGGCGAAGGAATTTCGTATAGGCGGGTCGTCGGCGGGACGAGTGAGTGGGATGGGGAGCTCGCGGCGAGGCTGGTTCGCCGGTAGTTCGGGTATGGTGGCCTGTAGCAGCGTGGGGCGAAGCGATCTTCGAATAGAAGGGGGCCTGGGCGAAGGAATTTTGTATAGGCGGGTCGTCGGCAGGACGAGCTTCGATTTAGAAGGGAGTTCGGAAGTAAAGTTTAAATGGTTAATCATGGAGGGTGTCGTCATATCATGATCTTGATCTGGTACCAGATATGGATACAATGGCCTTGTAGTCAGGGGTAGTGGTACATCGGAAATACAATTCGGCGGGATTTTGGCGGTCCGGGAACCAGTCGGGGACGCCAGGTAGTTAATTAGGGCGGTGTAGGTCATAGCATATAGGTTGAGGGTTTGTTAATGGGTGTAGGTACGGCTAGGGTAGGGTGTGCGGCGATATTTGATGATCGGCAGGGGGGTCGGCGTAGAATGTTGGATCGGCCGGCTTGGCAGGGGTCTGGAAGGTTGGGGCTGTGTTGTGGCGGGGTTCGGCGGATTGTTCCGGCGAGTTTTGGAGGGGGGAGAGTCGCCGAGGGGTTTGTGGAATTTGAGTGGAGATTGCGGCAGAGCAGTGGGGAGGATTTGGTAATTGATTGGTAAAAAGGGGGCGGGGAGGTCGCGTGTATGGAGGGCTGAAATCAGAGTTTGAATTGGGTGCGGCGAGGATATAGACGACGGGGACTCGTGTCTGAGTTCCCCGTTTCTCTTTTTCTCTTTCCACCATGGCGCCGACGATTCTCAGCGTCAGCAGCAGCAGCGGCAGCGACAGCGACAGCAGCAGCAACAACAGCAGGGAGGGGTCGGAGGCTCCCTCCGACCAGATGGAGGTGGACGCCGGGGCGGCGACGGGGGCTCCTGCCGCGGGCGGGATGTCGCGGGCCCCCAGCGGGCAAGAGGTCCTGCCGGAGTCGCAGGGGGAGACGGAGGAGGAGGGTGGGGAGGGGGGGGAGGGGGGGAAGAACTGGACGCGGCCGTGTGGGCGGCCATTACGGCGGTGAGGGGGTGGATTGAGCGGGCCCGAAACGATGAGGGGCCCGCTGCCGATGAGCTCGATGGGCTCTTGGTAAATTTGCGTTCCCTTGATAATAACCGTGTGAGCTGACGATCTGGTTTACTTTTTCAGAAGGGGCTTGGGGAGCGCTTCCCCACGCTATCCGACGACGCGAGGGCTGAAAAGCCCGAATATTATTGCGCGGGGAGGTGGTTGGTGAACCGGGCGACGGTGGTGCGGATGGCCGCCGGGGAGGCTAAGGACGCCGCCGAGGCGTTGGACAAGGCCGCCCAGTTGGAGGTGAATTGCCTCTGACGCGTCGCGGAGAGGCTGGCCGAGCACCGGGAGGAGGAGGCTCGTGAGGAGGCGAAGCGGAGCGCGGCGAAGGTGGCCGAGGAGGCGAAAGCCTCCTTCCTCAAGACGCTCGCCACCCTGCGAGTTGGGGGCCCGGAGGTCGTCGAGGCCTTCTGTAGGTCCTCAGGGCGCGATGAGGCGGGGAACCTGGTAAGTCGTTGTCTTGAATTTTGTTTTTTACTGTCTCTGATAATATCTTCTTAGGTCGCGGCGCCTAAAACGAGCACCAAAGCGAAGGTGCAGGCGCGTCCCGCGGCCAGGCCGGCGACGGGAAAGACGATTACTCTTCCTGGGTCGTCGATCCCTGGTCTTGAGGTGGCGGGTTCGTCCAGCGAGACGCTCAAGGGGGAGAGTGGTCGAGTGATGCGAGGGGGACGCTCGGGGATGGTCACGGGAAAGACCATTACTCTTGAGGTTGAGTCTGATGAGGGGTCAACGCGAGCGAAAAGGTCGAGTGGAAAGGAGGTATATGTCGATGTGTGTTTTATGTCCTGGATCTTATTCTTCACTGACATGTTTCGTTTCTAGGTGCCTCCCCTTCCGAAGCGCGTACGTGAGCCGGTGGTCGAGCCGCCGGCGAAACGAGCAAGAGCGCCGGGAGCGGCGGCCTCGGGTGGGGGAAGGGCGAAAGAGGAGGCGACAGGAAGAAGGGACGGGGCGGTGAGTGCTGTCTTGAATTTTGTTCTCGACACTCTCTGACTATAATATTCAGAGGGAGGAGGGGGGTTGGGAGTTTGAGAGGGTGGGTCGGCTCCCCAGGGGTCAGAGCCGCCGCCTCCTCGAGTTCGTGTCGCCGGGGTGCGAGCGGTGCATCGGGCGTGGGGAGATGTGCACAAGGCGCCCACCGGCGCTCCTGTGCCAGGCGTGCCGGGTATCGCACCACCGGTGCGATATCTTAGAGTCGGACGTGACCTTCCTGGTGCAGCAGGAGGTCCTCGCTCTCCGCCGGCAGCTGGAGGGGATGGAGTCGACGTTGGCGGGAGAGAGTGCGGGTGGGGGGGTGGAGGAAAAGGCCCAGGGTGAACGCCGTGGATAGGCGGCGAGCCAAACGACGCAAACGGCGTCGGCTCGCGGTCTTCGGCGACCATGAAGCGCCCTTGGGCCGAAAAAAAAATATAAAAAAAATAGGAAAAATATAAAAGTACAAAAATATTGTATTTTTCTTTTTCTTGTGTACTATAGTGGCTTGTAATAACAAGCCGAATGTTTTTCTTGTGAGGATGGTTCTTTGTGAGTTCAGGGAATGTAAGATTGAGATGGGCTGGAGTGAAATAGGGAGGATAGGCGCCCTAAAAATAGCGCCGGGGCCGAAAGAATGACTTGAGTAAGGTGAAAATGTGGGAGGGGGTGACTCGGCGTCTCGCCGCAGTCGTTTGGGTGATGATTGGAGAGTGTGAAGATAGTGGCGGGTCCGAGTAGGTGACTTAGGGAATGTGTATATAAGGGAGAGGGTGATTATGAGGCTTCGGCGGATCTTCATAAGTTGGATTCGGCGTCTAGGTCATCCGCCGCGGTCTCTTGTGCTAGGTTGTCGAGTTCCGGTGTGGATTTCTGAGTGAGGTCTTCGACTGAGTCGATGATTCGAGTGCGTGCGTGGTAGGGGATAACTCTGAATGCTGCGTAACGAAGTGCTGAAATGGCACCGTTTGCTTCGGCGAGAACGTAGGATCCTCCTTTGGTTCGCCGCACGACAATCATGGGCCCTAGGTACTTCGGCTTTGTCTTCCTGTTCAGCTCGTTTTCGATCTGGGAGTTCCGGACCAGCACAAGTGAGCCGGGGGCGAAATTGTAATCTTTAATTGTTGCGGCGTGGGTTTTCTCGAAGTCCTGTATGGATTTGAAACGCCCCTGGATGACGGATTCCTTGACTCGTTGGAGGTCCTCGGGACGTTTCTGGAGTGCCCTTGCTCTCGCCGCGATGAGTTGTGCGTCGGACATCTTGGAGGTGACCGCCGGCGAGATGTATGTCTGTTCGGCGAGGTCGAAGGGGAGTACTGGTTCGACGCCGTGGGCCATAAAGTATGGGCTATAGCCTGTGCGGCGTTGGATCGTGATTCGTTCGGCCCAAATGGCGTGGTATATATGCTGGGACCACTTGTCTGGGCTTGCGTCGGCGAGCTTCATTAGGGTTTCTCTAAGGTCCCGGTGTCGCCGCTCAATGATTCCGTTGGCTCTTGAGTTGTACGGCGAGATTCGAATGTGCTGGACATTGTATTTGGCGAGAAGGCGGGGTAGGTCCTTGGAGAATGAGGCGCCGTTGTCGGTTACGATCTCCTCGACTCGTCCCCATCTTGACAAGATATCTTCAAAAACGAAGCGTGCTATCGGCGGCGTTATCTTTGCGCAGCGTTCGGAATTCGGGGTATCCGGTGAGCGAGTCTCGGGCCTGAACGATATACTTGAATCCGCCGGAGGGCGGCATTAACATGACGTCTATATGCACCCTGGAGAATAGCGGCGCGGGCGTCGGGCTTTGCGGCGTGGTATATATTTTCGTAAACTGCCTCGTTTGGCATTGGTGGCAGGTTCTGATATACCATTTGATGTCCTGATGCATTCCTGGCCACCAGAATCGGTCTTGAATCGTTGTTCTGACAGAGAAGAAGCCTTTGTGGCCGAGTTCGTCGTGGGCAGTTCTGATAATGGAAATTCGGCGTTCCGGCGGAATAACGAGTGCGGCGTGACCTTTGTCGTTCTTTCTGTAGAGTTCGCCGTGCTGTAGGAAGAAACGAGTGGCTCGGCGTACGAACTGTTTGAATTGGGCGTCTGAAAAATCGGCGGGGCGGGATGGGGCGGCGAGAAATTTCTTGATACAATCGAGGTCTTTGAATCCTTTTTGTGAGGCTTTGTGATCGGGGAGTTGTACGGGTTCGCTGTTTGGGGTATAGGCCGTGTCGGAAAGGTCTTGGTTTAGGAAGGAGTATTGATGGTCGATCCATTCTTCGAAGCCTTCATCTCGCGGCGGATCGGTTTGTGCGGCGCCGCGGCGTGATAGGCCATCTGGGCCGAGGTGTTTGGGCGCCGGCGTATGAATGATCGTGAAATTGAAAAGTAAGATGCCGGCGATCCATCTATTGATAGTGGCATTGGGTTGGAGGTCTGGGTTGTTAATCATGCCTTTAATATAGCTGGCGTCGACTTCGACGAAAAAGTGATCTATGCCGACGAGGTATATGCGCGCCTCATATAGAGCTCTGAAGAGGCCGAAGAGTTCTAGCTTCACCTGGGAGTAGTTTCGTTCTCTGTTGTTCCAGGTTCCGGACATGAAACGGGATGGGACCCTTTCGCCGTTTTCGCCGAGCTGTAACAAGATGGCGCCGTAGCCATGAACGGAGGAGTCTACACAGAAATGAACAGGTTTTCCTGACTCGTAGTCAATAGAACGAATGGCGCCGGAGGATGCTACGGCGTGTTTTAGTAGATCCATAGATCAGCGGGCGTCTTCATCGAATAGGAAGGGCTGGTCTTTGCAGAGTAGTTTGTTGAGACCGGCGGATAGTCTGGCGTAGTTCTTCACGAAGTGTCTAAGGACGCCGGCCGTACCTAAGAATGCCCGAACATCGTGGACATCCCGCGGCGGCGGCCAATCCATTATCGCCTTGACCCTGGATGCGTCTGGGACTCGGCCGGCGTAATTACAGGTGTGTCCTACAATGACTGCTTCTGGTGCGGCGATGATGAGTTTCTTACCCGAGACAGTGGCGCCGACTACTTTGAGGCGTTGGAGGACGCGGTTGACGTCGTTGAGATGTTCCCAGATGAAGCGGCGGATGTTCGGGTTCCCCGGAATGGTTTCGTAGTTTCCGGCGGCGAGCTCGTATCGGGATTTAGGCCCTTTTACAGGAATATCGTCGATGTATGAGATACAGATGTGGGGTATCTCATCTTTGAGTACGAAGGTGACGTCGGCGTGCATAATTTGTTGCGAGTTGGTGTATCCCATAGGAATCGACGTGAGGCGAAATGCGCCGAGAGGTGTTTGGAATGTTGTGAGGTCGCGGGATCGTACGTCGAGCTTTCTCTGGTCGAAGGCGACGAATAGATCGAGTGTGGTGTAGCAGGCATGGCCGCCGAAGGTCTCGGCGATGTGTTCTGTGGGGTAAGGGACGGAGGGGTCGCGTATGGAGACTTTGTTGAGTGGCTGGAGGTCGTGTACAAGCCGAAGGGATTTTCCATCCTTTTTAACGACGCAGAACCATCGGGAGCGGTAAGAGGAATTGGACGGCTCGTAGACGCCGGAGTTAATTTTGTCTTTGATTATGCGAACCACTTCGTTGAAGATGCCCGGCGGAATAGGGATGTTTTTCATTACCCACGGCGTATGGTCGACAGTAGGAATTAGAACCGGCGCGAAGTATTGATAGTCGAGGGAGCCCTTTTCTGTCTCGTCCCAAGCTAGGCCGTCTTCATGTTGTAGAAGGGTCCAGTAGGCGAGGTTCTTTTCTTCCTCACTGAGGAAGCCTGTTGGGTCGATGTCTAGGGCGTCGAAGCGCTCTTGTGTAAAGCGGCGTCCTGGAATGAACTCCGGCGGATCGATAGGGAGCTTCGGTAGATCTGTGAGCGGCTGCGGGTGTGATTTGCGTATGATGCGGTAGTCCTCTGGAAGGGTCGCCGATATAGGTTTGGTTCGTTGGGCGACCTTTTTGTACTTGTAGGCGTGCCCGGCCGGTTGAGCGGCCATGGTATTAAGAGTGCTGTTGGAGCGGGGTATTCGGTTGCATACGGGGAGTGATTCATCGTCGAAAATAGAGTTAATGAAGAAGGCTGGGTGTTTTTGGGCTTTGTTCTGGGCTGTGAAACCCTTTTCGGCGGATCGATCAGAAAATGAGGTGGAGATATCTATGGTGCGGGGATTGAAGGCGATATTTACAGTCGCCGGGCCGTGATGGAGCACATATGCGTCGGGTATGGTTGGGGGTATACGCCGCATATGTTCCGGCGGACGCCGCTGGGACGTCATTGTCTAGGGGGGCGCTGTTTTTCTGTCCCGGTGCCGCGCTGAATCGTCGGGATCGACATGGTTTCGTTCGTATCGGGATGAGTAAGGTATAGCGTCTGTTCGCCGTCGGCCTCGTCTATGACTTGCGCCCTAGTGTGTACGAAAAACGGCCGGCCTAATAGTAACTGAAAGGGGGCCTTTTCGACGACCTGGACTTGGACAACAATAGAGAAGGCGCCTATGGTGAGTCTGACGCGAGGGATGAGTCCCGCCGAGCGTGAGGTTTGTCTGTCGGCGGTTTCTACTGTGATTGCTTGGCTCATTATCGTCGGGGAGCCGAGGTCCTTCCATACTTCTTTTGGCACGGCGATAAATGTCGACCCCGAGTCGAGCAAAGCCTTTACCTCGAATTTATCATCGAGCCAGACCTCGATTTCGCGGAGGGGAATGTTCGGCGGGGCGACGGATGGATCTTCGTCGCCGAAGTTAACCGGCGAGGTGGGCCTCGGGATTGAGGCATACATTGCCATCTCGTGATCAGGATTTTCCCTAATTAGTTCTCGGCGCCCCGTGACGAATTCTTTACACTTCTTTCTGATTTCAGGAGAGGCGGCGAGCAGGCTTCGGATCGGCAGGGTGACTTCCGAGTCCAGAATCTTGTCGAAAACGTTTGATACCGCGGCGTCATCGTATGCTGGTACGGTGGTTCGGTATTGTGGCTTCGGATCCGCCGCGTCGTCCCTGTGCGGCGCCGAGGGCGTCAGCGGCGGGGCCGGGCGTTGTCCGGGTGGTCTCCCTTTCTTGCTGTTATCTCCCCATTTCGGGTTGGGGTCTCGAGGCGGATTTCTGGTGGGGATTTCGATTCCGTCGAAAACTTCTCTGGGGCCTGGCCGTCTTCCGGCAGCGGCGAAGGCATTCTGCGGTTGTTCGGTGGATTCTTCTTGTTCAAAAAGGAGCACGACTCCGTCGCAGGCATCGTCGTCTGGGGGTTCTTCTGGGGTGATAGCCTCAAAGTAGTTTGATTCCTGGATTCGCGGCGGCAGGCCGTTCGGCGGATTTGTATTGTAGGCTAAGGGAGGCGGTGCCCGGTTGAGGCCCTGGTACATAGATTCCTGTGATGGAGGGTGTGACTGATACATGGATTGTTGAGTCGGTGGTTGTCCCTGATATGTGGGATCCTGTCTCGGCGGAGCGATCCTCGGCGGCGTGTCGGATACGGGCTGAATGGGGAGCTGGACGCCAACTGGTGCGTAGTTTGGATTCTCTATGAAGAGCTTATTAATCCTGTCCAGTACTGACATCCCCGGTTCTCCCTGAGGAAGTCGGCCATTGGAGGGGTACAAGTACCCTTTGGCGTCGGCGAGCATGATTCCCCTCTGGATCAGGGAGATCTTGGTGGGACAGTCGCGGGTAGAGTGCGTTACACTGGCGCATACGGCGCATTTTCCGTTAAATCTGGCTTGTCGGGGCTGCGGTGGGGCTCCTGCGGTTGGCGGCGGAGCGCGGCGGTTTGACTTCTCGGTGGCTTCACGGAGGGCGCGCATTTCCTGGATTAGGAGGGACACCCACGGTTCTTCTTGCTTGACCTGGGGTTGGTTGATGACTCCGTAGGCCGGAGCACCGGGTTGCAGCGGCGGCATGTACGTCGTAACTTGTGTATAGGTGGGCATGGCCGCTGTCGCCGCATACATCAGTGGTTGGTCGGCGGTTGTGAGGCGGCCGCCGGTTAGGATGCGTTCTAGTTCTCTTACAACTGTGTCGATGTCCCAGGGCACGCCGGTAGGGTGGTCGTGCTTGACAAACCGCAAATTAAGATCCAGCTCTCTGTTTAGCGTCGGGTGGAGGCCTTCTCTGAACATACGCTTCTGTTCGAACTCTGATAGCATGCCGGCGTCGATAAGATACGAGGAGACGGTGATAAAGTTCCTATGGTATTCGCCGAGGGCGGCGGTGTTCAGCATAATTTGGTTGCGGCTTATGTTAATAAGGTTGTGGAGGTCGCCGAGTGTGTACTGGGTCGTAGCATTTGGGTAGTACTTTAGGATAGCGTCTTTGAATGCCATAAAGTCGTTTCCTCTCGTTTCGGGCCTTTTGCACCATAGCTGATCGTCTTTAGCGTCGGCGTAGCATCTTGCCCAAGCGATCATTTGTGCATCTGTTAGGCCGGCGCTTCGTCCAAATAGCCGGACTCTGTTAAAGAAGATGGGGATTTCCGCGGGGTCGCCGGAGGCGTTGAACTTCGGCGCGCGGCGGTCTCCCAGGTAGGGCATTGTAGCTCCTGGCACTGGTGGGTTGGGGCCACTTAATGGATGGGTATCTGGGTCACTGAGGTCTGGGAGAGGGGGAAAGGCGCCTGCGGGGGGTGGTGCTGGTGCGGCATAGGCTAGTGCGGCGGGGGACGGCTGTTGGGGGGGGGGCGGGGTCGATCCTGAGGCTGCGGGGGGCGCGGCGGGAATGCCGGTATGGGTGCTGGTCATTGTTGGTATCGAGGCCATCTTAGGAGGTGTACTGGGGGTGGGTGGTTGGGCGTTGTCAATTGGGGAGAGCCGCGGCCTCTGAGCTGGGGTCGGCGGCGTAAGAGGGGGTGGGGAGAGCCTCGCTGATCGCTCTTCTTCGACGGGGGATAGTGGAGAGTCGGGGGTGATTGCGTGGCCGTGTACGAGGGAGTCGGGGACGTAAAGGTCGTCGTCCTCCTGTTCTTCTGCGGCGGGGTATAACTGTAGGCCGGTGCGGCGGTGGATATCTGGGGGGTTGTCTATGTCGGAGAAGAGGTCTGTTTCGATGGGACCGGTGGCTGGAGGTTCCTGGAGGGATATTGACAGGTCCTCGATGCCGCCGGGGACACAAACGTGAGTACTGGGGCGAATTTCGGATTCGCGGAGGTCTTTAGGAACGTGGATGAAGCGAGGGGGAATTATAGGCGATATAGGGCGTGTGGCGGCGGTGCTTGCGCTTTCGCCAGGCGGTGGGTTGTGTGTAAAAGGAGTGATAGATGCTCTTCTGGGACGCCGGGTGGGTGGGTCGTCTGCGGCGATGGACGCGCGTCGACGGTTCGGCGCGGACGGAGATCTGGGTGCGGTGGGACGGGGTTCTTCTGTTCGGCCTCTTGTAAAGAGTGTGGAATAATGGTATGGTTGGCCGGCGGTTGTGGCTGAGGCTGTTTGACTGTTTTCCGCCCTTCTTTGCAGCCTTAGTGAGTATCGCGTGCCCTTGGAAGGGCCTGAGATCGGTTGGAACGACACCTTTTTACCTCCCTCGCCGTGGGCTCCAAAATGTAGACTATCAGACTCTCCTAGACAGGGACAAAGGCGGCGGCGGCGGTGTTCGACCACAGGGAGGCGATGTCAAAGGTGTCGAGAGGAAAAAGGGGAGGTCCTACCAGATCTACAGACTACCTACAGGCTTTCAGAAGCGACACTCAGCTTAGATGCACAAGGATCTGGCCGTTAGGCAGATCCGCCGCGCCTTCGAATAACTCGCCGCGGCGATACGGACCTCGACGGGTGTATAGGGATCGCCGAGTCTGACTGAACCGGCGAAGGGGTCGCAGCGGCGGACTGGGTGCGGCGCCGGCGGAGGTTCGCACCAGTGCAATTCCGCCTGGTAGTCGGGGAGATGACGTCGGAACGACACAGAGAAAGTGCGGGAGAGAGAGCGTCGACACCACTTGAAAAGGTAGTAGTGTCGGCGGTGGAACGACGCGGAGGCGGCGGAGGCGGCGAGAAGCGGGAGACTGGATTCAGTCGAAAAGGGGTGCCGGCGCCGACGGTAGCGGCGAACACAAGAAGAGTGACAGCTGCGTCGAGACGTCGAGGAAGTATGACAGATGCCTAAAAGAGTGATGGCTGCGTCGAGGCGTTGAGGAAGAATCACAAACGATCTGAACCGAGCGGCGGCGGCGAAAGACAAAAGGGGCCTCAGGCGCAGGGAGAAATCGAAGACCGCGGGATTGATTACTAGAGGAGTGACGGCTGCGTCGGGATGTGGAGGAGGAATCCCAAATGCTCAGGACCGAGCGGCGGTGGAGACTAGAGAGAGAGGGACGGCGATGCAGATATAAGTGGGAAGTCCTCGGAGCGATTACTAGACGAGTGACAGCTGCGCAGAAGGGAGATGACCAGGGCGGCGAATGAGCCCAGCGGCTTCTATCCTGTGAGATTGGGGCCGACGCCGTCAGGACGGGATCGGCGGGGGCACGTGACCGGGAGTTCGCCCGATCCGGCTGTCTGGTTCTCTGTATATACTGGTTTCTTGAAGGAGGCTTCTTTACTTGTGGTTGGTCTCTGGTAACTGCGTTCTAGAGTGTATATCTGCTGCTCTTTAGGATAGATACATGCTCTCTATATATACTATGAGTCCTTGATAAGAAATATCACTTAAGGCGGCGGGCAGCGAGGCGTGACAGGCGCGCCGCGACGGCGGGGGCCGCCGCCGAGATGCGCCGCCAAGCCACCAAGACCTAGGGGCGTCCCAATCGGAACGGCGGAGTGCTGGTACATCGTGTCGAATGTCGGGGCCGTTCGGATCGGTCAGGGCGCGCTCTATATGGATCTGAAACGCCAAGGGGTCGAATAAAACTAAAAGGGGGAATATACGGACAGCCGCCGGGCGCGCTACCGCGCTCGGCGTACAATGTGGGATGATAAGAATATGAAACAATCAATGAAATGGACCTGAGATTGGCTATCGTTCACCCAGCCGGCGCGGCGGCGGGCATACACCTCCGCGATGGCGCGATATACATCCGCCGCAGCGTGTCCGGCCGCCGTGCGAGCACTTCCGAAGCCCGGAGTCACCGGATTCGGCGGAACCGCTCTTGAGAGAGGCTGGAGAAGGGGAACTAGGATTTGGTCGACGGGGGGACAAGGTGATCATAAGATAGGAGTGGAGGCGTTGCCGCCGGTTCGTATGGTCGGCGGCGGCAGCGGCGTGGGTGCTGTTCCTAGGCCGCCGAAGGTCCGGCGGCCGCTGAGCAGGCTGTATTATGGGTAACGGCGGCGAAGGCTGGTTTGCTGACAATAGTACGCGGGGTGTCCTGGGTATGGCATAGGGGAGTACAGCCCTTACAGGCCTGTGCCGCTGGACCGGTACAGGTTAGTGCGGCGCACTACAACGTTTTGATACCTTGTTGTGAATGTGGTGGGCTAGTATATCTATATGTTTTGTTTTTGAGAGATAGACAAGATTCTTCATCATTTATATAGCAGCTTGATTGTTTATATAGATGTCTAGAGATGCATCGCCAAGGCCTAAACTAAGCTTTTTGAGAAGATGACAAAATCAAATCACTTCTTGAGTGCAAGCAGAGACAGATAAATACTCAGCTTCTGCAGTCGATTTTGTGACAACACTCTGCTTCCTCAATTTCCAGGCAATAGGACCACCTGCATACATGAAGACATATCTAGAGATTGACTTTCTGTCAGTAGAGTCTCTAGCCCAGTCAGAGTCCAAGTATGCAGTAAGTTCTAAGTTGTCATCTCTTTGATATACTGTAAGGACTCGAACATTTTCCTTTTCTTTTCTTATATCATCATTCATTTTTAATATTCTTTTCCTTTTCTTTTATTTTTCTTATACGCTTATTCATCTATTCGCCGGAACATTCTATGACATTCCATCACGCTCACTAATCACCCCATTCCTTTGTCATGTGACTTTCTATTAGAGTAGACCTTTCCCACGCTCAAAGTCTATATAAGTAGATAGTTTGACTCTTTCATTTTCTTGTCTTTCTATTCTACTTACCTTCACTTTGACATAGGTATTTACTCTTGTATTATTAGTTTACTGAATTCTACTTACCTTCACTTTAACATAGTGTGTGTACAGCCTGGCAACTCGCATTTAGCCAGTTGTTTGTTGTTTGTATTGGCCACCTCGAGATCGACACCTATTAGTCTCACCGCCTAACATAATAGAAAGACCCACTCTTGGACCTGTGGTTTAACTACTTGTTCATCGCTACTCCACGTAGGAGACACATTGATGATCAATGATCATGCTCATCCTGGATTTATCTGAGCAACCCCTATCTTGCCCGTCAAAGTCCGATCGACTTTGACGTGTCCTGATAGTTTTTCAAATTATCCAACTATATAACTATAGCACTCCAAATCACCCTCCTTTGAAACTCGCACCAAACGTTCTCGTAGGTGATGTATAGAGTTCAGTCATCGACTAGCATCTCATTCATCATCTACCTCAGAGCTTTTCATCTAGTCATCAATTTCAAAGACAAGCCGATTATCCAAGGCCGGTCCCATCTGAATAGTATTCTGATTCCCATTCCACCCCCAGCCTATTAAGGTAGAGCTGACTGATGACCAACGAGTGGCTCTCCTAGCAAACTCTAGGTGGAGCGCTTCACAAGGAAACTACATTGTCAAAGCAGGCGATCAAATCTTCGACGCTTGGTGGGACAAATCAGCGAAGAGGTGGTACTCTCAGAGGGGAGAAAAGTCCCTCTACTGGAGAGTGAAACAAGAAGACAACATAGATGAACCCGCACCCCCTACCCTGACATAATTGACAGTTCTATTACCAGGACCATCAACACTAATTGCCCCAGCATCAGCTCCTCCTATTGCTACTTCATCGTCATTCAGCAAGCTCCGAGAACTAGCTCTGATTATACCAAGTAAAGAGGAAGAAGAAGAAGAGGAAGAAGAAGAACATGAGATGTTGTTGTCAAAGGAAGCAATGACTGACCTTGCAACAGCAGTCGTGCTAGCACTCCAAGCTGCAGGCGAAGGTGCAAACCAAGGCTCGAAGGCGTCGAAGAAGGTCCATGTCGCCAAACCGAGAGATTTTGATGATAAACACAATTACGTGAACTTCAAGTGAGAGCTGCATCTTTACATCTATGTGTCCGAATCAGAGTTCAGGATGAGCAAGAGTAAGATTATGTTTGCCCTGTCATACATGAAGAGTGGTGCTGCAGCTCGCTGGGTGGAAAGTTACACCAGTGGAGCGGTCAACGAGGATGGCAACTTGACATTCACGGACAGCTGGGACGCCTTCCTGAAGAAGCTTGACACATCGTTCAATGACCTCACCAGATCTTAGAAAGCCTTCAAATGACTTGACGCAATGTACCAAGGAGACCTCAATGCCAATGAGTTCTTCAACAAGTTCGATATCTGCCAAGTAGATGCTGGTCTGGCAACAGAGGCACACAATGAGTGGTTGATGAGTCGTCTGAAGAGGGCACTAAACCCAAAGGTTGTTAAAGGCGTCATGAGATTGCCCAATGAACCGACATCATACAAAGAGTTCAAGAAGGCTGCTGTCAAGGTCGACAGGGTCGAACGTCAAATCAGGGACCTGATAGCCAAACATCGGAGAAAGATAATTAGTTTAACAGCGACAAAGCCAGCTCTGGCACCACTGATGAGACGTTCTATGCCACCTCAACAAGCAGCTCGTCCTTTCATACCCCCCACCCAAGATTGTCGTGATGCAATGAGAGTAACATATAGAGGCTTAGGACAGCCCATGGACATGATGATGAACCAGGTGCATCATACACATGCTTGTTACAAGTGTGGTCAGGTAGGCCACTACATCAGGGAATGCCCACAAGATTGTGATGTGATATGCACGATCATTGCAGCCTTCATTCCAGAAGACAGAGAGGCACTTCTCGAGGAGCTCGGTCAAGCAAAAGAATCCTCCTTTAAAGAGGTCGACATTCGAGCAGTGCCCACTGAGCTGGAGGAACTAGTGGAAGGCGAGAGTTTTCCAGAAGACCAGGCGTAGACGTCGGAATGACTGGTCAGTTTTCTAAAGGACTCTTTTTGTTGGACTCGTTAAAATATAATTGTCCTGTTGTACAATATCAAGATGTGAATATCAGTGACGGTTTCACCCTTCGAAAGATCCTTACCAACGTGCTGCTAGATAAATCTGAAGATGACGACGACAATTTCAAAGTCTATGAGGATTTGTTTGTCAGAAGAGCAGATGCGCAAGCAGGCAAGTTGAGAGAGGAGGAGTGGACTCAAACCACTATAAAAGATGAGGTTGTGACAGAAGAACCTTACCATGAGAACGTTGTTGCTCGGGCAAATGTTACCGAAGCAGTGTGGGATGTGGTTGGCAGGTGCGTGGCTGAGGTATGGCGTGAAGGTATAGAGAAGGCAGAGCAGTTCGTCAGGAGGGTGGGTGGTAAAGAACTGGATGCTTTCGTCAGTATCGTACATCCTAAGGTCGTGGGCAATGATGAAGTTGATCTGTCAAATCCAGGACTTGAGGACAAACACTTCATTGATGCTCATGCTTTAATTGACTCAGGATGCACTGGCTCCTGCATCGATGAAGGGTTTGTTAAGCAATACGGGTTCTCGACTCAGAGATACATCTGACCTAGACCAGTCTTCAATGCTGACGGTACTAGCAACGAAGGCGGACTAATCAAAGAGTACATTGTGGTACAAATGTTCTTTGGCAAGCACGAGGAGGAGATCCGACTGGCGGTCACATCACTGGCGTCAAGTAATATTTTTCTCGGTCATGACTGGTTACAGAAACATAACCTAGAGATCGACTGGAAGATTGGATCTGTCAAGTTCACACATTGTCCAGATGAATGCGATTCGATATTGTCAAAGGAAGAGATAGACAATGAGTATGTGAGGAATGTGAGGATGAAGGAAGCGGCAAAGTGGCCACCTTACCTCAAGGAGTACACCGACGTCTTTAGTGAGGAATCATTCAAATGTTTGCCAAACCACCGGATGTGGGACCACGCTATTGACTTGAAGCCGGATTTCAAACTCAGTGACTGTAAGGTCTACCCATTGTCCCCAAAAGAACAAGAGGCAATGAAGGAGTTCATTGAGGAAAACCTAGCGTCAGGATGTATCCGACAGTCGAAATCTCCAATGGCATCACCATTCTTTTTTATCAAGAAAGAAGATGGGAGCTTGCGAGTGATCCAAGACTACCGAAAACTCAATGAAGGAACGGTCAAGAACAAGTACCCATTACCACTGATAAATGAGCTCATTGACAAGGTCAAGGATGCGAAGTACACTATGAAGCTCGACGTTTGTTGGGGTTACTACAACATTCAGATTTGCGAGGGAGACGAGTGGAAAGCAGCGTTTAGGACAAACTTAGGCTTGTTCGAACCTACAGTCATGTTCTTTGGATTGTGTAATGCACCAGCAATGTTCCAAGACTTCATGAACGACATCTTTCGGGAACTAATTTATGAGGGTATTGTCATCATTTACCTCGATGATATCCTAATCTTCTCGAATGATCTAGAGGAACATCGCAGGCACATCAAACGAGTCTTTGAGATCCTTCATCAAAATGGACATTTCCTGAAGCCGAAGAAGTGTGAATTTGAGGTTGATACAGTTAAATATCTCAGACACGTCATCGGCAATGGCGAAGTACGAATGGATCCCAAGAAAACAGCGACGGTACAGGACTGGCCGGTTCCAAAGAACGTCCACAAACTGCAACAATTTCTGGGACTATGAAAGGATCCGCTCAAAAACTCGCATCAAGATCGACACGATCGGCAGATCAACAGGATCAGCATTCCAAACGCGACTAGTAACAGTCCAGCAGTCACTAGAGCCAAACTACTGTTAATGCAACCAAGGCAACGGTCACGGGCATCAACGGCAATATACGGGCGTCTAAGAAGCACGCCACAAGTACGTAACCCCGCGGACTACTTAACACCGCCGACCGGTAATTACCACCGCCGATTTACTACCGCCGACCGTCACCTTAACACCGCCGACCAAACTCTCGATCCGACCCGATCAAAAGAAGTCAAGAAACGATCAAAACTACTAGAAGCCCGAGAAGTCTAGAACACGACTACTAAAGCCTAACACCTAAAGTCTAAAGGCTAATCCGATCCCAATGGAGACATCACTGGCATTCCAGCACTGTCAGACTTGTGCCCGAGCGTACATGGTCCTTTATGAGATATACTTCACAGTATGTCATGCTACAAGCGAAACACGTGACTGCCAGATCGAAGTCCAACATCACAAGCAAGAAGCGTTATATGCCAATCCACCAAATCCTATAATACCCAAGCGACATGAGGAACTCATTGTTACAACTCGAACCCCTCGAGCTGTAGACCCAATAACTTGGAGGATACTAGGATGGTACAAGCCAGAGCTGCACAACTCATGTCCAGCCTCTACAGTACAAGCGAACCTTTATTTACCAAGGAATGCAAACCTGGACACCAAGCAACTACAACTAGCACTCCAACGAAGGATATGGCAATACATTCGTGATGTTAGACTCCCAGGCAAAGCATGGCTAGTCACTCAAACACAACTGCATCCCCCAGCAGAACTCATACAGTTCATGGTATGCATTGGACCATACTCTACACCAACCCGACATCTTAATACCAATGTGCGAGTTGTACTTATACCCTTCGGACCACAAGACGAACAGCGAAGAGTCACATATCGAGCTGCCTACATTGCACCAAGAGCTACAATCCCACCTGGTGATGGAATCGACGTCATAGTGGAGCACTGACAGTGGAGCTTTCCATACTGGAGCAGCACCTCTATTGTATTAGTCAGCAACCCCACAGAATTCCGTCATAGTGGAGATACATTGGAGCAAAGTGGCGCTCAGTGGAGCAGAATGACAAAGGAAGTGATGTAATGGTGGAGAGAAGTGGAGCAAGGTGGAGCATGGTGGAGTAAAGTGGAGAGAAGATGAGTAAGAAATAGGACGGAAAATGGATTATCTAGAAAGTATAAATAGCGTTAGAAGTAGGCCCTCTTTCCCCCATCTTTCAATCCTCTTAACACACTGGTGATAGTGTCCTAACACGACTCACTGTGTGCTTTGTACTACTATGCCTCTTGGAAATCCCAATCTGCTCTTACTCTACCTTGTCTCTGAAAGCATCCCTTACCAGGACTGCAACTAGGAAGGATAGTAAGGGGACCGCGTGGTACAGCTAAACGTGGGTAGATAGATCACCTCTGCACAACATACCGCTGCTTAGGCAAAAGGATCAAAACCGGTGTAACCCCGGACCTATACCTCTAACATTGGATCGAAAGATCACTCGCTAGTTTTAACACCACCTCTCACGGGCAAGGTTCTTGGCTAGTGTTTTATCGAGGCGAGGACCATCGACCTCAAGTCCCTATCGATGCTGCTAGTTTCGAGATTAGCAAACCTATTCCCTAGGACAAGTGCACATCCTGGAGAACAAACCCGATTCACTCAAATCAAACATCTATTATCATAACCCCTTTACCGACGAAGTGTACCTAATAGCAAAGGCCTCTGGTAGCCCTGCAGTTGGGAGCACACAAACAACAACAACCAAGGTAGCAACAGTACCAGCTACTATTGCTAAATTCGACGAGAAAGGAACGGCTTGGTCTACCGTACCTTATAACGATTCACCTGAAGCTATAGGCGAGAAACGTGGTTAATGAACCATCCAGAGAACTCAAGTGAAAGAAGTAACAACCAAAGGACGAGTAACTGAACAAATAACCGAACAAGATCAGCATCGCACCGAGATAGCGAACTGAATCATATCCAAGGAAGAATATCGAGATTGGAACTGGATAGAGACATTCTTTGGGGAACTGCCACCCGCACAGACAACGAATATCCACCCATAATACTATCTCTACGAGAGAGAATAGTACGACTCGAAGGACTACAAACCAGTCAAGCGAGAGCTCAAGCAAATAACAACCTGCCGAGTGGAGCATACGCAACTACAGTTGGACAATGACTCGAAGCACTCGAGATTAACACCAACGGACTAGGAGCACAAGTAGCAACACTACATCGAAACGACGATTCACTAGATCGATCAGTTATACTCCTAAGCCAACAAGTTACCATGGAGATATCAGTAGTTCAAGATGAGATAGGATGTTTACGCGATACACTTAACGCTCACGAGCAACGCATCCAAGCAGTTGAAACAGCAACTACAGAACTCACAAGGATCGCTCAATCGACACCAAACGTTGCAGAAGACATTAGTAACTTATGTGAAGCACTCCTCACACTAGGACGTACAGTCGAATCAAGTCAACAAGCCTACTTGACATTGATTGCATCAGTGCAGACAACAGAAAGTACTGCAAGGAACATACTCGAGCACGCAGAGTATCTCAGACAGGAAGCTCAACGAATTTGAGAGCTACATCATCGAACAGAGCATACTTCCGATGGAACAGTATCATCTGACGAGGAGTTATCACGAGCAATAAACCCATACTTGTTGCAAGGGTTTAATAGTCAAAGTGCTACACTCCAAGTACCAACCAGTGGTTCAATAGCAACCCAAACACCAGAACATCCAGCCACATATTCGCCACCAGCAGTGCCGATAATCACATACGATCATGTCGACCACCGACCAGAAAGTTCAGATCCTGGAGACGCAGCTACAAACTCTTCAGATACAACTCTCTAAACACAGCATCAAACTGCCAAAGTACTATGGCAAGCGAAGCGAAGATATTGATCTGTGGGTCAGCCGATGTATCTCGAAGTTGGCACAGCATGGAGTTAAGAGCGAGGACGAGATCGCAAAAAGTCTATTTGCAGCACTCGAAGGCGACAGCTACGATTGGTTTGCAGAGAAGCAGACCTTGACATCATTTGATGATAAAGGAAAGCTGAAACCAGTACCAGCCATTATTGATCCAAATGGAGGAGGAATGTTCACATCTTTGAAGCAGATGTTGGATTGGATGAGAGTCCGAGCAGGACATCCAATAGTTGGAGAACAGGAAGCGCTATTCCATCTTCTATGCATCCAGCAAAAAGGATCAAGCATCAGAGCATACAATGACGAATTTCGATGACTCAGAGCTAGAGCACCACCCTCAATTGATGCTACTATGCTCAAGTACATCTATGTCAAAGGACTAGATAATTGGGTCAAACGACGAGTCGAATCTGTACAACCCGACGCTTTCGAAAAGTACAAACTGGAAGAATGGATGACATGGACAAGCAACTTAGCAGATGTCGATGCAAGACAGAAGCTGATTGGAAGTCAGACATATACTCCGAGATTCAAGACAAATGGGCAATCATCATTTCGACCACCAATACAACAAACAAAACATGATCCAGACGCCATGGACGTAGATGCACTCCGAGGCTTGCCAAAGAAGGGAGCGAAATGCTACAACTGTGGAAAGATTGGACACTACTCGAAGAATTGCAAAGCACCAAGGAAGCAAAAGGGTTCTTCCTTAGGACAGCCGAAGAAGAGAACAAATGGTCAGAAACGAAAGCCGATGACAGCACGAGCTGTGAATTTCAAGGAAACATGTCCCGACCCTCATTGTCGAAGGCCAGTCCACTATGATCACATAGCATGGGCTAGAGGAGACGAATCAGCAGGCTACACCTGCAAGCATGATGAAGAATACAGAAACAACTTCCGGAATTCCCTAGCAAGTAAAGAGCAACAGGGAAAAGACTAGAACCTCCATCGAACGAGACTGCGCGATGCGAGAGTATGAAGGGTAGCAAGAATGGTTTCAACAACCAGAGTTTCATACCTCCTGGGTTCAACCCCAGTGAAGCGATGTATAATAAGTGATTGCCAATACATGCATTGCATCCTTGATTACCTATTCGAGTGAAGGTTGGAACAAAGACCCTAGCAGTCCAAGCGTTAATCGATTCCGGAGCAACATGTAGTACGATACACCCCAACTTGGTACGACACCATAACCTATTCAAGAAGAGACTTGATCACCCTCGACCCCTGAATAATGCTGATGGAAGCCCAAACCAAGGAGGAGCAATCACACACGAGGTCTACTCATTAATCTTTGATGGACCTAAGCCGCAGCCACAAACGCTGGCAGTAGCGACTACAGGACAGGATCAAGTGATCCTAGGCATTGACTATTTGGCCAAAGTCAATCCAGAAATTGATTGGAAGAATCAAATATGGAATCGGAATGGTAATGTGATACCATTCGAGCTCAACATCATACGAGCTATCAAGAAGTGAAAGCGCAGAAAGCGCAAGCAAAAGCGGCAAAGGAAAGACAAATCTGACAAGACAAGACCTAGGCATAATACGAAACAACAGGCTCAGAACAGAGACAACTATCGACACTCTGGAGCACCAGGAATACTATTTGCACCATGGAGGGAAAGTAACAATGGAAACCCTCAAGAGACGAAGCCACAAGCGAAACTGGAAAGTCGACCAGTAACACCGAAACCAGAACAGCCAAAGAAGGCAGATGAAGCAAAGAGTCCAAGCATGGAAAATATACCAGACTCTACATCGAGACAATCATCAGAAGGAATGATTACAGTGCAACGACGAACAAGGCACATACCGAGAAGGATGATCCCAGCACGGCAATTATACCAGACATCCGAAGGCGAAGTTACTGAAGTAACAGGCAAGCATAGCCGAGATGAACAGGAGGAAATAAACGACTCTCCTAAGCGATGGAAGAAACAGCCACTACGAAGAAGGCGACCACTACCACTGGTACAGAAGAAACCAGATGGCAAAGAAATCCAGCCAGTACCGAAGGATAATCCTGGGATGACAACTAGTACACATCTACCGGAAGAACAATATCATGACAGACGAATGGCAGGAATAAAACGAAGTTGGACACCACGACCGATACCACTCAGAGAAGCAACTCCCACACCGAAGCGTACAAGATGGGCAGATGAGAATAGCAATATTGATATGCAAGATGAACAGGAGACAACAGAAGACACTCGTATGCATGATATAGAGCCACTAGACATCGAAAGGCTCAGAATGACCAATCAACCAATTACCCTCACCAGAAAGGAAGAGCTCGCTGAAAAGCTAGAGCTAGACCTTAAACAAAATTGGTCACCAAGGAACCAAGTCTCACAACCACTGAACAAAGCGAGTTCAGTATCACAGCAGTATTCACAGCAGAAGGCAGCTGCAGAAGGATTACTCAGCACAGAGAAACGAGATTGGCAAAAACTCCTACCAAAGCAAATTGCAGACTATGCAGACGTATTTGATCCTGACAGATCAAGGAGGTTACCCAAGCATACAAAATGGGATATGGCGATAAACCTCAAGGAAGGAGTACCATTACCAAAACCAAGGCCTATTATCAAGCTCACACGAGAAGAGCAGGCAGCACTCAATGCCTATGTCCAAGAATTACTGGACAAAGGATGGATCGAGAAGGTTCACCCCCATGAACCATGTCCGGTAGCAGCACCAGTCTTCTTTGTTGGAAAGAAAGACGGAGGAGCACGAGCAGTAACCGATTACCGAGACATTAACGATGCGACAGTATCAGATCCATACCCAATACCGATTATGAGCGTTCTACCAGAGAAACTGGAGAAAGGAAAATTCTTCTTCACCCTCGATATGCGATCAGGATACAACAACCTGAGAATTCGAGAAGGAGATGAATGGAAGGCAGCATTCCGAGTTGGCAATGCAGTCTACAAGCCGAAGGTCATGATGTTTGGAATGAAGAACTCACCTGCAGTATTCCAACGATTCATGAATGACAACTTCAAATATTGGCTCAGAACAGAAGAGGCACTAAACTACCTAGATGACCTCATAGGCCAAGCGCAAACTGAAAAGGAGCACTGGACACTCCTCAGGGCAATTCTACAGAAATGCCGAGAACTTAACATCTATCTCAAAATCGAGAAATGTCATTTCCTCCAAACCCAACTCGACTATCTGGGATTTGTAGTAGGAATGAAAGGCATCCAGATGGATCCTTACAAACTCAAAGCAATACGAGAATGGCCAACACCAAAGACGAAATGACAGATCCAAAAGTTCCAAGGCTTTTGCAACTTCTACCGAAGATTCATCAGGAACTATGCCGATTTATATACACCTATTGGCGAACTTATCAAGAAGGATCACAAGTTCATTTGGACAGAAGCACAGGACAAAGCTTTTGAAAGTATCAAGAAGGCATTCGAAACCGAAGTGGCATTGGCAATGCCAAAGCCAGATAAACCATATACATTGGAAACCGATGCATCCGATGTAGCAATTGGTGCAGTCTTACAACAAGAAGACGACCAAGGAGAACTGAGACCTTTAGGTTTCATGTCAAACACACTATCAAGTGCTCAACGAAATTATCCGACGCATGACAAAGAGATGCTAGCAATCATGGAAGCACTCGGACACTGGAGACACTTATTAGAAGGAACAAAAGAACCAATAACCATTCGAAGTGATCATGCAAACCTCCGATACTTCATGACAGCACAGAATCTGACAAGACGTCAAGCAAGATGGGCACTAGAATTATCACGATATAACTTCAAGATTCTCCATTGGCCAGGCAAGAAGAATCAGGCAGATGCACTATCACGACGAGCCGATTATATGCCAGAGGACAAGGATAACTTAGGAGTTACCTTGCTACCACCTGATATGGTCAAGCAACAGACATTGCGACGAACCGAGATCAATGGTCTATACAGGCTAGAAACAGAAATGGTCACTATCTCTGATCCGATCATTCGAACGATCAAGAGACACTACAATACTGAGGAGGCCAAGAAGGAAATATTGGCGATCAAGAAGAGCAACGGCTACAGTTACAGGAATGGCTTGCACTATGTAACCAATGCATTATATGTCCCGCCATCCACCAACCTAAAAGCGTTGCTAATCCGAAGGCGCCATGACCACAAGCTCGCAGGCCACCCAGGAGCAGAAAAGACCATAGAACTTGTAAAGCGATTATACTATTGGCCGAAGATGGAAGAGATGATCCAAGAATATATCTCATCCTGTGACATATGTCAACGTGCAAAACCGATTCGGCAGTTTCAAAATCCGCCGCTCCAACCATTGCAGGCACCGCATCAACCATGGGAAACCATAACCTGTGACCTGATTACCGATTTACCAGTCAGCAATGAAGGCTACAGTTCGATACTTGTTATAGTGGACAAGCTCACTAAAATGGGGAAGTTCATTCCTTGCCAGGGAATACCCAATGCTAAGCAGTTGGCACGCTTGTTTCGCCAACACATCTTCAAATACTACGGGGCCCCTAAACAAGTAATCTCCGACCGAGGTAGCAACTTCACTGCGCAATTCCTCAAGGAGTTCTGCAGACTCATCGATGTCGAGTGGAAAACTAGTACAGCGTATCATCCACAAACTGATGGTCAAACCGAGTGACTCAATCAAGAACTCAAACAGTACTTACGCTGCTACGTGTCCTACCGCCAAACAGATTGGGCAGAGTACATTGATATGGCAGAATTCGCCTACAACAATTGAAAACACAGTACCACTCATCAGTCACCATTCTATACACTGTATGGATGGCACCCTCACCTGGATGTTGCGGAGACCGGTGATTCAAACGTGCCAGAAGCAATAAATCACCTAGAGGAGCTTCGACAAGTACAGCAAGAAGCTTATAATTCGATTAGGCAAGCAAATGAGGCAATGAAGCTTTATGCAGACCTGCATCGAGGCAAACTGCCAGAGTACAAGCCAGGAGATGAAGTGTTACTAGACATGAGGAATCTCAGTCGACTAGAACCGACAAAGAAACTTGCAATGAAATGGGCAGGCCCTTATAAAGTCGAGAAGGCAGTCGGACAAGTGTCATTCAGATTACGCTTACCCGAAACCCTTCCGATCCACCCTGTATTCCATGCAAGTCTTCTCAGGCCTTACAAGCGAAAGGACTACCCTAGAAGACCCACACTAGATGAGCCACCACCTATTGAAGTGGAGGGCCAAGCGGAATATGAAGTGGAGACAATTCATGACACACGACGTCATCGAAACAAGATACAGTATCTTATTCAATGGAAAGGATACCAAGAGCGAACATGGGAGCCACTTGATAACCTCAAGAACTCCTATCAAATGATAGAAGAGTTCCACAAGAGGTACCCTCAGGCGATGAGGCCACCAAACCTTAATCAATGGATCGCCGAACGAAGACAAATTAGGAGATAATTGCATCACATGCACTCCACCCGATGGAGCTGCATATGGAGCCACAATAGAGACGATGAGTAAGGTATCCAACAACCTTACCAAGCAATGACATCACAGTGGCACCTCAAAGCGATAGCAGAAGAAGACAAATTAGGCAAGAGAGAGGCGACATACCAGCAAGATGGTATAAAAGACGAAGAAACTCGAGCTTAAGGATCATCAACTCGAATCCTAACAGCTACTCATCTCTCAAAGACAACTACTACTCAGACATGCCAGTCTTTGACGAACTCCAAGCATTCAGTGCACCTGAAGATGCACCTGATTGGACGTTTGTACTAAAGCCACCTAATGAACGTTATCAATGGCCACAGCTATGCAACCACTTTAACCAAGAGAACTATGAAGAAGAGATCATACCCTCATGCCCAGGGAAATACTTCGATGACCTATTTGACAAATGGAACGCAGTCCATCAGCCAGCCGAAGAACAACCTGATCTTATGGTACCGAAGCAACCAGAAGGACAACTGCTTAAACTCAGTAACCCTCGAGATGCAGCAGTCCGACGACTCAATGATGATGCATTCCTTGCCTATGCAGTCGAACTCGAAACATGAGCCTTACATCGAGGACAAATTGACTTCAGCCACGAGCTGACATACAAGAATGTCATGGGCATCTACCACTCAGCAATTCAAATTTGCGCCTACAGACGAGGCCTGACAATCGCAACTCTTAACCGAATAATGCGATGGAGCTACTATCATCCCATCAGCGTGGATATGATGAAGTACATGAACTACCTAGCCGATCAGACAGCCTTTTATGCTTCCCATGCTATGCAGTTCATGGTGGTACTCAACATGACGAAGTACTACGAAGGTACTATGTACCAGGAGCTCATTCGAGCCAGACGATCTACAGGCCAAGCAAATGGTCTGTCAATCGACGACATCACACACCACCTAGTCGAAGGAAGGATAGTCAACTATGATCCACAATACCTTATGAAACTCAATGAGCGAGAAGAGGAAGCAAGGGAAAGACTACAGGCGACAAGACATCTGATGATGGAGGATATGATGATCACAATCTATCAGTATCCAAGCGAGATCTACTAGCCAGACAACATGCTCACTATCACAGAGCAAGACGAAGAATTTGGTTCATCAGATGAAACTGATTCAGACGAAGAAGACGAGGTTAGCGAACCACCGCCTACGCCAATGAACTCACAGGAAACCATGCCTGAGAGCGAAGAACTATGATTTATGCAAGCTTTTCATTATTCTTTTATGCAACCCCTTTCCCATATCGCGACCTGACATGGTCAATTATGCATTCTATTCTTTCTATGGTATCTATGGTCACATCCGACCAAATTATGCCTTTATGCAACCATTATTCCCAACTCGCTATGGTATTTATTCACCATATTCACTGAAATGCCAAGTTGTGAATAAGTTGATGGGCGGTTTAAGCCTACTTGGTTTAACCAACTATCAACTGTTGCACTTCTTGTGCATCCCAGTGATACATGGTGCATTATGCACCCTTTTCTTATCTTCTATGCAGAGGAAGAGGAGCCAATAGGCATTCCGACTCTATTTTACTTTTCGAAAAACCCCTTTGGAGGTGGGTGAACCGTAGGTGAACCTATTACTGTGCACAGGGTTGGTTGAATATCACCCCTTGACCAGTCAATACACCAGGCAAGCCACTTCCAAAGCGACAGAAAACTCATTCAGTAACGACTTTATGACTTTTTCTTTCTTATCACTTTCAATTGCGTCATAACTCTTTACATGATGCATAGTTCACATTTCACATTCACATCCCGTCCCACCACCCTTTACAAATCAACGACTTCCCAAACACCCTTCTCACGACTTTCCTGTGCCGAAATACCTGCTTTATCGACAGCTTCAGCTGAATCGGAAGGCGCATCAGGGTCAGGGAATATGCAGTTGACACGCTGCTGAATTTCTGCAGTCCCTTCATTAGGAACCGATTGCATCTCATAATCGTTCTCCTATGGGACTATCAGCCTACAACCTACAGGCAGAGGCAAGAGAACTCACCTCATTATGCCTCCTGCGATCTAGAATCCAAAGATTCACGCTGAAAATTGCGACAAGAGCGATGAAAACAACGCAGACAGCGGCGACTTTGGACATAACTGGGCAGTGATGATGATGGTTTGATAGCAACATCGACTATCACTAGGCAACTCCTTTATCCGAACTTTCTCATGGATTAGGATGAACATTTCTCCGAAAGTTCATCTTAGGAGGGGGGTAGTGAAAGGATCCGCTCAAAAACTCGCATCAAGATTGACATGATTGGCAGATCAACAGGATCAGCATTCCAAATGCGACTAGTAACAGTCCAGCAGTCACTAGAGCCAAACTACTGTTAACGCAACCAAGGCAACGGTCACGGGCATCAACGGCAATATACGGGCGTCTAAGAAGCACGCCACAAGTACGTAACCCCGCGGACTACTTAACACCGCCGACCGGTAATTACCACCGCCGATTTACTACCGCCGACCGTCACCTTAACACCGCCGACCAAACTCTCGATCCGACCCGATCAAAAGAAGTCAAGAAACGATCAAAACTACTAGAAGCCCGAGAAGTCTAGAACACGACTACTAAAGCCTAACACCTAAAGTCTAAAGGCTAATCCGATCCCAATGGAGACATCACTGGCATTCCAGCACTGTCAGACTTGTGCCCGAGCGTACATGGTCCTTTACGAGATATACTTCACAGTATGTCATGCTACAAGCGAAACACGTGACTGCCAGATCGAAGTCCAACGTCACACGCAAGAAGCGTTACATGCCAATCCACCAAATCCTATAATACCCAAGCGACATGAGGAACTCATTGTTACAACTCGAACCCCTCGAGCTGTAGACCCGATAACTTGGAGGATACTAGGATGGTACAAGCCAGAGCTGCACAACTCATGTCCAGCCTCTACAGTACAAGCGAACCTTTATTTACCAAGGAATGCAAACCTGGACACCAAGCAACTACAACTGGCACTCCAACGAAGGATATGGCAATACATTCGTGATGTTAGACTCCCAGGCAAAGCATGGCTAGTCACTCAAACACAACTGCATCCCCCAGCAGAACTCATACAGTTCATGGTATGCATTGGACCATACTCTACACCAACCCGACATCTTAATACCAATGTGCGAGTTGTACTTACACCCTTCGGACCACAAGACGAACAGCGAAGAGTCACATATCGAGCTGCCTACATTGCACCAAGAGCTACAATCCCACCTGGTGATGGAATCGACGTCATAGTGGAGCACTGACAGTGGAGCTTTCCATACTGGAGCAGCACCTCTATTGTATTAGTCAGCAACCCCACAGAATTCCGTCATAGTGGAGATACATTGGAGCAAAGTGGCGCTCAGTAGAGCAGAATGACAAAGGAAGTGATGTAATGGTGGAGAGAAGTGGAGCAAGGTGGAGCATGGTGGAGTAAAGTGGAGAGAAGATGAGTAAGAAATAGGACGGAAAATGGATTATCTAGAAAGTATAAATAGCGTTAGAAGTAGGCCCTCTTTCCCCCATCTTTCAATCCTCTTAACACACTGGTGATAGTGTCCTAACACGACTCACTGTGTGCTTTGTACTACTACGCCTCTTGGAAATCCCAATCTGCTCTTACTCTACCTTGTCTCTGAAAGTATCCCTTACCAGGACTGCAACTAGGAAGGATAGTAAGGGGACCGCGTGGTACAGCTAAACGTGGGTAGATAGATCACCTCTGCACAACATACCGCTGCTTAGGCAAAAGGATCGAAACCGGTGTAACCCCGGACCTATACCTCTAACAGACTAGGAAATTGGTTGCGACATTTCATTAAGGATTACAGTTCAGTCGTCAAACCCTTGACCACGCTGATGGGTAAGGTGGAATGGAAGTGGGGCGAAGAGGAGAAGACAGCATTCAAAGAGTTGAAGCGCCATTTGAGCAGCCCTCTCGTATTGGCAATACCCAACAACAAAGACCCTTTTTGAGTGGAAGCTGATGGTCAGATTTTGCAACTGGTGGAGTACTTCTCCAGAAGCAAGATGGCAAGTGGAAGGTGATCACTTATCGGTCGTCGACATTCCTGGAGGCAGAACATAACTATGAGATCTACAACAAAGAAATGCTCGCCATTGTTCAAGCTCTCAAGGAATGGCAACAATACCTCCAGGGAGCCAAAGAACCCTTCAAAGTATAGACCGATCATGCAAACCTGACATATTTCTGATGGCCACAAAAGTTAAATTGTCGACAAGCTTGTTGGTGGCTCAATCTAGCTGAGTTTGACTTCACGCTGGTGCATAAGCCGGGGAAGACGTTGGGCAAAGCAGATATATTGTCGCAATGAACTGATTACAACAAGGGCAAATAGGATAATGAGGACATCACGTTCATCAGGGATGAGTGGTTGGTCAGAGGAATGGTGGAGATGTCAAGGGATGTACTGATCGAGAAGATTTGGAAAGCGCAGACGGAACTGGATGAGAAAGGGAGACCGGTGAACTTAGTGTTTGTGGATGGACTGTGGAAGAAAGAAGTGACGGTTAAGCTCTCGACGATGAAGACAAAGAAATTCCAAAACGTCTTTGTACCGACAAGCATGAGGGAGGAAGTGATGGGGGAGTGCCATGACTCGACATTGGCAGGCCACCCAGGAGCAAACAAGACAGTTGCACTGGCAAACAGAAGTTTCTGGTGGCCTAACATGTACGTTGATGTTAGGAATTATATGCAAGGGTGTGATCATTGTCAGCAAATGAAGGCCCTCAGGACAACAAGGGCAAAGGTTTTGCACCCCAACGAGGTGCCAGAGGCGCCATGGCAAATCGTCACAGTCAACCTGATTGGAGAGTTACCAGAGTCAAATAGGTTCAATGTGATTTGCATTGTAGTTGATCGCTTTAGCAAACAAATCCATGTGATTCCGATGACGACAAAGTTAACAGCTGAGGGCATAGCTAGGATCTACAGAGACCACGTCTTCTGACTACATGGACTACCTCAAAAGATCATTCACGACTGAGGAGTACAATTTGATGCAAAGATGATGAAGGAGTTATATAAACTCCTTCACATTGAGGGCAACTCGTCGATGGCGTATCACCCACAAACTAATAGACAGACAGAGAGGGTTAACTAAGAACTCAAACAGTACCTTTGCTTATACGTCAATCACCATCAATCGAACTGGTCGGACTGGCTAGCGCTTGCAGAATTTGCATACAACAACTGCAAACACTCGGCGATGAAACTATCTCCTTTCTTTGTCAACACCAGAATGCATCCCTTGGACTTTACAGGAGTCAGGATGGCTTCATCGAACCTGTTGGTGGAAGAATTCACCAAACATGTTAAGGAGGTCCATGAGCTTGCTCAGAGTAACTTGGTCAAAGCGAACAAAGACATGAAGCGCTTTTACAATCATTATGCTGGGAAATCTATTAATTTCAAGGTAGGACAGAAAGTCTTCCTGGACGGACAGAATATCAAGACAATCTGACCAACGAAGAAGATGGATGACAAGTGGTTCAGTCCCTTCGAGGTAATAGAAAAGGTTGGGGCAAGCGCATACTAACTCAAATTGTTGAAGACATAGAAGAAGGTTCACCCAGTCTTTAATGAGATATTGCTCAAACCAGCTATCCAACTGTCTTTCGAGTCACAAAAGAAGCCGCCTCTACCCCCGCCAGTGATCATTAATGAACAGGAAGAGTATGAGGTTGAAGAAATACTCAACTCACGTTTACATTGAGGCAGGCTCTAATTCTTGGTCAAGTGGGTTAGATATGAGGAAGCGACATGGTAGCCGGAATCCGACGTTAGGGATAATGCGCAGGAATCAATTCAAGAATTCTATTGCAAACATCCTGGAGCTCTGAGGAAGTTAACGATATCTCAACAAAGCCTGCGAGCACTGTACAAATTCACGTCCTCAGAAGGCTTATGTGGTTGGTCGGGACGCCCAACCTTGAAGGGGGGGTGATGTCAGGACTCGAACATTTTCCTTTTCTTTTCTTATATCATCATTCATTTTTAATATTCTTTTCCTTTTCTTTTATTTTTCTTATACGCTTATTCATCCATTCGCTGAAACATTCTATGACATTCCATCACACTTACTAATCACCTCATTCCTTCATCATGTGACTTTCCATTAGAGTAGACCTTTCCCACACTCGAAGTCTATATAAGTAGATAGTTTAACTCTTTTGTTTCCTTGTCTTTCTATTCTACTTACCTTCACTTTAACATAGGTCTTTACTCTTGTATTATTAGTTTACTAAATTCTACTTATCTTCACTTTGACATAGCGTGTGTACAGCCTGGCAACTCACATTTAGCCAGTTGTTTATTATTTGTGTTGGCTGCCTCGAGATTGATGCTTAGTAGTCTTCCCGCCTAACATATATGATACTCAGGTCTTTTGTCCTAGTCAAGTACCTCAAGACCTGAAGAGCTGCTTCCCAGTAAGTCCTTATCAGCTTTTGAAGATATTGTGCTAATACATTCACTGAGAAAGCTATGTCCACTCAGAGTATCATGGCAAACCATAGTAGTTTACCTACAAGTTGTGAGTAGGGCCAAGGAGGATTGGCTTCTGCAGGTAATTGGTTATTTGTGAATGAATTGAGGGCATCCTGAGCCATAGGAGTCCATGCGGTGTGTGCATTCTTCAACCTGTATCTCTATACTGCATGTTCTATCTTCTGATTCAGTGATAGCTTGACTGTCCCAGCATTTTTATCATACTTTAGGGTGATACTCAACATATTGGCACTAACCTTTGGGTCTTTGTCTTTGAATTCAAAGTATTTTTTGATGTCGTTTTGAAGTTATTGAGCAGAGTTTTCAGACAGCAACCTTGTGGCTGCAGTGCAGTTATCAACATGAGTCAAAATAATTGTCCTCCCCCCTTCGATGTCTGAACGAATGAAAATAGTAGGAGCTGATATGCATTTTTAGAAACTAAGGGTATCTAGTTTGGATGAGAAGTGCTCAGACCAAGCTCTTACTCCCTGGTGTAAGCTATAAAGAGCTCATTTGAGATGGCAGCACAGATGAGAGAACCCAGGAAGAGAGAAGTCCATAGGATATTCAACAATAAGATTTTCCTCTGAGAGGAGACTATTAAGATAAGTAGAACTGATGTTGAGGGTTACCAGTTGACCACTTTCCTCACAGCTGAGAGTGCAGATGAATCGAGCAGAAATAAAGTCACCTGAAGTAGCGAATATCTCACCAAACTCAAGACTAGGTACCTGAGAATCTCCATGAGCTACCCAGTGAGCACAAAAATCAAGGGTGACACCCACCTGCTCTTTGATAGCAAAGATCTATAAGCCCTTGATAACATGCATATTATAAGGTTTCTCTATGATATCCTAGACATTCATTTCATTGAGCTTTGAAATCTCATAAGACATTGTCACATGCTACTCAGCTGCTTAAGAAGATGCCATAGCCTCCGATGCAGTCCTAGGTATGAGCACCTTTTCAAAAGAAGTTGCAGTAAATACTCGCTCATCTTTAGATAGTTGTTTATCGAGATGAGCAAGGGACTTCTCTTGTTCTGTGCTGGCTTTTGCACAATCTGTTATGACATGAGGACAAAGTGACTTTCTAGGAGGTATAAAAGTTAGAGAGACAGGGTGTGACATAGATTCAGGTGAGTGCTGATTGTGAATCCTGAATGATTTGAACTCATCAACTATGATATCACAAGAGTAGGATATTCCTTTTGTATTTAGGTCAATCAGTTGGTAGGCCACGTTATCTCAATACCTTACCAAAATCTGCTTTGTTGCCTTTAGGTCGAGTTTCTTCCATTTTCAGGCACAACCCAGACATAGCTCGGTGATCCAAAGATTCTAATGTGATCTATGTTGGGCTTTCTTCTATTTAAGACTTCAAATAGGGTTGTGTTCCTCAGATGTGATCTCCCACTTCTGTTGTGCACGTATATGAAGGTTTTGTATACCTCAGCCCAATAAATAGGAGGGAGATCAGCAAAAGTTAACATAGCATGCATGGTATTCGAGCCAGTCCTGTTTATCCTTTCTGCTCTTCTGTTCATCTCATGATGATACAGAACTATACGATGGTGCATGATGCTATTTTATCTGTTAAATTCATCTATACCCCCATTGACAAATTCAGACCCATTATCCAAATAAAGTGCCCTAATGATAATGGTGTATTGGGTTTTTAGAGATGCAAAGAGATCTTTCCAGAGGGATAGAATAGTCTCGCCTGTCTTATCCGTGATTGCATAGTACTACATATAATTAGAGTATTTATCAATGAACTTGAGACTAATTATTGTGTCAGAGAAGGACTTTTGACTCATAAATTCAAGATCAAAGTGAATGATATTGTCAGATTTGTTCACACAAAGTTCTCTAAGAGTGGTTTGGGATGCTGGCATCTTGGACAGCACGTACACTTCGCACTGGTCAGTAACTGGTGAGTTCTTGATTTTGATGCCTTTGGCTAAATTATCTCGTGCAATTTGTTTAACCCTCTTAGCATCGATATGACCTAGTCTTTGGTACCACACGTGGAGCAGTTGACTAACTTCACTATCAGTGGACAAGAGGTGGGTGTGTTCATTCTTGACTCCCATATCTATTATTTACTAATTCCTTTATATCACTGCCTTTATATAGGGTACCCCTTTGATCATGAAATAGATGCGGTTATTATTTGAGAAGATTTGAACACTTTTTCGATGTAACTAAAGGAGAGAGAGAAGGTTGATGGACACATTTGGTACGTATAGTATATCTTTGACCGATACTATAGTAGTCTCTCTATCATACTGAAACATTTCTAAGATTGTGCCTCAACCAACTTCTCATAAGAGTTACTTATTATCATGTGCAGTCGATATTGGAACAGGTTAGATCTCCTCAAAGGTCATAAAGTTGCTCTTCTCATTTGTCATATGAGATGTTGCTCCTGAGTCAAACACCTATGATTTGCACAATAGACCAGCTTCATTGGCTATCATTGTTAGATCACACAAATCCAGCAAGGGACCACTAAGTCCAGTAGTGAGTACACTTGATATTTATTAACAGTCTAACTACATACCTGAGTCTAGTGGTGAGTACACTTGATGTAGAGTACTCACTAATGGACTGTGCTGCTTTTACAGAAGATTATATAAGCATCACATGATCAAGAAAGTGAACATAATAAAGAATATAAACAGAACAATAAATAAAGAATAGTAATAGTGTCAGGATCACACTTCTAACACTTTCCTCTGATCTGACACCTCTGTCACATATATGTCATATATGTGATAATGTGTAACATGTCATGGATGCGTATGCATCTATGTGTGTGACATATGTCATATAGTGTGACATATCTCATTTCAATCCTAGTGTCCTACACATCTTCTACACCTTCACTCTACTAAGTACCTTGGTCATGATGTCAGCTGGCATGGTCTGAGTAGGCAAGTAATGCATATTAATATAGTCAGTCTCTACAATATCTCTTAACCAGTAAAAGTGCAGATCTAGGTGTTTCATACATCTATGATGCTTAGGATTGTTTGCTACAGATAGAGCAGACTAGTTATCAATGTACAGAGAGAAAGGTGCATCAAACTTATAGCCAAATTCTGTGAACAGATTTCTCAGCCACATAATTTCTTGTCCTACACTGACAGCAGCAATATACTCTACTTCAGTGGTAGATATAGTGATAAAGGGCTGCAACTTGCTAGCCCAGCTGATAGCACCAGTTTCTATCTTGACAACTATCTCACTTGTAGACTGTCTGTTATCCTCATTTCCTCTATGGTCAGCATCACAGAAGGTAGTAAACAGCTCAGGTGACTTAGAATCAGGTGCATAAGTTAGCCTGAAATTCTTTGTACCCTGCAGATAACAACATAAATGCTTTGCTGTCTTCCAATGAGCTGGACCAGGATTAGAACTAAAGCATCCTAAGACACTAACTGCATAAGCAATGTCTGGCCTAGTAGCTATAGCCAGATACATGAGTGCACTAACTAATTGCTTGTAGGGCATCTGCTTTATGTATTCAGTTTCTGTAGAGGTCTTAGGAGCCATGTCCTTGCTAAGCTTCTGCTCAGGGAGAGAAGTAGTAATAGTGCCACAATTACTCATGCTAAAGTGCTCTAGCACATCAATAATATACTGTCTCTGTGACAGACTGATAGAGTGCTTAGAGCAGTCTCTCTGGATGTGGACTCCTATTAGGAATGAGGTTGGGCCCAACTTATGCAGTTTGAAGTGCTTGGCCAGCTCATCTCTGACAGACTCATATTGCTATTTAAACTTTGCAGCAATAGTCATATCATCAACATAGACTGGAATGATAATGCACACTTCATCCCTGCTATACATCCAAATACTGTAATCACAATGTACTAACTTAAAGTCCATGCTCTTCATCACTGAATCAAGCTTCTTGTGCTATTGATGACCAGCCTGCTTAAGGTCATAAATTGACTTGATCAGCTTGAGAATAAATCCAGGGCCAAAGTAGTCCTCAAATCCTTTAGGCTGGGTTATGTAGACATTATGCTCCATCTCACTATTGAGAAAAGTAGTAGAGATATCAACACTATATAGCTCAAGGTCTTCAAATGCAGCTAATGCCAGGATGGCTCTAAGTGCAGCCTACTTAGCTGTAGGAGCAAACACCTGAGAGAACTCAAGACCTGGTTGCTATGAGAAGCCCTTAGCTACTAGCCTTGCCTTGTACCTATCTACAGATTTATCTGCCTTGCGCTTGAGCTTGAACACCCATCTGCATCCAATAGGCTTTCTACTAGGAGGGAGCCTGACTGGCTCAAAAGTGCCATTCTTAATTAGACTGACAAATTTCTCCATAGCTGCCTTTTCCCAAAGGTCTACATCAGAGTGTCCTTTGATGTTCTTCCACTGATAGGGTTCAGGACTGATGTGTTACACATCTTATGCAGAGAACACATGCTCAGAGCAATTAGATAACTGGAATGCATATTCCAGAGTATCTTCATAAGACAGATAGATGTCCTCTAGTTCTACATTAGCACCAAAATCTATTAGGCCAGTAAATATCAGTGCTTCAGCTTGCAACTCCTCTTCTAATATGATGTCTAGTTTATCAAGTGAGTCACTGTCCATCTCAACATTCTGCTCTGGCTGCTCTACAACATCTGGCTGAGCTGCAGAGTCAGTATCAGAAGCAGTATCAGGTATAGTTGGCTCTGCTAAGTTGAAGTTGAAGCGCTGTGGTGAAATAGGGGAGCCTGGCACACGTTTGGGAAGGCGTTATTCAACATAGTCTATATCCCACCTATTAGAAATGTGATCCTGACACTGTTACTATTCTTTATTTATTGTTCTGTTTATATTTTTTGTTATGTTCGCTTTCTTGATCATGTGATGCTTATATAATCTTCTGTAAAAGCAGCACAGTCCATTGGTGAGTACTCTACATCAAGTGTACTCACCACTGGACTCAGTGGTCCCTTGCTGGATTTGTGTGATCTAACAGGTTATGAGCCTTGAGCTTTAGCTGTCTGCACTGCCGCATTTTTGAGTTTTTGAGTTTGGAGAGCTGCTACTGTTGTCAGAGAAGCTTTTGATGTTCTGGACTGGCCTTTTGGTGTGTTCCTAGTGTTCCCATCATCTTCTGCACCCTTCTGTACAGTTTCCATAGTCCCAGAGCCCTCTGCCTTCTTTCTTGGCCTTTATCAGTGCTAAATCTCCTTAAAACTCCGTTGCTTGATTGCTCCACAACCATCTAGCCATTTTTGATGCCCTTTGGCACGTTTACTTGGCCTATATAGGCCTACTGTCCTACTGAGTTTTAGCCTGATCTGTTTCAATTTGACACTGCTATAGCCCTATCACTATTAGCTATTTTTAAAGTTGCATTGCCTATTCTGGGGGAACCGCTAATTCGTTTCTCACAAAATATAGCACATCTATTTGGCCTATTTTTATGTCCTTCATCGCAAAGTTTCAGCCAAATCGGTCAAGAACTTCCTGACATATTGAAGGATCTTTATTTTGTACTCTATTTCAGCAACTTTTAATTTTCTCAGCAACCGCTCATCCGATCCGGATGCCCTTTAGTATGCATATGGATCTTATAGCTGTGCATACTTCCACCAAGTTTCAGTTTTATCAGCTGCGGTTTAACTGTGCTGTGAGCTATTCTTGTGCTAATAAAAATTATCAATTGCTGCTGATCCGCTAATTCGATCTGTGTGCTCTTTATACCATTCAATTTGGCTCGTTCCCCTTTATCTGCGTGCTAATTTGTGCACTATTCCGCCCATCCATTCCCTCTCTATACTGCATTTTGTGTCTGGCAGCTCTAGTGTTAATTGGTGTGTGGCTCTATCACTGTTGTTGAATCAGCCTAGCTTACAGACTGTGAAGCTTGCCTGCCCAGCCTTAGTTTGCTGGTTGTAGTTATTCTTTAAGTGTCTACTTAAGTCTAGAGCCTCTCTCAGTCAACAGTGCCTGCAGGGTCTTAGCAGACTAACAGACCAGCACTGTCTTGCGGCAAATCTGTGTATACTTTAGTGACTGTAGAAGACTGCACTGGTTGGCATTGATCTGTCACCTTCAGGTATAAATTTGTTAGCGCTCTCTCCCTCACTACTCTCTCACTGCTTATTTTCTTCTAAGCATATCATCTGTCCACTCTCATCTATACCTCATTCTCACCATTATGTCTGATCCTGTCACCTCTGAGACACTATCCACTATCACTAAGCTCAATGATAGTAATTACTCTATCTGGAAGCATAATATGCATGCTGCACTTTAAGTCAAGAAGTTGTGGCATCTGACCTCTGGTCAGGAAGCTAAGCCTAGTACTCCAGCAGAGGCTGTCCAGCTCTGGGAAGAGAAGGCTGAGCAAGCTGCAGGCCTAATCTATCAGAGACTTGAGCATAGCATGCAGGTTATGGTACAGAACTATATAGATAATCCAGTCAAGATGTGGACTGAGCTCCAAAAGATCAATGAGCAGTATAACCCAGCTACGCTCTTTAATGCCTATGATAAGTTCTTCAACATCACTAAGAAGGAAGATGAGTCCCTCACCAATCTGGTGAGCAGGGTTGAGCTAGCACTGCACAAGATCAGAAGCACTCGTTCTAGCACCCTCAAACTTGAGGAGTTTGAGAATGAGCTTGCATGTGCATGTCTAATTTATGCTCTCTCTGAGAACTATATCTTCTTTTGCTCTGTAGTGCTTCTTATGAAGGAATTCAAGTGGAATAACCTTAAGGAGGCATTTGCCCAAGAGCAGCAGAACCATTAAGAGCACATTCAGCTTCAGTCCCAGGCCATGTTCACATCTACTAGTAGTGCTGTAAAGCCTATCTCCTCTCAAGGTGTCACTTGTACCTTCTGTGGTATTCCTTAGCACACAGAGAAGAACTACTATATGAAGTAGGCAGCTTCTAAGGATACACATGTCAGGACTAAGAGGAACAGGGAAGAGAAGAGGAGGAAGGGCAGGAAGAGCCAGAAGGCCCATGTTGCTCAACAAGATAAATTTGCTGAATCTGCTGAATTTGCTAGCAATGCAAGTGCTCTTGACTACACCAATCCCCATTCACCTCTTATTCCAGATGCAGGAACTGACTAGATTGCTGATACAGGTGCCACTTGCTACATAACTCCACATCGTCATTAGTTTACTAAATACTCAACAAATCACACCCCTATTTGTTTGGCCAACAACCAAGTTATTTATTTAGTTGGCATTAGCACAGTGCTCTTTCAGCCTATAGTTGGTGGCAAATCTAGACAGTTACTTGAATTTGAGCATGTACTCCATGTTCCTAATCTTAGAAACAATCTCCTCTCAGTCCTGTATTTGACTTGTTCCAAATCATATGTTATCACCATTCACCATAATAAGATGCTTTTCCATCGTCATGGAACAGTCCTCTTTACTGCAAACATCACTTCTAATAATGCAGCAACTCTCAATAGCCACATTATCCCTACTATTGCTTATGCTATATTCACCAGCACCTGTCCACTTAATATTACACTTTGGCACAGGCACTTTGCACATCTCAATTATGGTGATGTGAACAGGTTAATGACTGAGGAGCTAGTCAAGGGAATGGTTGTCAAATCCAAGAGCACTCCAGATCCTATCTGTAAATCTTGCATTGCTGGCAAGCAGCACAGATCTAATATCTCTAAACTTGCATCTCACAGAGCTTCTGGTCTCCTCCAATTGGTTCACTCTGATGTTCATAGTCCATTACCTGTCCAGTCCAGATATGGCTTCAAATACTGGATCACCTTCATCGATGATTACAGCCACTACTGGGCTGTTCTCTCATTGAAGAAGAAGAGTAATGCATTTGCTGCCTTTAAGCAATTTAAGGCCTATGCAGAGAACCAGTTAGGAGTGAAGATCAAAGCCACTCGTGATGATAAAGATGGAGAGTATATGTCTAAGGAATGAGACTAGTTCTATATTACTACAGGCATCTACAGACAGCACACTATCAGAGATGAACCTCATCAGAATGATATTACAGAGCGTACTAACAGGACACTTGCAGAGGGCATCATTACTATGCTTAATGAAGCACATCTGCCCTCTAGCTTCTAGTGGGATACAGTGACAGCATTTATACATGTGCACAACCGCTCTCCTACCTCTGCTATGTCTGCCAGTATACCCTATGAGCTCTGATTACAGTCAAAGCTAGATGTTTCTCACTTGCGTGTATTTGGATGCACCTCCTATATACTTGTAAAGAAAGATCAACACAAGCAGCTACAGTCCCACACACAGAAATGTGTGTTCTTAGACTACCTCTCTAATTATAAAGGCTGGCTATTCTGAAATCCACTTACCAGAAAGGAAGTCATTAGTGACTTTGCTCAATTTGATAAGAGAGTTTTTCCTGGTATATCTAGAAATCCAGTTAACTTGAGGGTGAATATATCTACACAGATAGAAGACCTGTCAGAACAGGGGGGAGTAGAGGATGCTATTGATGTTTTGCTAGCTCCTCCTCCTTCACCTGCTCCTGTACATCCAGCAGATCCTCCTATGCCTATATCTATACCTACACCTAGTCCTCTATCCAATCCATCACCTAGTCCTCCTCCACACAGTCCTCTACATCATTCTCCTTCACTAGCTACTCATCCACTAAAGTGTGAACATACTACTTCACCACTGCTATCTGAGCAGATCTCAAAGAAATAAAGGCCTGTCTCTCTCTAATAGCCAGATCTAATGTGGAGACCTATTAGACGTCACACCACTGGCTGGTGGGATGTGAACTATGTTGGACAGTGTCTTCCCAGATGTGTGCCAGGCTCCCTTATTCTACCACAGCACTTCAACTTTAACTCAGCAGAGCCAACTGTATCTGACACTGCACCTGACACTGCTTCTGATACTAACTCTGCAGCTCAGCCAGATGTTGTAGAGCAGCCAGAGCAGAATGTTGAGATGGACAGTGACTCACCTGATGAACTAGACATCATGTCAGAAGAGGAGTTGCAAGCTAAAGCACTGATGTTTACTAGCCTAATAGATTTTGGTGCTAATGTAAAACTAGAGGACATCTATCTGTCTTATGAAGATACTCTAAAATATGCATTCCAGTCATCTAATTGCTCTAAGCATATATTCTCTGCACAAGATGTGTAACACATTAGTCCTGAACCCTATCAGTGGAAGGACATCAAAGGACGCCCTGATGCAGACCTTTGAGAAAAGGCAGCTATAGAGGAATTTATCAGTCTAATTGAGAATGGCACTTTTGAGTCAGTCAGGCTCTCTCCTGGTAGAAAGCCTATTGGATGTAGATGGGTGTTCAAGCTCAAGCACAAGGCAGATGGATCTGTAGACAGGTACAAGGCAAGGCTGGTAACTAAGGGCTTCTCACAGCAACCAGGTCTTGAGTTCTCTTAGGTGTTTGCTCCTACAGCCAAGTAGGCTGCACTTAGAGTTATCCTGACATTAGCTGCATTTGAAGACCTTGAGCTGTATAGTATTGATATCTCTACTGCTTTTCTCAATAGTGAGATGGAGCATAATATCTATATGACCCAGCCTGAAGGATTTGAGAACTACTTTAGCTCTAGATTTGTTCTCAAGCTGATCAAGTCAATTTATGGCCTTAAGCAGGCTGGTCATCAATAGCACAAGAAGCTTGATTTAGTGATAAAGAGTATGGGCTTCAAGTTAGTACGTTGTGATTACAGTATTTGGGTGTACAGTAAGGATGAAGTGTGCATTATCATTCCAGTCTATGTTGATGATATGACTATTGCTGCAAAGTTTAAACAGCAATATGAGTCTGTCAGAGATGAGCTGGCTAAGCACTTCAAACTGTATGAGTTGGGCCCAACCTCATTCTTACTAGGAGTCCACATCCAGAGAGACTGCTCTAAGCACTCTGTCAATCTGTTACAGAGACAATATATTATTGATGTGCTAGAGCGCTTTAGCATAAGCAATTGTGGCACTGTTACTACTCCTCTCCCTGAGCAGAAGCTCAGCAAGGACATAGCTCTTAAGACTCCTGCAGAAACTAAATACATGAAGCAGGTGCCCTACAAGCAATTAGTTAGTGCACTCATGTATCTAGCTATAGCTACTAGGCCAGACATTGCTTATGCAGTTGGTGTCTTAGGACACTTTAGTTCCTAGTTCCAATCCTGGTCCAGCTCATTGGAAGGCAGCAAAGCATTTATGTTGCTATCTGCAGGGCACAAAGAATTTCAGACTAACTTATGCATCTGATTCTAAGTCACCTGAGCTGTTCACTACCTTCTGTAATACTGACCATGAAGGAAATGAGAATAACAGGCGCTCTACAAGTGGGATGGTTGTTAAGATGGGAACTGGTACTATCAGCTGGGCTAGCAAGTTGCAGTCCTTTGTCACTCTATATACTACTGAAGCAGAGTATATTGCTGCTGTCAGTGCAGGACAAGAAATTATGTGGCTGAGAAATCTGTTCACAGAATTTGGCTATAAGTTTGATGCGCCTTCCTCTCTGTACATTGATAACCAGTCTGCTCTGTCTGTGGCAAACAATCCTGAGCATTATAAACATATGAAACACCTAGATCTGTGCTTTTACTGGTTAAAAGATGTTGTAGAGGCTGGCCATATTAATGTGCATTACTTGTCTACTCAGACTATGCCAGCTGACATCATAATCAAGGTACTTAGTAGAGTGAAGGTGCAGAAAATGTATAGGATGCTAGGATTGAAATGAGATGTGTCACACACATGGATGTGTATGCATCCGTGACATGTCACATATTGTCACATATATGTGACAGAGGTGTCAGATCAGGAGGGAGTGTTAGAAGTGTGATCCTGACACTGTTACTATTCCTTATTTATTGTTCTATTTATATTCTTTGTTATGTCCGCTTTTTTGATCATGTGATGCTTATGTAATCACCTGTAAAAGCGGCACAGTCCATTAGTAAGTACTCTACATCAAGTGTACTCACCACTGGACTTAGTGGTCCCTTGCTAGATTTGTGTGATCTAATATCACCAGCTAGTAGTGTGACATCTAATAGGTCTCCACATTAGATCTGGCCACCAGAGAGAGACAGGCCTTTGTTTCTTTAAGGTCTGCTCAGATAGCAGTAGTGAAGTAGTATGTTTATGCTTTAGTGGATGAGTAGCTGGTGAAGGAGGATTGTGTGGAGGAGGACTAGGTAATAGATTAGGTGGAGGACTAGATGTAGATGTAGGTGTAGGCATAGGAGGATCTGCTGGATGTATAGGAGCAGATAGAGAAGGAGGAGCTGGCAGAACATCAATAGCATTCTCTACTCTCCCCTGTTCTGACAGGTCTTCTGTCTATATAGGCATATTCATCCTCAAGTCAACTGAGTTTCTAAATGTACCAGAGAAGACTCTCTCATCAAATTGAGTAGAGTCACTAATGACTTCCTTCCTGGTAAGTAGATTCCAGAACAGCCAGACTTTATAATTAGAGCGGTAGCTTAGGAACACACATTTCTGTGTGTAGGACTACAGCTACTTGTGCTGATCTTTCTTCACAAGTACATAGAAGGTGCATCCAAATATATATAAGTGAGAGACATCTAGTTTTGACTGGAACCAGAGCTCATAGGGTGTACTGGCAGATACAGCAGAGGTGGGAGAGCAGTTATATACATGTACAAATGCTGCCACTGCATCTCACTAGAAGTTAGAGAGCAGATGTGCTTCATTAAGCATAGTAGTGATGCCCTCTGCAAGTGTCCTGTTAGTACGCTCTGCAACACTATTCTAATAAGATTCATCTCTGATAGTGTGCTGTCTATGAATGCCTGCAGTAATACAGAACTAGTCCTATTCCTTAGACACATACTCTCCATCTTTATTATCACAAGTGGCTTTAATCTTCACTCCTAACTGGTTCTCTGCATAGGTCTTAAATTACTTGAAGGTAGCAAATGCATCACTCTTCTTCTTCAATAAGAGAACAGCCCAGTAGCAGCTGTAATCATCAATAAAGGTGATCCAGTATTTGAAGCCATGTCTAGATTGGACAAGTAATAGACCATGAACATTAGAGTGAACCAATTGGAGGAGACCAGAAGGTCTATGAGATGCAAGTTTGGAGACATTAGACCTGTGCTACTTGCCAGCTATGCAAGGTTCACAGATAGGATCTGAGGTACTTTTGGACTTGACAATTATTCCTTTGACTAGCTCCTCAGTTATCATCCTGTTTACATCACCATGATTGAGATGTGCAAAGTGCCTGTGTCAAAGTATAGTGTCAAGTGGACAGGTGCTAGTGAATGCAGTATAAGTAATGGTAGGGACAATGTGGCCATTAAGAGTTGCTGCATTATTAGAAGTGATGTTTACAGTGAAGAGAACTGTTCCATAGTGATGAAAAAGCATCTTGTTATAGTGAATGGTGACAACATATGATTTAAAACGAGTTAAATACAGGACTGAGAGGAGATTGTTTCTAAGATCAGGAACATAGAGTACACGCTCAAATTCAAGTAACTGTCCAGATTTGCTACTAACTACAGGCTGAAAGTGCACTGTGCCAATGCCAACTGAATAAATAACTTGATTGTTGGCCAAACAAATAGAGGTGTGATTTGTTGAGTAACTGGTGAACCAACGATGATGTGGAGTCATGTGGCAAGTGGCACCTATATCAGCAATCTAGTCAGTTCCTGCATCTGGGATAAGAGGTGAATGGGGATTGGTATAGTCAAGAGCACTTGCTTTGCCAGCAAATTCAGCAGATTTAGTAGATTCATCTTGTTGAGCAACATGGGCCTTCTGACCCTTCCTGCCCTTCCTTCTCTTCTCTTTCCTGTTCCTCTTAGCCCTGACATGTGCATCCTTAGAGGCTGCCTGCTTCATATAGCAGTTCTCCTCTGTGTGCTTAGAAATGTCATAGAAGGTGTAAGTAACACCTTGAGAGGAGATAGGCTTTACAGCACTACTAGTGGATTTGAATATAGCCTGAGGCTGAAGCTGAATGCACTCTTGATGGTTCTGCTACTCTTGGGCAAATGCCTCTTTAAAGTTATTTTACTTAGATTCCTTCATAAGGAGCACTGCAGAGTGAAAGAAGGCATAGTCCTCAGGAAGAGCACAAATCAGACATGCATATACAAGCTCATTCTCAAACTTCTCAAGTTTGAGGGTGCTAGAATGAGTGCTTCTGATTTTATATAATGCCAGCTCAACCCTGCTCACTAGATTGGTGAGGGACTCATCTTCTTTTTTGATGATGTTGAAGAACTCATCATAAGTATTAAAGTACATAGCTGGGTTGTCCTGCTCATTGATCTTCTAGAGCTCAGTCCACATCTTGACTGGATCATCTATATAGTTCTGCATCATAACCTGCATGCTATGCTCAAGTCTCTAATAGATCAGGCCTACAGCTTGCTCAGCCTTCTCTTCCTAGAGCTGGATAGCCTCTGCTAGAGCACTAGGCTTAGCTTCCTGACCAGAGGTCAGGCACCACAACTTCTTAACTTGAAGTGTAGCACACATATCATACTTCCAGACAGAGTAATTGCTATCATTGAGCTTAGTAATAGTAGATAGCATCTCAGAGGTTGCAGGTTCAGACATGATGATGAGAATGAGGTATGGATGAGAGTGGACAGATGATGCACTCAGAAGAAAGTAAGCAGTAAGGGAGTAGTGAGGGAGAGAGTGCTAATAAAATTTATACCCAGAGGTGACAGATTAATGCGAACTAGTGCAGTCTTCTACAGTCACTGAAGTATATACAGATTTGCTGCAAGACAGTGCTAGTCTGTTGGTCTGCTAAGATCCTGCAGGCACTGCTGACTGAGAGAGGCTCTAGGCTTAAATAGACACTTAAAGAGTGACTACAACCAGCAAACTAAGGCCAGGCAGGCAAGTTTCATAGTCTATAGGCTAGACTGATCCAACAATAGTGATGGAGTCACACACCAATTAACACCAGAGCTGCCAGACACAAAATGCAGTGCAGATAGAGAAGATAAAGAGGAATGAGCCAAATTGAATAGTGCAAAGAGCATGCAGATCAGACCAGCAGATCGGCAGCAATTGACAATTTTCATCAGTATAAGAATAGCTCACAGCACAGTTAAGCCATGGCCGATGAAGCTAAAACTTAGTAGAAGTATGCACAGATATGGGAGCCATATGCACACCATAAGGCGTCTGGATTGGATGGGCGGTTGCTGAGAAAATCAAAAGTTGCTAAAATAGAGTACAAAACAAGATCCTTCAATATGTCGGCAAGTTCTTGACCAATTTGGCTAAAACTTTGCGACAGAGGACATGGAAATAGGCCAAATAAATGTGCCAAATTTCGTGAGAAACGGATCAGCGGTTCGCTCGAAATAGGCAATATAACTTTAAAAATAGACAAAAGTAATAGAGCTATAGTAGTGTCAAATTGCGACGGATCAAGCTGAAACTCGGCAGGACAGTAGGCCTAGATAGGCCAAGTAAACATGTCAAAGAGCATTAGGAACAGCTAGACAGTTGTGGAGCAATCAAGCAGTGGAGTTTTAGAAAGATTTAGCATTAATAAAGGCCAAGGAAGAAGGCAGAGGGCTCTAGGACTGTGGAAACTGCACAAAAGGGTGCAGAAGATGATAGGAACACTAGAAACACACCAAAAGGCCAGTCCAGAACACCAAAAGCTTCTCTGACAATAGTAGCAGCTCTTCAAACCCAAAAACTCAAAAATGTGATAGTGCAGACAGCTAGAGCTAAAGGCTCATAACCTGTTAGATCACACAAATCCAGCAAGGGACCACTAAGTCCAGTAGTGAGTACACTTGATGATATATTAGCAATCTAACTATATACCTGAGTCTAGTGATGAGTACACTTGATGTAGAGTACTCACCAATGGACTGTGCTGCTTTTACAGGTGATTACATAAGCATCACATGATCAAGAAAGCGGACATAACAAAGAATATAAACAGAACAATAAATAAAGAATAGTAACAGTGTCAGAATCACATTTCTAATACTCCCCTCTGATCTGATACTTCTGTCACATGTATGTCATATATGTGACAATATGTGACACGTCATGGATGCATACACATCCATGCATGTGACATATGTCATATAGTGTGACACACCTCATTTCAATCCCAGCATCCTACACATCTCCTATACCTTCACTCTACTAAGTACTTTGGTCATAATGTCAGCTGGCATAGTCTAAGTAAGCAAGTAATGCACATTAATATGACCAGCCTCTACAACATCTCTTAACCAGTAAAAGTGCAGATCTAGGTGTTTCATATGATTATAATGCTCAGGATTGTTTGTCACAGACAGAGCAGACTGGTTATCAATGTACAGAGAGGAAGGCGCATCAAACTTATAGCCAAATTCTGTGAACAGATTTCTCAGCCACATAATCTCTTGTCCTGCACTAACAGCAGTAATATACTCTACTTCAGTGGTATATAGAGTGACAAAGGGCTGCAACTTGCTAGCCCAGCTGATAGTACCAGTTCCCATCTTGACAATCATCCCACTTGTAGACTGTCTATTATCCTCATTTCCTTCATGGTCAGCATCACAGAAGGTAGTGAACAGCTCAGGTGACTTAGGATCAGGTGCATAAGTTAGCCTGAAATTCTTTGTGCCCTGTAGATAGCGACATAAATGCTTTGCTGCCTTCCAATGAGCTGGACCAGGATTGGAACTAAAGCATCCCAAGACACTAACTGCATAAGCAATGTCTGGCCTAGTAGCTATAGCCAGATATATGAGTGCACTAACTAATTGCTTATAGGGCACCTGCTTCATGTATTTAGTTTCTGCAGGAGTCTTAGAAGCCATGTTCTTGCTGAGCTTCTGCTCAGGGAGAGGAGTAGTAACAGTGCCACAATTGCTCATGCTAAAGTGCTCTAGCACATCAATAATATACTGTCTCTGTAACAGATTGACAGAGTGCTTGGAGCGGTCTCTCTAGATGTGGACTCCTAGTAAGAATGAGGTTGGGCCCAACTCATACAGTTTGAAGTGCTTAGCCAGCTTATCTCTGACAGACTCATATTGCTGTTTAAACTTTGCAGTAATAGTCATATCATCAACATAGACTGGAATGATAATGCGCACTTCATCTCTACTGTACACCCAAATGCTGTAATCACAGCATACTAACTTAAAGCCCATACTCTTCATCACTGAATCAAGCTTCTTGTGCCATTGATGGCCAGCCTGCTTAAGGCTATAAATTGACTTGATCAGCTTGAGAACAAATCTAGGGCCAAAGTAGTCCTCAAATCCTTCAGGCTGGTTCATGTATACATTATACTCCATCTCACCATTGAGGAAAGCAGTAGAGATATCAATACTATACAGCTCAAGGTCTTCAAATGCAGCTAATGTCAGGATAACTCTAAGTGCAGCCTACTTGGCTGTAGGAGTAAACACCTAAGAGAACTCAAGACCTGGTTGCTATGAGAAGCCTTTAGCTACTAGCCTTGCCTTGTACCTGTCTACAGATCCATCTGCCTTGCGCTTGAGCTTGAACACCCATCTGCATCCAATAGGCTTTCTACCAGGAGGGAGCCTGACTGTAAGGACTCGAACATTTTCCTTTTCCTTTCTTACGTTACCATTTATTTTAATATTCTTTTTCCTTTTCTTTTATTTTTCTTATGCGCTTATTTATCCAGTTGCTGGAACATTCCACAATGTTCTATCACGCTCACTAATTATCCCATTCCTTGTCATGTGACTTTCCATTAGAGTAGACCTTTCCCGTGCTCAAAGTCTATATAAGTAGATAGTTTGACTCTTTTGTTCCTTGTCTTTCTATTCTACTTACCTTCACTGCGACCTAGGTATCTACTCTTGTATTATTAGTTTGCTGAATTCTACTTACCTTCACTGCAACCTAGTGTTCGACGGTCTGGACTTAAGCCTCATCTTAGCTGTCTTGACCTGAGCGACGTGTTTGGGATTATCTCATCCACACTTGTTTGTTGTTGTATTGGCCTGCCTCGACTCAGTCCTTGAGCCGTCCACCTAACATAATAGAAAGACCTATCTCTGGCTCACGCCTGATTCTGTTGTCGTCGAGCGCTCGCCTGTGACATGTCCCCTGAAGTATACCTTCGAAGGACGGCATCGAACAAAACCCGATTTTTACCGTGCAGACAACAAACCCCTATCTTGCCCGTCGAAGTCCGATTGACTCCGACATGACCTAATAGTACCCGAAGTATCAACCAATCACATCACCGTGGCGCTCAGAATTACCCTCCTTTGGAACCAACATCAGACGTTCTTGTGGATGATGCATAGAGTCCAATCATCGACCAGCATCTCGTTCATTATATACCTTGGAGCCTTTCACTTAGTCATCAATTTCAAAGACGAGCCGATCATCCGAAGTAGGACCCGTCCGAACTCCATCCCAATCCTCGTTCCACCCCCAGCCTATCAAGGTGGAGCTAACTGACGACCAACGAGTGGCCCTACCGGCAAACTCTAGGTGGAGCGTTTCGCGAGGTCACTACATCGTCAAAGCAGGGGATCAAGTCTTCGACGCCTGGTGGGATGAAACTGCAAAGAAGTGGTACTCCCAGAGGGGAGAAAAGTCCCTCTATTGGAGAGCGAAGTGAGAAGACAACGTAGACAAACCCATGCCCCTTACCCCAACCCAATCAACGGTCTCCTTACCAGGACCGTCAACTTCAACTACTCAGACGACTGCCCCTCCTATCGAACCTTCATTGTCATTTGGCAAATTCCGAGAGCTAGCGCTACTCATACTGAGTGAAGAAGACAAAGAAGAAGAAGAAGAAGAACATGAGATGTCATTGTCAAAGGAAGCGATGACTGATCTCGCAACGGCGGTTGCACTAGCGCTCCAAGCTGCAGGCAAAGGTGCGAACCAAGGATCAAAGGTGTCGAAGAAGGTCCACGTCGCCAAACCAAGAGACTTCAATGGCGAACACGATTATGTGGACTTCAAGCGAGAGCTGCGCCTCTACATCTACGCATCTGAGTCAGAGTTCAGGACGAACAAGAGTAAGATTATGTTCGCCCTGTCGTATATGAAGAGTGGTGCTGCAGCTCGCTGGGCAGAAAGTTACACCAGTGGAGCAGTCGATGAAGATGGCAACTTGACATTCACGGACGGCTAGGACGCCTTCTTGAAGAAGCTGAACACATCGTTCGATGACCCCGCCAGATCCCAGAAAGCCTTCGAATGACTAGACGCGATGTACCAAGGAGACCTCAATGCCGATAAGTTCTTCAACAAGTTTGACATTTGCCGAGTGGATGCTGGCCTAGCAGCAGAGGCACATGACGAATGGTTGATGAGTCGTCTGAAGAGGGCGCTAAACCCAAAGGTTGTTGAAGGTGTCATGAGATTGCCCAATGAACTGACGTCATACGAAGAGTTCAAGAAGGCCGCCGTCAAGGTTGACAGGGTCGAGCGCCAAATCAGGGACCTGATGGCCGAACATCGGAGAAAGACAATTAGTTTGACAGTGATAAAACCAGCTCCGGCACCACCAATGAGACGTTTTATGCCACCTCAACAAGCAGCTCGTCCTTTTGTACCCCCTGCTCAAGATTGTCGTGATGCTACAGGAGTAACGTATGGAGGCTTAGGACAACCCATGGATGTGATGATGAACCAGGCGCATCGTACACGTGCTTGTTACAAGTGTGGTCAGGTAGGCCACTATATCCGGGAATGCCCCCGAGGCCGTGAAGCAATACGTGCAATCATTGCGGCCTTCATCCCAGCAGACAGAAAGGCGCTCTTCGAGGAACTCGGCCAAGCAAAGGAATCCTCCTTTGAAGAGGACGACGACGTCAATGTATGAGCGGTACCCACTGATCTGGAAGAACTCGTAGAAGGCGAGGGTTTTCCAGAAGACCAGGCGTAGACGTTGGAACGACTAGTCGGTCTCCTAAAGGACTCTTTTCGTTGGACCTGTTAAAATATAATCATCCTGTTGTACAATATCAAGATGTGAATATCAGTAACGGTTTCACCCTTCGAAAGATCCTTACCGACGTGCTGCCAGATGAATCTGAAGATGACGACGATGACTTCGAAGGCTATAAAGATTTATTTGACAGAAGAATAGATGCGCAAGCAGGCGAATTGAGAAAGGAAGAGCGAAATCAAACTGCTATAAAAAATGAGGTTGTGGCGGAAGCACCTTACCGTGAGAACATTGTTGCTCAGGCGAACGTCACTGAAGCAGTGTGAGATGTGGTAGGCAGACGCACGGCTGAGGTATAGCGCAAGGGCATTGTGGATGCGGATCAGTTCATGCGACGGGCGGGAGGAAAGGAGTTGGACACCTTCGTTAGCATTATACACCCAAAGGTAGCAGGTGATGACGAAGTAGACTTGTCAAACCCCCTACTCGAAGAGGAAAACTTCATTGATGCTCATGCACTGATCGACTCAGGGTGCACGGGTTCATGCATCAATGAAGGTTTTGTCAAATGGTATAGTTTCCCCACCCAAAGGTACATTCGGCCTAGACCAGTCTTCAATGCTGACAGAACAAGCAACGAGGCTGGATTGATCAAGGAATATGTAGTCGTACGAATGTTCTTTGGAAAACACAAGGAAGAGATTTGACTGGCAGTGACATCCTTAGCGTCAAGCAACATCTTCCTCGGACATGACTGGTTGACAAAGCATAATCCTGAGATTGATTGGAGGTTAAGAACAGTTAAGTTCACCTGTTGCCCTGACGAATGTGAGTCGCCACTGTTGAGCGAGGAGATAGATGAAGAGTTTGTGAGGAATGTGCAGATGAAGGAAGCGGCAAAATGGCCACCTTACCTGGAGGAATACGCCGACGTCTTTAGTGAGAAATCGTTCGAACACTTACCAAACCACCGAACGTGGGACCATGCTATTGACCTAAAACCAGATTTCAAACCCAGTGACTGCAAGGTTTACCTGTTATCGCCCAAAGAACAAGAAGCGATGAGGGGGTTCATTGAAGAAAACCTAGCATCAGGACATATCCGACAGTCGAAATCTCCAATGGCGTCACCATTCTTCTTTATCAAGAAAGAGGATGGGAGCTTACGAGCAATCCAAGACTATCGAAAGCTCAACGAAGGGACGGTCAAGAACAAATACCCGTTGCCGCTGATAAATGAGCTTATCGACAAGGTCAAGGATGCAAGGTACATCACGAAGCTTGACGTTCGTTGGGGATACTACAACATCCGGATTCGCGAGGGAGACGAGTGGAAGGCAGCGTTCTGGATAAATCTAGGCTTATTCGAACCCACAGTCATGTTCTTCGGCTTGTGTAATGTGCCAGCGACGTTCCAAGGCTTTATGAATGACATCTTTCAGGAGCTAATTCATGAGGGTATTGTCATCATTTACCTCGATGACATTCTCATCTTCTCGAATGATCTAGAGGAACATCGCAGACACACTAAATAAGTCTTTGAGATCCTTCGCCAAAATGGGCTTTTCTTAAAGCTGCAGAAGTGCGAGTTTGAAGTTGACACAGTCAAGTACCTCGGACACATCATTGGCAATGGCGAAGTTTGAATGGATCCCAAGAAGATGGCAGCAGTATAGGACTGGCCAGTTCCAAGAAACGTCCACGAACTGCAACAATTCCTGGGATTAGAAAATTGGTTGCGACGTTTTGTTAAGGATTACAGTTCAGTCGTCAAACCCTTGACTACCCTAACGGGTAAGGTGGAATGGAAATGGGGCAAAGATGAGCAGGCAGCATTTGAGGAATTGAAGCGTCGTTTGAGTAGTCCTCCCGTGTTAGCGATACCCAACAACGAGGACCCTTTTCGTGTAGAAGCAGATGCGTCGGACTTTGCGACTGGTGGAGTCCTTCTCCAGAAACAAGACGGCAAATGGAAGGTGATTGCTTATCGGTCATCAACATTCCTAGAGGCAGAGCGAAATTATGAGATTTACAACAAGGAAATGCTCGCCATTGTTCAAGCCCTAAAGGAATGGCAACAATATCTCCAGGGAGCTAATCAACCTTTTGAGGTATGGACAGACCATGCAAATCTAATGTACTTCTGATCGCTGCAGAAGTTAAATCGTCGACAAGCTCATTGGCGACTTAATTTAACTGAGTTCGATTTCACACTAGTCCATAAACCCAGAAAGACGTTGGGAAAAGCCGATCTGTTGTCACACCGGGCTGATTATGACAAGGGCAGGCGTGATAATGAGAATGTGACTTTTGTCAAGAAGGAATGGCTGGTTAGAGGAACGGTTCAGACGTCAAGAGAGGTACTCATTGAAAAGGTCGTGGAAGCGCAGAGACAAGAGGATGAGGGAGTGAGGCCGAAGGACATCGAGAAGAGAGGGGACATGTGGAGAAAGGGCCGTCAGCTATACGTACCAGCAAGCATCAGAGAGAACGTCATGAAGGAACACCATGACTCGACCCTGGCAGGACATCCAGGAGCAATGAAGACGATCCAGCTGATAGTACGCAGGTACTGGTGGCCGAGGATGAGTGCAGATGTACGGGTGTATGTGCGGGGGTGTGATCATTGTCAGCGGATGAAGGCTCTAAGGACAATGAGAGCAAAGGTTTTGCACCCTAACGAGGTGCCGAAGGTGCCATGGCAGATTGTTACGGTCGACCTAATCAGAGAGTTGCCAGAATCAAATAGGTTCAATGTGATTTGCGTAGTAGTCGATCACTTTAGCAAACAAATCCATGCAATTCCAACGACGACAAAGTTAACGGCTGAAGGCATGGCTAGGATCTACAGAGATCACGTCTTCCGATTACACGGACTACCATGGAAGATCATTCATGACCGAGGGGTGCAATTCGACGCAAAGATGATGAAGGAGTTATACAAGCTCCTCCACATTGAAGGCAACCCATCAACAGCGTATCACCCACAAACTGACGGACAGACAGAGCAGGTTAATCAGGAACTGGAACAATACCTGCGGCTATACGTTAACCATCGGCAGTCGGACTGGGCGGACTGGCTGGCTCTTGCAGAATTTGCATACAACAACTACGAACATTCAGCGACGAAGCTATCTCCCTTCTTCGTCAATATGGGAATGCACCCCTTAGACTTCACGGGGGTTGGAACGGCATCATCGAACCTGTCAGCAGAAGAATTTGCCAAGCATGTCAAGGAGGTGCACGAACTTGCCCAAGGTAACCTAACCCAAGCAAACGAAGACATGAAGTGTTTCTACGACCGCCATGCTGGGAAGTCCATTACCTATGAGGCAAGGCAGAAAGTCTTCTTAGATGGATGAAATATCAAGATGATCCAACTGACAAAGAAGATGGATGATAAATAGTTCGGTCCCTTTGAGGTAGTGGAAAAGGTTGGCGTAAGTGCATATAGACTCAAACTACCGAAGACCTAGAAGAAGGTCCATCTAGTTTTCAATGAGATCTTGCTCAAACCAGCCGTCCAACCATCCTTTGAATCTCAGAAGAAACCACCTCCACTACCGCCAGTAATCATTGATGAGCAGGAAGAGTATGAGGTTGATGTTAGATCACACAAATCCAGCAAGGGACCACTGAGTCCAGTGGTGAGTACACTTGATGTTTATTAACAGTCTAATTACATACCTGAGTCCAGTAGTGAGTACACTTGATGTAGAGTACTCACCAATGGACTGTGCCGCTTTTACAGGAGATTACATAAGTATCACATGATCAAGAAAGCGGACATAAGGAAGAATATAAACAGAACAATAAACTACAAAATACTAAGAGTGTCAGAATCACACTTCTAACACTCCCCCCTGATCTGACACTTCTTCCTTCAACATAATCCCAGCATCTTACACATCTCCTGCACCTTTACTCTGCTTAGTGCTTTGGTCATAATGTCTGCTGGCATGGTCTGAGTGGGCAAGTAATGCACTTTGATATGACCAGCCTCTACAACATCTCTCAACCAGTAGAAGCGCAGATCTAGGTGTTTCATGCGTCCATGATGCTCAGGATTGTTTGCCACAGACAGAGCAGACTGGTTATCAATGTACAGAGAAGAGGGTGCATCAAATTTGTAGCCAAACTCTGTAAAGAGATTTCTCAGCCACATAATCTCTTGTCCTGCACTAACAGCAGCAATGTATTCTGCTTCAGTGGTAGATAGAGTCACAAAGGGCTGCAACTTGCTAGCCCAGCTGATAGCACCAGTTCCCATCTTGACAACCATCCCACTTGTGGACTGTCTGTTATCCTCATTTCCTCCATGGTCAGCATCACAGAAGGTAGTGAACAGCTCAGAGGACTTAGGATAGGTGCATAAGTCAACCTGAAATCCTTTGTACCCTATAGATAGCGACATAGATGCTTTGCTACCTTCCAATGAGCTGGACCAGGATTAGAACTGAAGCGTCCCAAGACACCAACTGCATAGGCAATATCTGGCCTAGTAGCAATAGCTAAATACATGAGTGCACCAACTAATTGCTTGTAGGGCACCTGCTTTATGTATTCAGTTTCTGCAGGGGTCTTAGAAGCCATGTCCTTGCTGAGCTTCTGCTCAGGGAGAGGAGTAGTAACAGTGCCACAGTTGCTCATGCTGAAGCGCTCTAGCACATCAATAATATACTGTCTCTGTGACAGACTGATAGAGTGCTTGGAGCGGTCTCTCTGAATATGGACTCCTAGCAGGAATGAGGTTGGGCCCAACTCATGCAGTTTAAAGTGCTTAGCCAGTTCATCTCTGACAGACTCATACTGCTGCTTAGACTTTACAGCAATGGTCATGTCATCAACATAGACTGGAATGATGATGCGCACTTCATCTCTGCTGTACACCCAAATGCTGTAATCACAGCGCACTAACTTGAAGCCCATGCTCTTCATCACTGAATCAAGCTTCTTGTGCTATTGGTGGCCAGCCTGCTTAAGGCCATAAATTGACTTGATCAGCTTGAGAACAAATCTAGGGCCAAAGTAGTCCTCAAATCCTTCAGGCTGATTCATGTAGACATCATGCTCCATCTCACCATTGAGGAAAGCAGTAGAGATATCAACACTATACAGCTCAAGGTCTTCAAATGCAGCTATTGCCAGGATGGCTCTAAGTGCAGCCCACTTGGCTGTAGGGGCAAACACCTGAGAGAACTCAAGACCTGGTTGCTGAGAGAAGCCCTTGGCTACCAGCCTTGCTTTGTACCTGTCTACAGATCCATCTGCCTTGTGCTTGAGCTTGAACACCCATCTGCATCCAATGGGCTTTCTGCCAGGAGGTAGTCTGACTGGTTCAAATGTGCCATTCTTAATCAGACTGATAAATTCTTCCATGGCTGCTTTCTCCCAGAGGTCTGCATCAGGATGTCCTTTGATGTCCTTCCACTGATAGGGTTTAGAACTGATGTGTTGCACATCTTGTGCAGAAAACACATGCTCAGCACAATTAGATGACTGGAATGCATATTCTAGAGCATCTTCATAAGACAGATAGATGTCCTCTAGTCCTGCATTAGCACCAAAATCCATTAAGCCAGCAAATATCAGTGCTTCAGCTTGCAACTCCTCTTCTGACATGATGTCCAGTTCATCAGGTGAGTCACTGTCCATCTCAATATCCTGCTCTGGCTGCTCTACAATATCTGGCTGAGCTGCAGAGTCAGTATCAGAAGCAGTGTCAGGTGCAGTGTCAGATACAGTTGGCTCTGCTGAGTTGAAGTTGAAGCGCTGTAGTGGAGTAGGGGAGCCTGGCACACGTCTGAGAAGGCGCTGTCCAACATAGTCCACATCCCACCAGCCAGTGGTATGACATCTAATAGGTCTTCACATTGGATCTGGCCACCAGGGAGAAGCAGGCCTTTGTTTCTTTGAGGCCTGCTCAGATAGCAGTGGTGAAGTAGTGTGTTCACGCTTTGGTGGATGAGTGGCTGGTGAAGGAGGATAATGTAGAGCACTGTGTGAAGGAGGACTAGGTGATGGATTAGGTGGAGGACTAGGTGTAGGTGTAGGTGTAGGCATAGGAGGATCTGCTGGATGCATAGGAGCAGGTGGTGGAGGAGGAGCTGGCAGAACATCAATAGCATCCTCTACTCCCCCCTGTTCTGGCAGGTCTTCTGTCTGTGTAGGCATATTCACCCTCAAGTCAACTGGGTTTCTAGATGTACCAGGGAAGACTCTCTCATCAAATTGAGCAGAGTCACTAATGACTTCCTTCCTGGTAAGTGGATTCCAGAACAACCAGCCTTTATAGTTAGAGGGGTAGCCTAGAAACACACATTTCTGTGTGTGGGACTGCAGCTGCTTGTGTTGATCTTTCTTCACAAGCACATAAGAGGTGCATCCAAATACACGCAAGTGAGAGACATCTGGCTTTGACTGGAACCAGAGCTCATAGGGTGTACTGGCAGACACAGCAGAGGTGGGAGAGCGGTTGTGTACATGTACAAATGCTGCCACTGCATCCCACCAGAAGCTAGAGGGCAGGTGTGCTTCATTAAGCATAGTAGTAATGCCCTCTGCAAGTGTCCTGTTAGCACGCTCTGCAACACCATTCTGATGAGGTTCATCTCTAATAGTGTGCTGTCTGTGGATGCCTGCAGTAATACAGAACTGGTCCTATTCCTTAGACACATATTCTCCACCTTTATCATCACGAGTGGCTTTGATCTTCACTCCTAACTGGTTCTCTGCATAGGCCTTAAATTGCTTGAAGGCAGCAAATGTATCACTCTTCTTCTTCAATGGAAGAACAGCCCAGTAGCGACTGTAATCATCAATGAAGGTGATCCAATATTTAAAGCCATGTCTAGATTGAACAGGCAATGGACCATGAACATCAGAGTGAACTAATTGGAGGAGACCAGAAGCTCTGTGAGATGCAAGTTTGGAGACATTAGACCTGTGCTACTTGCCAGCTATGCAAGGTTCACAGATAGGATCTGGAGTGCTCTTGGATTTGACAACCATTCCTTTGACTAGCTCCTCAGTCATCAACCTGTTTACATCACCATGATTGAGATGTACAAAGCGCCTGTGCCAAAGTGTAGTGTCAAGTGAACAGGTGCTGGTGAATGCAGCATAAGCAATGGTAGGGACAATATGGCCATTGAGAGTTGCTGCATTGTAAGAGGTGATGTTTGCAGTGAAAAGAACTGTTCCATGACGATGGAAAAGCATCTTGTTATGGTGAATGGTGACAACATATGATTTGGAATGAGTCAAATACAGGACTGAGAGGAGATTGTTTCTGAGATCAGGAACATGAAGTACATGCTCAAATTCAAGTAACTGTCCAGGTTTGCCACCAACTACAGGCTGAAAGCGCACTGTGCCAACACCAACTGAATAAATAACTTAGTTGTTGGCTAAACGAATAGGGGTGTGATTTGTTGAGTATTTGGTGAACCAATGACGATGTGGAGTCATGTGGCAAGTGGCACCTGTGTCAGCAATCCAGTCAGTTCCTGCATCTGGGATAAGAGGTGAATGGGGATTGATGTAGTCAAAAGCACTTGCATTGCCAGCAAATTCAGCAGATTCAGCAGATTCATCTTGTTGAGCAACATGGGCCTTCTGGCCCTTTCTGCCCTTCCTCCTCTTCTCTTCCCTGTTCTTCTTAGCCCTGACATGTGCATCCTTAGAAGCTGCCTGCTTCATATAGCAGTTCTTCTCTGTGTGCTTAGGAATACCACAGAAGGTGCAAGTGACACCTTGAGAGGAGATAGGCTTTACAGCACTACTAGTGGATGTGAACATGGCCTGGGGCTAAAGCTGAATGCGCTCTTGACAGTTCTGCTGCTCTTGGGCAAATGCCTCCTTAAGGTTATTCCACTTGAATTCCTTCATAAGGAGCACTGTAGAGCGAAAGGAAGCATAGTCCTCAGGAAGAGCACAAATCAGACATGCACATGCAAGCTCATTCTCAAACTCCTCAAGTTTGAGGGTGCTAGAACGAGTGCTTCTGATCTTGTGCAGTGCTAGCTCAACCCTGCTCACCAGATTGGTGAGGGACTCATCTTCCTTCTTAGTGATGTTGAAGAACTCATCATAGGCATTAAAGCGCGCAGCTGGGTTGTCCTGCTCATTGATCTTCTGAAGCTCAGTCCACATCTTGACTGGATCATCCATGTAGTCCTGCACCATAACCTGCATGCTATGCTCAATTCTCTGATAGATTAGGCCTGCAGCTTGCTTAGCCTTCTCTTCCCAGAGCTGGACAGCCTCTGCTGGAGCACTAGGCTTAGCTTCCTGACCAGAGGTCAGGCGCCACAACTTCTTGACTTGAAGTGCAGCACGCATATCATTCTTCCAGACAGAGTAATTGCTGTCATTGAGCTTAGTGATAGTGGATAGCATCTCAGAGGTGACAGGATCAGACATGATAGTTGAAATGAGGTGTGGATGAGAGTGGACAGATGATGCTTAGAAGAAATAAGCAGTAAGGGAGCAATGAGGGAGAGAGCGCTAACAAATTTATGCCTGGAGGTGACAGATCAATGCCAACCAGTGCAGTCTTCTACAGTCACTATACAGATTTGCTGCAAGACAGTGCTGGTCTGTTGGTCTGCTAAGACCCCGCAGGCACCGCTAACTGAGAGAGGCTCTAGGCTTAAGTAGACACTCAAAGAGTGACTACAACTAGCGAACTAAGGCCAGGCAGGCAAGCTTCACAGTCTGTAGGCTAGGCTGATCCAACAACAGTGATGGAGCCACACACCAATTAACACCAGAGCTGCCAGACACAAAATGCAGCACAGAGAGGGAACGGATAGGCAGAGTAGTGCACAAATTAGCACGCAGATAAAGGGGAACGAGCCAAATTGAATGGTATAAAGAGCACACAGATCGAATTAGCGGATCGGCAGCAATTGATAATTTTTATTAGTACAAGAATAGCTCACAGCGCAGTTAAACCGCAGCTGATAAAACTGAAACTTGGTGGAAGTATGCACAGCTATAAGATCCATATGCATACTAAAGGGCATCCGGATCGGATGAGCGGTTGCTGAGAAAATTAAAAGTTGCTGAAATAGAGTACAAAACAAAGATCCTTCAATATGTCAGGAAGTTCTTGACCGATTTGGCTGAAACTTCGCGACGAAGGACATAAAAATAGGCCAAATAGATGTGCTATATTTTGTGAGAAATGAATTAGCGGTTCCCCCAGAATAGGCAATGTAACTTTAAAAATAGCTAATAGTGATAGGGCTATAGCAGTGTCAAATTGAAACGGATCAGGCTGAAACTCAGTAGGACAGTAGGCCTATATAGGCCAAGTAAACGTGCCAAAGGGCGTCAAAAATGGCTAGATGGTTGTGGAGCAATCAAGCAACGGAGTTTTAAGGAGATTTAGCACTGATAAAGGCCAAGAAAGAAGGCAGAGGGCTCTGGGACTATGGAAACTGTACAGAAGGGTGCAGAAGATGATGGGAACACTAGGAACACACCAAAAGGCCAGTCCAGAACATCAAAAGCTTCTCTGACAACAGTAGTAGCTCTCCAAACTCAAAAACTCAAAAATGCAGCAGTGCAGACAGCTAAAGCTCAAGGCTCATAACCTGTTAGATCACACAAATCCAGCAAGGGACCACTGAGTCCAGTGGTGAGTACACTTGATGTAGAGTACTCACCAATAGACTGTGCCGCTTTTACAGGAGATTACATAAGTATCACATAATTAAGAAAGCGGACATAAGGAAGAATATAAACAGAACAATAAACTACAAAATACTAAGAGTGTCAGAATCACACTTCTAACAGTTGAAGAAATACTCGACTCGCATCTGCATCGAGGCAAGCTCCAATTCTTGGTCAAGTGGGTTGGATATGAGGAAGCGACTTGGCAGCCAGAATCCGACATCAAGGATAATGCACAGGAGTCAATTTAAGAATTCTACCACAAACATCCTGGAGCTCCGAGGAAGTTAACAATACCTCAACAAAGCCTGTGAGCGCTGTACAAGTTCACGTCCTCGAAAGGCTTATGTAGTTGGTCGGGACGCCCAACCTTGAAGGGGGGGTGATGTAAGGACTCAAACATTTTCCTTTTCCTTTCTTACGTTACCATTTATTTTAATATTCTTTTTCCTTTTCTTTTATTTTTCTTATGTGCTTATTCATCCAGTTGCCGGAACATTCCACAATGTTCTATCACGCCCACTAATCATCCCATTCCTTATCATGTGACTTCCTATTAGAGTAGATCTTTCTCGCACTCAAAGTCTATATAAGTAGATAGTTTGACTCTTTCGTTCCTTGTCTTTCTATTCTACTTACCTTCACTACGACCTAGGTATCTACTCTTATATTATTAGTTTGCTGAATTCTACTTACCTTCACTGCGACCTAGCATTCGACGGTCTGGACTTAAGCCTTGTCTTAGCTGTCTTGACCTGAACAACGTGTTTGGGATTATCTCATCTATGCTTGTTTGTTGTTATGTTGGCCTGCCTCGACTCAGTCCTTGAGCCGTCTGCCTAACACTGACTGGCTCAAAAGTGCTATTCTCAATCAGACTGACAAATTCCTCTATGGCTGCCTTTTTCTAAAGGTCTGCATCAGGGCATCCTTTGATGTCCTTCCACTAATAGGGTTCAGGACTGATGTGTTGCACATCTTGTGCAGAGAACACATGCTCAGAGCAATTAAATGACTGGAATGCATATTCCAGAGCATCTTCATAAGACAGATAGATGTTCTCTAGTTCTACATTAGCACCAAAATCCATTAGGCCAGCAAACATCAGTGCTTCAGCTTGCAACTCCTCTTCTAACATGATGTCCAGTTCATCAGGTGAGTCACTGTCCATCTCAACATCCTGCTCTGGCTGTTCTACAACATCTGGCTGAGCTGCAGAGTCAGTATCAGAAGCAGTGTCAGGTGTAGTTAGCTCTGCTAAGTTGAAGTTGAAGCACTGTGGTGGAATAGGGGAGCCTGGCACACGTCTGAGAAGGTGCTGTCCAACATAGTCCACATCCCACCAGCTAGTAGTGTGACATCTAATAGGTCTCCACATTGGATCTGGCCACCAGGGAGAGATAGGCTTTTATTTTTTTGAGGTCTACTTAGATAGCAGTAGTGAAGTAGTATGTTCACACTTTGGTGGATGAGTAGCTGGTGAAGAAGAATGATGTGGAGGACTGTGTGGAGGAGGACTAGATGATAGATTGGATAGAGAACTAGGTGTAGGTGTAGGTGTAGGCATAGGAGGATCTGCTAGATGCACAGGAGCAGATGGAGAAGGAGGAGCTGGCAGAACATCAATAGCATCCTCTACTCCCTCCTGTTCTGGCAGATCTTCTGTCTGTGTAGGCACATTCACCCTCAAGTCAACTGGGTTTCTAGATGTACCAGGGAAGACTCTCTCATCAAATTGAGCAGAGTCACTAATGACTTTCTTCCTGGTAAGTAGATTCCAGAATAGCCAGCCTTTATAATTAGAGAGGTAGCTTAGAAACACACATTTCTGTGTGTGGGACTGTAGCTGCTTGTGTTGATCTTTCTTCACAAGCACATAGGAGGTGCATCCAAATACATGCAAGTGAGAGACATCTGGTTTTGACTGTAACCAGAGCTCATAGGGTGTACTGGCAGACACAGCAGAGGTAGGAGAGCGGTTGTGCACATGTATAAATGCTGTCACTGTATCTCACCAGAAGCTAGAGGGCAGATGTGCTTCATTAAGCATAGTAGTGATGCCCTCTGTGTTAGATCACACAAATCCAGCAAGGGACCACTGAGTCCAGTGGTGAGTACACTTGATGTATATTAGCAGTCTAACTACATACCTGAGTCCAGTGGTGAGTACACTTGATGTAGAGTACTCACCAATGGACTGTGCCGCTTTTACAGGAGATTACATAAGCATCACATGATCAAGAAAGCGGACATAAGGAAGAATATAAACAGAACAATAAACTACAAAATACTAAGAGTGTCAGAATCACACTTCTAACACTCCCCCCTGATCTGACACTTCTTCCTTCAACATAATCCTAGCATCTTACACATCTCCTGCACCTTTACTCTGCTTAGTGCTTTGGTCATAATGTCTGCTGGCATGGTCTGAGTGGGCAAGTAATGCACTTTGATATGACCAGCCTCTACAACATCTCTCAACCAGTAGAAGCGCAGATCTAGATGTTTCATGCGTCCATGATGCTCAGGATTGTTTGCCACAGACAGAGCAGACTGGTTATCAATGTACAGAGAAGAGGGTGCATCAAATTTGTAGCCAAACTCTGTAAAGAGATTTCTCAGCCACATAATCTCTTGTCCTGCACTAACAGCAGCAATGTATTCTGCTTCAGTGGTAGATAGAGTCACAAAGGGCTGCAACTTGCTAGCCCAGCTGATAGCACCAGTTCCCATCTTGACAACCATCCCACTTGTGGACCGTCTGTTATCCTCATTTCCTCCATGGTCAGCATCACAGAAGGTAGTGAACAGCTCAGAGGACTTAGGATCAGGTGCATAAGTTAACCTGAAATCTTTTGTACCCTGCAAATAGCGACATAGATGCTTTGCTGCCTTCCAATGAGCTAGACCAGGATTAGAACTGAAGCGTCCTAAGACACCAACTGCATAGGCAATATCTGGCCTAGTAGCAATAGCTAAGTACATGAGTGCACCAACCAATTGCTTGTAGGGCACCTGCTTCATGTATTCAGTTTCTGCAGGGGTCTTAGGAGCCATGTCCTTGCTGAGCTTCTGCTCAGGGAGAGGAGTAGTAACAGTGCCACAGTTGCTCATGCTGAAGCGCTCTAGCACATCAATAATATACTGTCTCTGTGACAGACTGATAGAGTGCTTGGAGCGGTCTCTCTGAATATGGACTCCTAGCAGGAATGAGGTTGGGCCCAACTCATGCAGTTTAAAGTGCTTGGCCAGTTCATCTCTGACAGACTCATACTGCTGCTTAGACTTTACAGCAATGGTCATGTCATCAACATAGACTGGAATGATGATATGCACTTCATCTCTGCTGTACACCCAAATGCTATAATCACAGCGCACTAACTTGAAGCCCATGCTCTTCATCACTGAATCAAGCTTCTTGTGCTATTGGTGGCCAGCCTGCTTAAGGCCATAAATTGACTTGATCAGCTTGAGAACAAATCTAGGGCCAAAGTAGTCCTCAAATCCTTCAGGCTGGTTCATGTAGACATCATGCTCCATCTCACCATTGAGGTAAGCAGTAGAGATATCAATACTATACAGCTCAAGGTCTTCAAATGCAGCTATTGCCAGGATGGCTCTAAGTGCAGCCCACTGTTAGAAGTGTGATTCTGACACTCTTAGTATTTTGTAGTTTATTGTTCTGTTTATATTCTTCCTTATGTCCGCTTTCTTGATCATGTGATGCTTATGTAATCTCCTGTAAAAGCGGCACAGTCCATTGGTGAGTACTCTACATCAAGTGTACTCACCACTGGACTCAGTGGTCCCTTGCTGGATTTGTGTGATCAAACAGGTTATGAGCCTTGAGCTCTAGCTGTCTGCACTGCCGCATTTTTGAGTTTTTGGGTTTGGAGAGCTGCTGCTGTTGTCAGAGAAGCTTTTGGTGATCTGGACTGGCCTTTTAGTGTGTTCCTAGTGTTTCCATCATCCTCTGCATCCTTCTGTGCAGTTTCCACAGTCCCAGAGCCCTCTGCCTTCTTCTTTGGCCTTTATTAGTGCCAAATCTCCCCAAAACTCCGCCGCTTGATTGCTCCACAACCATCTAGCCGTTTTCGACGCCCTTTGGCACGTTTACTTGGCCCATATAGGCCTACTGTCCTGCCGAGTTTCAGCCTGATCCGTTGCGATTTGACACCGCTATAGCCCTATCACTTTTGGCTATTTTCAAAGTTGCATTGCCTATCCCAGGTGAACCGCTGATCCGTTTCTCACGAAGTTTGGCACGTCTATTTGGCCTATTTCTGCGTCTCCTGTCGCGAAGTTTCAGCCAAATCGGTCAAGAACTCGCCGACTTATTGAAGGATCTTTGTTTTGCACCCTATTTTGGCAACTTTCGATTTTCTCGGCAACCGCTGATCCGATCCAAACACCCTTTGGTGTGCATACGGCTCCCATACCTGTGCATACTTCCACCAAGTTTCAGCTTGAGCGGCCGCGGTTTAACTGCGCTGTGGGCTATTCTTGTGCTGACGGAAATCGTCGATTGCTGCCGATCCGCTGATCCGATCCGCGTGCGCTTTGCACCATTCGATTTCGCTTGTCGTTCTCTATCTGCGTGCCAATTTGCGCACCGTTCCGCCCATCCGTTCCCTCTCTGCGCTGCATTTTGTGTCTGGCAGCTCTGGTGTTAATTGGTGTGTGGCTCCATCACTGTTGTTGGATCAGCCTAGCCTACAGACTGTGAAGCTTGCCTGCCCGGCCTTAGTTCGCTGGTTGTAGTCATTCTTTGAGTGTCTACTTAAGCCTAGAGCCTCTCTCAGTTAGCGGTGCCTGCAGGGTCTTAGCAGACCAACAGACCAGCACTGTCTTGCGGCAAATCTGTGTATACTTCAGTGACTGTAGAAGACTACACTGGTTGGCATTGATCTGTCACCTCCAGGCATAAATTTGTTAGCGCTCTCTCCCTCATTGCTCTCTTACTGCTTATTTCTTCTAAGCATCATCTGTCCACTCTCATCTACACCTCATTTCAACTATCATGTCTGATCCTGTCACCTCTGAGACGCTATCCACTATCACCAAGCTCAATAACAGCAATTACTCTGTCTGGAAGCATGATATGCGTGCTGCACTTCAAGTCAAGAAGTTGTGGCGCCTGACCTCTGGTCAGGAAGCTAAGCCTAGTGCTCCAGCAGAGGCTGTCCAGCTCTGGGAAGAGAAGGCTGAGCAAGCTGCAGGCCTGATCTATCAGAGAATTGAGCATAGCATGCAGGTTATGGTGCAGGACTACATGGATGATCCAGTCAAGATGTGGACTGAGCTTCAGAAGATCAATGAGCAGGACAACCCAGCTGCGCGCTTTAATGCCTATGATGAGTTCTTCAACATCACCAAGAAGGAAGATGAGTCCCTCACCAATCTGGTGAGCAGGGTTGAGCTAGCACTGCACAAGATCAGAAGCACTCGTTTTAGCACTCTCAAACTTGAGGAGTTTGAGAATGAGCTTGCATGTGCATGTCTGATTTGTGCTCTTCCTGAGGACTATGCTTCCTTTCGCTCTACAGTGCTCCTTATGAAGGAATTCAAGTGGAATAACCTTAAGGAGGCATTTGCCCAAGAGCAGCAGAACCGTCAAGAGTGCATTCAGCTTCAGCCCCAGGCCATGTTCACATCCACTAGTAGTGCTGTAAAGCCTATCTCCTCTCAAGGTGTCACTTGCACCTTCTGTGGTATTCCTAAGCACACAGAGGAGAACTGCTATATGAAGCAGGCAGCTTCTAAGGATGCACATGTCAGGGCTAAGAAGAACAGGGAAGAGAAGAGGAGGAAGGGCAGAAAGGGCCAGAAGGCCCATGTTGCTCAACAAGATGAATCTGCTGAATCTGCTGAATTTGCTGGCAATGCAAGTGCTCTTGACTACACCAATCCTCATTCACCTCTTATCCCAGATGCAGGAACTGACTGGATTGCTGACACAGGTGCCACTTGCCACATGACTCCACATCGTCATTGGTTCACCAAATACTCAACAAATCACACCCCTATTCGTTTAGCCAACAACCAAGTTATTTATTCAGTTGGCATTGGCACAGTGCGCTTTCAGCCTGTAGTTGGTGGCAAACCTGGACAGTTACTTGAATTTGAGCATGTACTTCATGTTCCTGATCTCAGAAACAATCTCCTCTCAGTCCTGTATTTGACTCATTCCAAATCATATGTTGTCACCATTCACCATAACAAGATGCTTTTCCATCGTCATGGAACAGTTCTTTTCACTGCAAACATCACCTCTTACAATGCAGCAACTCTCAATGGCCATATTGTCCCTACCATTGCTTATGCTGCATTCACCAGCACCTGTCCACTTGACACTACACTTTGGCACAGGCGCTTTGCACATCTTAATCATGGTGATGTAAACAGGTTGATGACTGAGGAGCTAGTCAAAGGAATGGTTGTCAAATCCAAGAGCACTCCAGATCCTATCTGTGAACCTTGCATTGCTGGCAAGCAGCACAGGTCTAATGTCTCCAAACTTGCATCTCACAGAGCTTCTGGTCTCCTCCAATTAGTTCACTCTGATGTTCATGGTCCATTGCCTGTTCAATCTAGACATGGCTTTAAATATTGGATCACCTTCATTGATGATTACAGCCGCTACTGGGCTGTTCTCCCATTGAAGAAGAAGAGTAATGCATTTGCTGCCTTCAAGCAATTTAAGGCCTATGCAGAGAACCAGTTAGGAGTGAAGATCAAAGCCACTCGTGATGATAAAGGTGGAGAATATGTGTCTAAGGAATGGGACCAGTTCTGTATTACTGCAGGCATCCACAGACAGCACACTATTAGAGATGAACCTCATCAGAATGGTGTTGCAGAGCGTGCTAACAGGACACTTGCAGAGGGCATTACTACTATGCTTAATGAAGCACACCTGCCTTCTAGCTTCTGGTGGGATGCAGTGGCAGCATTTGTACATGTACACAACCGCTCTCCCACCTCTGCTGTGTCTGCCAGTACACCCTATGAGCTCTGGTTCCAGTCAAAGCCAGATGTCTCTCACTTGCGTGTATTTGGATGCACCTCTTATGTGCTTGTGAAGAAAGATCAACACAAGCAGCTGCAGTCCCACACACAGAAATGTGTGTTTCTAGGCTACCCCTCTAACTATAAAGGCTGGTTGTTCTGGAATCCACTTACCAGGAAGGAAGTCATTAGTGACTCTGCTCAATTTGATGAGAGAGTCTTCCCTGGTACATCTAGAAACCCAGTTGACTTGAGGGTGAATATGCCTACACAGACAGAAGACCTGCCAGAACAGGGGGGAGTAGAGGATGCTATTGATGTTCTGCCAGCTCCTCCTCCACCACCTGCTCCTATGCATCCAGCAGATCCTCCTATGCCTACACCTACACCTACACCTAGTCCTCCACCCAATCCATCACCTAGTCCTCCTTCACACAGTCCCCTACATCATCCTCCTTCACCAGCCACTCATCCACCAAAGCGTGAACACACTACTTCACCACTGCTATCTGAGCAGGCCTCAAAGAAACAAAGGCCTGCTTCTCCCTGGTGGCCAGATCCAATGTGGAGACCTATTAGACGTCATACCACTGGCTGGTGGGATGTGGACTATGTTGGACAGCGCCTTCCCAGACGTGTGCCAGGCTCCCCTATTCCACCACAGCGCTTCAACTTCAACTCAGCAGAGCCAACTGTATCTGACACTGCACCTGACACTGCTTCTGATACTGACTCTGCAGCTCAGCCAGATATTGTAGAGCAGCCAGAGCAGGATGTTGAGATGGACAGTGACTCACCTGATGAACTGGACATCATGTCAGAAGAGGAGTTGCAAGCTGAAGCACTGATGTTTGCTGGCTTAATGGATTTTGGTGCTAATGCAGGACTAGAGGACATCTATCTGTCTTATGAAGATGCTCTGGAATATGCATTCCAGTCATCTAATTGCACTGAGCATGTGTTCTCTGCACAAGATGTGCAACACATCAGTCCTGAACCCTATCAGTGGAAGGACATCAAAGGACATCCTGATGCAGACCTCTGGGAGAAAGCAGCCATAGAGGAATTTATCAGTCTGATTGAGAATGGCACATTTGAACCAGTCAGACTACCTTCTGGCAGAAAGCCCATTGGATGCAGATGGGTGTTCAAGCTCAAGCGCAAGGCAGATGGATCTGTAGACAGGTACAAGGCAAGGCTGGTAGCCAAGGGCTTCTCTCAGCAACCAGGTCTTGAGTTCTCTCAGGTGTTTGCCCCTACAGCCAAGTGGGTGTTTGATCACACAAATCCAGCAAGGGACCACTGAGTCCAGTGGTGAGTACACTTGATGTATATTAGCAGTCTAACTACATACCTGAGTCCAGTGGTGAGTACACTTGATGTAGAGTACTCACCAATGGACTGTGCCGCTTTTACAGGAGATTACATAAGTATCACATGATCAAGAAAGCGGACATAAGGAAGAATATAAACAGAACAATAAACTACAAAATACTAAGAGTGTCAGAATCACACTTCTAACACTCCCTCCTGATCTGACACTTCTTCCTTCAACATAATCCCAGCATCTTACACATCTCCTGCACCTTTACTCTGCTTAGTGCTTTGGTCATAATGTCTGCTGGCATGGTCTGAGTGGGCAAGTAATGCACTTTGATATGACCAGCCTCTACAACATCTCTCAACCAGTAGAAGTGCAGATCTAGATGTTTCATGCGTCCATGATGCTCAGGATTGTTTGCCACAGACAGAGCAGACTGGTTATCAATGTACAGAGAAGAGGGTGCATCAAATTTGTAGCCAAACTCTATAAAGAGATTTCTCAGCCACATAATCTCTTGTCCTGCACTAACAGCAGCAATGTATTCTGCTTCAGTGGTAGATAGAGTCACAAAGGGCTGCAACTTGCTAGCCCAGCTGATAGCACCAGTTCCCATCTTGACAACCATCCCACTTGTGGACCGTCTGTTATCCTCATTTCCTCTATGGTCAGCATCACAGAAGGTAGTGAACAGCTCAGAGGACTTAGGATCAGGTGCATAAGTTAACCTGAAATCTTTTGTACCCTGCAAATAGCGACATAGATGCTTTGCTGCCTTCCAATGAGCTGGACCAGGATTAGAACTGAAGCGTCCTAAGACACCAACTGCATAGGCAATATCTGGCCTAGTAGCAATAGCTAAGTACATGAGTACACCAACCAATTGCTTGTAGGGCACCTGCTTCATGTATTCAGTTTCTGCAGGGGTCTTAGGAGCCATGTCCTTACTGAGCTTCTGCTCAGGGAGAGGAGTAGTAACAGTGCCACAGTTGCTCATGCTGAAGCACTCTAGCACATCAATAATATACTGTCTCTGTGACAGACTGATAGAGTGCTTGGAGCGGTCTCTCTGAATATGGACTCCTAGCAGGAATGAGGTTGGGCCCAACTCATGCAGTTTAAAGTGCTTAGCCAGTTCATCTCTGACAGACTCATACTGCTGCTTAGACTTTACAGCAATGGTCATGTCATCAACATAGACTGGAATGATGATGCGCACTTCATCTCTGCTGTACACCCAAATGCTGTAATCACAGCGCACTAACTTGAAGCCCATGCTCTTCATCACTGAATCAAGCTTCTTGTGCTATTGGTGGCCAGCCTGCTTAAGGCCATAAATTGACTTGATCAGCTTGAGAACAAATCTAGGGCCAAAGTAGTCCTCAAATCCTTCAGGCTGATTCATGTAGACATCATGCTCCATCTCACCATTGAGGAAAGCAGTAGAGATATCAACACTATACAGCTCAAGGTCTTCAAATGCAGCTATTGCCAGGATGGCTCTAAGTGCAGCCCACTTGGCTGTAGGGGCAAACACCTGAGAGAACTCAAGACCTGGTTGCTGAGAGAAGCCCTTGGCTACCAGCCTTGCCTTGTACCTGTCTACAGATCCATCTGCCTTGCGCTTGAGCTTGAACACCCATCTGCATCCAATGGGCTTTCTGCCAGAAGGTAGTCTGACTGGTTCAAATGTGCCATTCTCAATCAGACTGATAAATTCCTCTATGGCTGCTTTCTCCCAGAGGTCTGCATCAGGATGTCCTTTGATGTCCTTCCACTGATAGGGTTCAGGACTGATGTGTTGCACATCTTGTGCAGAGAACACATGCTCAGTGCAATTAGATGACTGGAATGCATATTCCAGAGCATCTTCATAAGACAGATAGATGTCCTCTAGTCCTGCATTAGCACCAAAATCCATTAAGCCAGCAAACATCAGTGCTTCAGCTTGCAACTCCTCTTCTGACATGATGTCCAGTTCATCAGGTGAGTCACTGTCCATCTCAACATCCTGCTCTGGCTGCTCTACAATATCTGGCTGAGCTGCAGAGTCAGTATCAGAAGCAGTGTCAGGTGCAGTGTCAGATACAGTTGGCTCTGCTGAGTTGAAGTTGAAGCGCTGTGGTGGAATAGGGGAGCCTGGCACACGTCTGGGAAGGCGCTGTCCAACATAGTCCACATCCCACCAGCCAGTGGTATGACGTCTAATAGGTCTCCACATTGGATCTGGCCACCAGGGAGAAGCAGGCCTTTGTTTCTTTGAGGCCTGCTCAGATAGCAGTGGTGAAGTAGTGTGTTCACGCTTTGGTGGATGAGTGGCTGGTGAAGGAGGATGATGTAGGGGACTGTGTGAAGGAGGACTAGGTGATGGATTGGGTGGAGGACTAGGTGTAGGTGTAGGTGTAGGCATAGGAGGATCTGCTGGATGCATAGGAGCAGGTGGTGGAGGAGGAGCTGGCAGAACATCAATAGCATCCTCTACTCCCCCCTGTTCTGGCAGGTCTTCTGTCTGTGTAGGCATATTCACCCTCAAGTCAACTGGGTTTCTAGATGTACCAGGGAAGACTCTCTCATCAAATTGAGCAGAGTCACTAATGACTTCCTTCCTGGTAAGTGGATTCCAGAACAACCAGCCTTTATAGTTAGAGGGGTAGCCTAGAAACACACATTTCTGTGTGTGGGACTGCAGCTGCTTGTGTTGATCTTTCTTCACAAGCACATAAGAGGTGCATCCAAATACACGCAAGTGAGAGACATCTGGCTTTGACTGGAACCAGAGCTCATAGGGTGTACTGGCAGACACAGCAGAGGTGGGAGAGCAGTTGTGTACATGTACAAATGCTGCCACTGCATCCCACCAGAAGCTAGAAGGCAGGTGTGCTTCATTAAGCATAGTAGTAATGCCCTCTGCAAGTGTCCTGTTAGCACGCTCTGCAACACCATTCTGATGAGGTTCATCTCTAATAGTGTGCTGTCTGTGGATGCCTGCAGTAATACAGAACTGGTCCCATTCCTTAGACACATATTCTCCACCTTTATCATCACGAGTGGCTTTGATCTTCACTCCTAACTGGTTCTCTGCATAGGCCTTAAATTGCTTGAAGGCAGCAAATGCATTACTCTTCTTCTTCAATGGGAGAACAGCCCAGTAGCGGCTGTAATCATCAATGAAGGTGATCCAATATTTAAAGCCATGTCTAGATTGAACAGGCAATGGACCATGAACATCAGAGTGAACTAATTGGAGGAGACCAGAAGCTCTGTGAGATGCAAGTTTGGAGACATTAGACCTGTGCTGCTTGCCAGCAATGCAAGGTTCACAGATAGGATCTGGAGTGCTCTTGGATTTGACAACCATTCCTTTGACTAGCTCCTCAGTCATCAACCTGTTTACATCACCATGATTAAGATGTGCAAAGCGCCTGTGCCAAAGTGTAGTGTCAAGTGGACAGGTGCTGGTGAATGCAGCATAAGCAATGGTAGGGACAATATGGCCATTGAGAGTTGCTGCATTGTAAGAGGTGATGTTTGCAGTGAAAAGAACTGTTCCATGACGATGGAAAAGCATCTTGTTATGGTGAATGGTGACAACATATGATTTGGAATGAGTCAAATACAGGACTGAGAGGAGATTGTTTCTGAGATCAGGAACATGAAGTACATGCTCAAATTCAAGTAACTGTCCAGGTTTGCCACCAACTACAGGCTGAAAGCGCACTGTGCCAATGCCAACTGAATAAATAACTTGGTTGTTGGCTAAACGAATAGGGGTGTGATTTGTTGAGTATTTGGTGAACCAATGACGATGTGGAGTCATGTGGCAAGTGGCACCTGTGTCAGCAATCCAGTCAGTTCCTGCATCTGGGATAAGAGGTGAATGAGGATTGGTGTAGTCAAGAGCACTTGCATTGCCAGCAAATTCAGCAGATTCAGCAGATTCATCTTGTTGAGCAACATGGGCCTTCTGGCCCTTTCTGCCCTTCCTCCTCTTCTCTTCCCTGTTCTTCTTAGCCCTGACATGTGCATCCTTAGAAGCTGCCTGCTTCATATAGCAGTTCTCCTCTGTGTGCTTAGGAATACCACAGAAGGTGCAAGTGACACCTTGAGAGGAGATAGGCTTTACAGCACTACTAGTGGATGTGAACATGGCCTGGGGCTGAAGCTGAATGCACTCTTGACGGTTCTGCTGCTCTTGGGCAAATGCCTCCTTAAGGTTATTCCACTTGAATTCCTTCATAAGGAGCACTGTAGAGCGAAAGGAAGCATAGTCCTCAGGAAGAGCACAAATCAGACATGCACATGCAAGCTCATTCTCAAACTCCTCAAGTTTGAGGGTGCTAAAACGAGTGCTTCTGATCTTGTGCAGTGCTAGCTCAACCCTGCTCACCAGATTGGTGAGGGACTCATCTTCCTTCTTGGTGATGTTGAAGAACTCATCATAGGCATTAAAGCGCGCAGCTGGGTTGTCCTGCTCATTGATCTTCTGAAGCTCAGTCCACATCTTGACTGGATCATCCATGTAGTCCTGCACCATAACCTGCATGCTATGCTCAATTCTCTGATAGATCAGGCCTGCAGCTTGCTCAGCCTTCTCTTCCCAGAGCTGGACAGCCTCTGCTGGAGCACTAGGCTTAGCTTCCTGACCAGAGGTCAGGCGCCACAACTTCTTGACTTGAAGTGCAGCACGCATATCATGCTTCCAGACAGAGTAATTGCTGTCATTGAGCTTGGTGATAGTGGATAGCATCTCAGAGGTGACAGGATCAGATATGATAGTTAAAATGAGGTGTGGATGAGAGTGGACAGATGATGCTTAGAAGAAATAAGCAGTGAGGGAGCAATGAGGGAGAGAGCGCTAACAAATTTATGCCTGGAGGTGACAGATCAATGCCAACCAGTGCAGTCTTCTACAGTCACTGAAGTATACACAGATTTGCCGCAAGACAGTGCTAGTCTGTTGGTCTGCTAAGACCCCGCAGGCACCGCTAACTGAGAGAGGCTCTAGGCTTAAGTAGACACTCAAAGAATGACTACAACTAGCGAACTAAGGCCGGGCAGGCAAGCTTCACAGTCTGTAGGCTAGGCTGATCCAACAACAGTGATGGAGCCACACACCAATTAACACCAGAGCTGCCAGACACAAAATGCAGCACAGAGAGGGAACGGATAGGCGGAACGGTGCGCAAATTGGCACGCAGATAGAGGACGACGAGCGGAATCGAACGGTGCAAAGAGCACGCGGATCGGATCAGCGGATCGGCAGCAATCGACGATTTCCGTCGGCACAAGAATAGCCCACAGCGCAGTTAAACCGCGGCCGCTCAAGCTGAAACTTGGTGGAAGTATGCACAGGTATGGGAGCCGTATGCACACCAAAGGGTGTTTGGATCGGATCAGCGGTTGCCGAGAAAATCGAAAGTTGCCAAAATAGGGTGCAAAACAAAGATCCTTCAATAAGTCGGCGAGTTCTTGACCGATTTGGCTGAAACTTCGCGACAGGGGACGCGGAAATAGGCCAAATAGACGTGCCAAACTTCGTGAGAAACGGATCAGCGGTTCACCCGGGATAGGCAATGCAACTTCGAAAATAGCCAAAAGTGATAGGGCTATAGCGGTGTCAAATCGCAACGGATCAGGCTGAAACTCGGCAGGACAGTAGGCCTATATGGGCCAAGTAAACGTGCCAAAGGGCGTCAAAAACGGCTGGATGGTTGTGGAGCAATCAAGCGACGGAGTTTTGAGGAGATTTGACACTAATAAAGGCCAAAGAAGAAGGCAGAGGGCTCTGGGACTGTGGAAACTGCACAGAAGGGTGCAGAGGATGATGGGAACACTAGGAACACACCAAAAGGCCAGTCCAGAACACCAAAAGCTTCTCTGACAACAGCAGCAGCTCTCCAAACCCAAAAACTCAAAAATGCGGCAGTGCAGACAGCTAGAGCTCAAGGCTCATAACCTGTTAGATCACACAAATCCAGCAAGGGACCACTGAGTCCAGTGGTGAGTACACTTGATATATATTAGCAGTCTAACTACATACCTGAGTCCAGTGGTGAGTACACTTGATGTAGAGTACTCACCAATGGACTGTGCCGCTTTTACAGGAGATTACATAAGCATCACATGATCAAGAAAGCGGACATAAGGAAGAATATAAACAGAACAATAAACTACAAAATACTAAGAGTGTCAGAATCACACTTCTAACACTCTGCAAGTATCCTGTTAGTATGCTCTGTAACATCATTCTGATGAGGTTCATCTCTGATAGTGTGCTGTCTGTAGATGCCTGTAGTAATACAGAACTGGTCCCATTCCTTAGACACATATTCTCCACCTTCATCATCATAAGTAGCTTTGATCTTCACTCCTAACTGGTTCTCTGCATAGGCCTTAAATTGCTTAAAGGCAGCAAATGCATTACTCTTCTTCTTCAATGAGAGAACAGCCCAGTAGCGGCTGTAATCATTAATGAAGGTGATCCAGTATTTGAAGCCATATCTGGACTGGACAGGTAATAGACTATGAACATCAGAGTGAACCAATTGGAGGAGACCAGAAGCTCTGTGAGATGCAAGTTTAGAGATATTAGATCTGTGCTGCTTGCCAGCAATGCAAGGTTCACAGATAGGATCTGGAGTGCTCTTGAATTTGACAACCATTCTCTTGACTAGCTCCTCAGTCATCAACCTGTTTACATCACCATGATTGAGATGTACAAAGCGTCTGTGTCAAAGTGTAGTGTCAAGTGGACAGGTGCTGGTGAATGCAGCATAAGCAATAGTAGGGATAATGTGGCTATTGAGAGTTGCTGCATTATTAGAAGTGATGTTTGCAGTAAAGAGGACTGTTCCATGACGATGGAAAAGCATCTTGTTATGGTGAATGGTGATAATATATGATTTGGAACAAGTTAAATACAGGACTGAGAGGAGATTGTTTCTAAGATCAGGAACATAGAGTACATGCTCAAATTCAAGTAACTGTCCAGATTTACTACTAACTACAGGCTGAAAGTGCACTGTGTCAATGCCAACTGAATAAATAACTTGGTTGTTGGCCAAACAAATAGGGGTGTGATTTGTTGAGTATTTAGTAAACTAACAATGATGTGGAGTCATGTAGCAAGTGGCACCTGTGTCAGCAATCCAGTCAGTTCCTGCATCTGGGATAAGAGGTGAATGGGGATTGGTGTAGTCAAGAGCACTTGCATTGCCAGCAAATTCAGCAGATTCAGCAGATTCATCTTGTTGAGCAACATGGGCCTTCTGGCCCTTTCTGCCCTTCCTCCTCTTCTCTTCCCTGTTCTTCTTAGCCCTGACATGTGCATCCTTAGAAGCTGCCTGCTTCATATAGTAGTTCTCCTCTGTGTGCTTAGGAATACCACAGAAGGTGCAAGTGACACCTTGAGAGGAGATGGGCTTTACAGCACTATAGAGCGAAAGGAGGCATAGTCCTCAGGAAGAGCACAAATCAGATATGCACATACAAGCTCATTCTCAAACTTCTCAAGTTTAAGGGTGCTAGAATGAGTGCTTCTGATTTTATATAATGCCAGCTCAACCCTGCTCACTAGATTGGTGAGGGACTCATCTTCTTTTTTGATGATGTTGAAGAACTCATCACAAGTATTAAAGTGCACAGCTGGGTTGTCCTGCTCATTGATCTTCTAGAGCTCAGTTCACATCTTGACTGGATCATCTATGTAGTTCTGCACTATAACCTGCATGCTATGCTCAATTCTCTGATAGATCAGATCTGCAGCTTGCTCAGCCTTCTCTTCCCAGAGCTGGACAGCCTCTGCTGGAGCACTAGGCTTAGCTTCCTGACCAGAGGTCAGGCACCACAACTTCTTGACTTGAAGTGCAGCATGCATATCATTCTTCCAGACAGAGTAATTGCTGTCATTGAGCTTAGTGATAGTGGATAGCATCTCAGAGGTGACAGGATCAGACATGATAGTTGAAATGAGGTGTGGATGAGAGTGAACAGATGATGCTTAGAAGAAATAAGCAGTGAGGGAGCAATGAGGGAGAGAGCACTAACAAATTTATGCCTGGAGATGACAGATCAATGCCAACCAGTGCAGTTTTCTACAATCACTAAAGTATACACAGATTTGCTACAAGACAGTGCTAGTCTGTTGGTCTGTTAAGACCTCACAGGCACTGCTGACTAAGAGAGGCTCTAGGCTTAAGTAGACACTCAAAGAGTGACTACAACCAGCAAACTAAGGCTAGGCAGGCAAGCTTTACAGTCTGTAGGCTAGGCTGATCCAACAATAGTGATGAAGCCACACACCAATTAACACCAGAGCTGCCAGACACAAAATCCAGTGCAGAGAGAGAATGTCTAGGTGGAACAGTGTGCAAATTCACACGCAGATAGAAGGGAATAAGCCAAATTGAATGGTGCAAAGAGCATGTGGATCGAATTAGCGGATTGGCAGTAATTGACAATTTCTGTTAGCATAAAAAAAGCCCACAGCACAGTTAAACCACAGCCACTCAAGCTGAAACTTGGTGAAGTATGCACAGGTATGGGAGCCGTATGCACACCAAAGGGCGTCCGGATCAAATTAGCAGTTGCCGAGAAAATCAAAAGTTGCCAAAATAGAGTACAAAACAAAGATCCTTCAATACGTCAGCGAGTTCTTGACCAATTTGGCTGAAACTTCGCGACAAGAAACGAGAAAATAGGCCAAATAGACATGCCAAATTTTGTAAGAAACGAATTAGCAGTTCACCCAGGATAGATAATGTAACTTTGAAAATAGCCAAAAGTGATAGGGCTATAGCAGTGTCAAATCATAAGGGATCAGGCTGAAACTCAGTAGAATAGTAGGCCTATATAGGTCAAGTAAACATGCCAAAGGGCATCAAAAATGGCTTGACAGTTGTGGAGCAATTAAGCAGCGGATTTTGGGGGAGATTTAACACTAATAAAGGCTAAGGAGGAAGGCAGAGGGCTTTGGGACTGTGGAAACTGCACAGAAGGGTGCAGAAGATGATGGGAACACTAGGAACACACCAAAAGGCCTGTCTAGAATATTAAAAGCTTCTCTGACAACAGCAGTAGCTCTCCAAACCCAAAAACTCAAAAATGCAGCAGTGCAGACAGCTAGAGCTCAAGGCTCATAACCTGTTAGATCACACAAATCCAGCAAGGGACCACTGAGTCCAGTAGTGAGTACACTTGATATATATTAACAGTCTAACTATATATCTGAGTCCAGTGGTGAGTACACTTGATGTAGATAGAGTACTCACCAATGGACTGTGCCGCTTTTACAGGAGATTACATAAGCATCACATGATCAAGAAAGCGGACATAAGGAAGAATATAAATAGAATAATAAACTACAAAATACTAAGAGTGTCAGAATCACACTTCTAACATGCCCTGATGCAGACCTTTGAGAAAAGGCAGCCATAGAGGAATTTGTCAGTCTGATTAAGAATGGCACTTTTAAGCCAGTTAGTCTTTCTCCTGGCAGAAAGCCTATTGGATGCAGATAGGTGTTTAAGCTCAAGCACAAGGCAGATAGGTCTATAGATAGGTACAAGACAAGGCTGGTAGCTAAGGGCTTCTCACAGCAACCAGGTCTTGAGTTCTCTTAGGTATTTACTCTTACAGCCAAGTGGGCTGCATTTAGAGCTATCCTGACATTAGCTATATTTGAAGATCTTGAGCTGTATAGTATTGACATCTCTATTGCTTTTCTCAATGGTGAGATGGAGCATGATGTTTACATAAGCCAGTCTGAAGGATTTAAGGACTACTTTAGCCCTAGATTTGTTCTCACCTAAGAGAATGTTGTGAGGGAGTAAACACGAATATCCGAGAGGAAAAGTCTCTATTATTTTGTTATACAGTTTTTTATAACGGTTTTATAGTACTAGTAGAATCTGAGACATGAGTTGAGATAAAACGGTGACAAAATAGAATAGTAATACAATCAATGAATAGGATTAGCAAATAAAAATGATGAAGTGAAGGTCAGAGTAAGTGAAACAAATTGAATAAATACCATATACTCATTCCAAGCAATAAGAAATGCAATCCTTCAGGACTTCAACAGTTTGACAATCTAACACTCCCCCTCAAAGTGTACGAAGGCCTAATTCTGAAGCAAAATGTTTGACTTTGAAAGATGGAAGTAGTTTTGTGAATATATTGGTGGTCATGTCTTTGGTAGGACAGAAAACAATTTGAATCTTATTTTCTTCGATGAGCCATCGAATAAAATGGTAGCAGATGTTAATATATTTAGTTCGTGCATTGAATTGACATTCTTTTGTTATAAAAATCGCTAATTTGTTATCAGAGAAAATGGTAGTTGGTTGAAGTGAGATTTCGAATAATTGAGAAATAAGTTGGTGAATTCAAATCATCTCCTTAGCTGCATGAGTGGCCGCAATATATTCGGATTCAGCTGTTGAAAGTGAGACAATTTCTTGTGTTTTTAAATACTACAATATTGTACCCCCGTTTAAGACAAATACATTATCAGAAATTGCCCAGCGTTCTTCCTGTATACTTCTATCTGTATCCGTAAAACCTTTCAAATCGCGTCCTTGCACTCCTCTGTAGGTCAGCCAAAGGTTCTTGGAGCCCTTCAAATATGCGAATACTCATTTGACAGCCTTTCAGTGGTCAGGCCCAGGGTTCACTGAAAGGATCCACTCAAAAACTCATATCAAGATCGACACAATTGGCAGATCAACAGGATCAGCATTCCAAATGTGACTAGTAACAGTCCAGCAGTCACTAGAGCTAAACTACTGTTAACGCGACCAAGGCAATGGTTATGGGCATCAATGGCAATATACAGGTGCCTGAGAAGCACACCACAAGTACATAACACCGTGGACTACTTAACACCGCCAACCGGTAATTACCACCACCAATTTTTTACCGCCAACCATCACCTTAACACTGTCGACCAAACTCCCGATCCAACTCAATCAAAAGAAGTCAAGAAGTGATCAAACTACTAGAAGCACGAGAAGTCTAGAACGTGACTACCAAAGTCTAATGTCTAACGACTAAAGCCTAAAGGCTAATCCGAGCCCAATAGAGACATCACTAGCATTCCAGCACTGTCAGACTTGTGCCCGAGTGTACATGGTCCTTTATAAGATATACTTCACAGTATGTCATGCTACAAGTAAAATGCATGACTGCCAAATCGAAGTCCAACATCACACGCAAGAAGCATTACATGCCAATCTACCAAATCCTATAATACCCAAGCGACATGAGGAACTCATTGTTACAACTCGAACCCCTTGAGCTGCAGACCCGATAACTTGGAGGATACTAGGATGGTACAAGCCAGAGCTGCATAACTCATGTCCAGCCTCTACAGTACAAGCAAACCTTTATTTACCAAGGAACGCAAACCTGGACACCAAGCAACTACAACTGGTCCTCCAATGAAGGATATGGCAATACATTCATGACATTAGACTTTCAGGCAAAGTATGGCTAGTCACTCGAACACAACTGCATCCCCCAGCTGAACTCATACAGTTCATGGTATGCATTGGACCATACTCTACACCAACCCGACATCTCAATACCGATGTGTGAGTTGTACTTACACCCTTTGGACCAGAAGACGAACAGCGAAGAGTCACATATCAAGCTGCCTACATTGCACCAAGAGCTACAATCCCACCTGGTGATGGAATTGACATCATAGTGGAGCACTGACAGTGGAGCTTTCCATACTGGAGCAGCACCTCTATTGTCTCAGTCAGCAACTTTACAGAATTCCATCATAGTGGAGATATATTAGAGCAAAGTTGCGCTCAGTGGAGCAGAATGATGAAGGAAGTGATGTAATGATAGAGAGAAGTGGAGCAAGGTGGAGCAAGGTGGAGTAAGGTGGAGAGAAGATGAGTAAGAAATAGGACAGAAAATAGATTATCTAGAAAGCATAAATAGCATTAGGAGTAGGCCCTCTTTCCCCCATCTTTCGATCCTCTTAACACACAGCGACAGTGTCTTACCACACTATCTATTGTGTGCTTTGTACTACTACGCCTCTTGGAAATCCCAATCTGCTCTTACTCTACCTTGTCTCTGAAAGCATCCCTAACTAGAACTGCAACTAGGAAGAATAGTAAGGGGACTGCATGGTACAGCTAAATATGAGTAGATAGATCACCTCTGCACAACATACTGCTGCTTAGGCATAAGGATCGAAATCAGTATAACCCCAAACCTACACCTCTAACATTCACAGAAAACTTAGATAAGAGCATTACAGCAAATGCTATATCCGGTCATATTGCTAAGGCAGTATACATCAAAGATCCAATCATCTTGCGATAAGGTACATCTCGCATGATCTCTGCATCTTCAGCTGTGTGTGGAGATTGCAAAGAGGTTAAACAAATATTAGGATCTATCGGACTAGACAACAGTTTTAGCTCGTTAAAATTGAATTGATGCAAGATAGCATCAATATAGGCTCTTTGAGAGAGTCCAATATATTGATTTTTGCAGTTTCATTTAATTTTGATTCCTAGCAGCCAGTGAAGTAATCCAAAGTCTGTTATGTCCACATACTCTTGAAAGCGTTGCTTGAACCAAGCTATTTGGCTAGCTTTGCCATGCAACCCAGCAATAGTGAGGTCATTGACATGAATTACTATGATCAAGATTTTGCCTTCATTATGTCAAAAGAAGGCTCCAAGGTCTGTGTCTGAGCAGGTGAATCCCAATTTATTGCAAAGTATCCATGTGATTTTTTGATACCATTTTCGTCCAGACTGCTTAAGACCATATATGGGTTTCTTTAGTACGTATACCTCGCTTTTGTTTCTCATGTGTCCTGGAGGCGGTCTCATGAATATCTCCTCTCCATCATCAAAGTGACTATTTAGGTAAGCACTTTTAATATCAATCTGTTCCAATTCAAGGTCGTAAAGTGCTGCTATGGCCAAGATGGCTTGAATAGTGAAAAGTTTGGCAACCGTTGCATATGTCTCAAAATAGTTGACTCCTGGAACCTGACTGAAGCCCTGTGTAACTAACCTCACTTTATATCGTATAGGCTTCCCTGCTGCGTCTCTCTTCACCTTGAAGACTCATTTAGAACCTACCATATTAATTCCTTCAAGTACGAAATCGCATTTCTCTCATGTTCTAGCTGATTCTAATGTGTATAATTCTTCTTTGATAGCTTGCTTTCATAGTCTCCATTCAGGGAGTCTCCTTGCTTCTGATAAGGAGTGTGGTTCTACGATGTCCATGTCATCCATGGTGGCCATAAACGTATACTCCTTATCATAGTCATCCACCCTCTTATCAATCACATCCACAGTCGTAGCAACTGCTGTGTGCATACTGTGCAGCAGTCTCCTATCAGATGCTTCACTGGCCAGTACTCTCCTAACATATGGAGAAGGCTTCCTTGTGTGTTTGGAAGTGTTCTCATTGTCCTCATCAATATTGATCATCTTGTATTGGTGAGTCATCTTCTCTTCATTTTCATTTTTCTCATTAGGGGTCTCGTTAGGGGTCTCGTTAGGGGTCTCCTTTTCTTCCTCCCTCTCAAGACGAATCGATTTGATGTCACTTAAAGAGAAGTAGACACTTCATTTGATGGTGAGTGTTTTGTTTTCTGGCCAATATATGTGTGATCTGTTTGATGCTGAATCATATCCTACCCATCTGCCTTCGTGAACTTGTTTGTCCAGTTTGGACCCTATCGTATTGTGTACCTAAACTTGGCAACCCCATTTGGGCAAATCCTTCAAGAAGGGTTTCTTTCTGTAAAGCGCTTCATATAGTGTTTTATCTCCTAATAGTTTGGTGGTGACACGATTTTTCAACTATACTGCATGTTTACAGCATTCCGACCACAAGTTCTTTGGCAAAATGCTGCTATGCAGCATTGAATGCATCCTCTCCCCAATTGTCCTATTGACTCACTCAGCAACTCCATTGTATTTGGGAGTGTCGTGTATAGTAAGTTTTTATTCTGTTCCCTGAGATTTGAGAAACTCAACAAAATCCTTTCCAGTGAATTCTCCCCCTCGATCTGAATGAAGTCTTTTTATTTTAATACCATATTGTATTTCAGCCCACTTAGCAAACATTTGGTACAAGTCAAAAGCATCTCATTTCAATTGTATGACAGCCAGGTATGACAGCCAGGTATGTGAATCTCGTAGCGTCATCTGTAAACGATACATAGTAATGTTTGCCTCCAATAGATTGGATTGGTGAGGGCCCCCAGAGATCGGTATGTACTTCGTCATCGAATCTTTCTGCTAATTTGCTAGATCGAGCCTTCGCTATCTCAAATCAGGTGGCACAACCATATAAACATGAATTACACATTTTAGGCTCGGGCGCTGATTCATCTAGCTGAATTTCTTTGACAAGACCCTTCGTAACTAATTGGGCAGCAGATTTGGGCAATATGTGACCCAGTCTTGTGTGTAGCTGATCAAGAGTAAGCTTTCACTCCTCGTTTTCATCGCTAACCATGTATGTGGAAGAATCAATGTTAAAACGGTACAAGCCTTGTTCAGTACAAGGTATGTCTGCAATTTTATTCCCTTCTGGGTCAGTAATAATGCACTTCCCATCTGCAAAAGTAGATTTGTATCCGATGGAATTGAGATGACCCACTGAAAGGAGAATAGAGGTTACTCTAGGTGAGTACCATGCGTCTGACAGTTGTATTTTTGATACTGAATCTCCATTGGGTAGTTTGATTTCGATTTTTCCTTCTCCAATGGCATAGAATGGCTGTCTGTTTGCTGCATGAAGCAACTTCGGTGGTACAGTGCAAAATCAGATAAAATCAGATTTACTTAGAGAAAGGTGACATGTGCTTCCAGAATCAAGAATAACTTGATTAATTCTTTCTTTATCCTTGAGAGAGTCTTCTGTCACCTTGACTGAAAGCTCATGTGTGTCATAATCAATTTTGCCTTTATCAAACTAGTCTTCAAAACCAGGTGGGCACTCGACACCTTCTTCCACATCCTCATCTACCACAGCACACCAATCTGATTTGTCTTCAGAATGAACAGTGACATTTGCAGACTCCTTTCCATTTCCATTTTTCAGTTTCAGTTTCTCCTTTTTATTTGGTGCATAATTCATCTTCTTTGACTGTTCTCTGAAAGATTGATCTGTTCTTTCTTTGATCTTTCTACAGTTCTTGACAATGTGCTCAGGTTTGTGGCAATAATGACATGTTCTCATTTCCCTTCGAGGTCGTTCTTTAGTAATGAGGGCCACTTTTTTGCTTTTGGTATCTTGTTTTTGGTCAGTCTTTTATTTTTAACATTCTCTAGACTCTCGTTTAGACTCAACTGATATGAGATGAATTAGAGCATCTGGATTGATAGCTCGAATCTTTCAAATGGCCTCCTGGGAGATTTGGCCACCATAAAACGATATTGTGTAGCTTGCTGCCACTTCGGCCACTGAAACTTGAGTCGAAGCATATTTGGCTAGGCCTAGAGGAATGGAGTTTATAATTGTCGACCTGTAAGTGTCATCATTGATATTTACACCACATGCAGCTAATGTTTGCTTTTTGAGGTGTGATTCATTCAGGAATTGCTTGACATTTGCTCCTTTGGGACACTTTGACTCCATGAATTCATTTTTCAATGAGGTTTGTGCAAACATCAATTTGTTGGTATATTTCTGAACTACTAATCTCCATTTTTCAGCAACTGTACGATATGTCAAGATTCGAACAATAGTCGTATCGGGGAACTTCGAGGTAAGCAAATAGTTTGCTGTATCTTCATCTTTGTCCTATGCATCCTGATGAACTTGCAAGGTCAAGTCATTGTTGTCATTGTCTTCCAGCTCAGGGAGCTTGGGAGATGGCGGTACAGGCAGCATGCCTTCCACAGGTGGCTCAGGCTGGGGCTGAGGTTGGAGCAGTGCAGAAAGCTGCACGCCTCTGCCTCTTCCCCTTCTCCAGCCCCTGCCCCTTCCAGAACATATTTGAACACCCTTAGAAATAACAGGAGGCAGCTGAGAGACTGCTACAGGACTTGTCAAGCCTAAATTTGGCCAAGTTAAGGGGCCAAACAGCAGAACTGGAGGCTGAGTAGGTGGGGGGATATTTTTGGAAACTCTTGAACAAATAGACGACCTATTGAAGTGGTCCCAGACTCGTTTAGTATGTACGACAGCCTCAAAATATATGAAAAAGATTGTCCAGTTTTCACCACTTAGCTGTAAAGCTGGCACAGACTTCAGTTCATCCAATGACAAGAACATATCTGTGAGTTTCTCCTTTTCTTTATAGCGAACTCAGGTGCTAATACTCAGGGTATTTATTTGGTCAACAAGTAGTGGACTCTGGTGCATGGTCAACCAAGGCTTATAACCTGTTGTAAGGGAGCGAACACGAATATTCGAGAGGAAAACTCTCTATTATTTTGTTATACAGTTTTTTACAACAGTTTTATAGTACTAGTAGAATCTGAGACATAAGTCGGGATAAAACAGCGACAAAATAGAATAGTAATACAATCAATGAATAGGATTGGCAAATAAAAATGATGAAGTGAAGGTCAGAGTAAGTGAAACAAACCGAATAAATACTATATACTCATTCCAAGCAATAAGAAATGCAATCCTTCGGAACTTCGACAGTTTGACAATCCAACAGAGAACTCAAGACCTAATTGCTGTGAGAAGCCCTTAGCTACCAGCCTTGCCTTGTACCTGTCTACAGACCTATCTGCCTTGTGCTTGAGCTTAAACACCTATCTGCATCCAATAGGCTTTCTGCCAGGAGAAAGACTAACTGGCTCAAAAGTGCCATTCTCAATCAGACTGACAAATTCCTCTATGGCTGCCTTTTCTCAAAGGTCTGCATCAGGGCATGTTAGAAGTGTGATTCTGACACTCTTAGTATTTTGTAGTTTATTATTCTGTTTATATTCTTCCTTATGTCCGCTTTCTTGATCATGTGATGCTTGTGTAATCTCCTGTAAAAGCGGCACAGTCCATTGGTGAGTACTCTATCTACATCAAGTGTACTCACCACTAGACTTAGTGGTCCCTTGCTGGATTTGTGTGATCTAACAGGTTATGAGCCTTGAGCTCTAGCTGTCTGCACTGCTGCATTTTTGAGTTTTTGGGTTTGGAGAGCTACTGCTATTGTCAGAGAAGCTTTTAGTGTTCTGGACAGGCCTTTTGGTGTGTTCCTAGTGTTCCCATCATCTTCTGCACCCTTCTGTGCAGTTTCCACAGTCCCAGAGCCCTCTGCCTTCTTCTTTAGCCTTTATTAGTGTTAAATCTCCCTCAAACTCTGCTGCTTGATTGCCCCACAACTGTTCAGCCATTTTTGACGCCCTTTAGCATGTTTACTCGGCCTATATAGGCCTACTGTCCTGCCGAGTTTCAGCTTGATCCGTCGCAATTTGACACTGCTATAGCCTTATTACTTTTAGCTATTTTTAAAGTTGCATTGCCTATTCCAGGTGAACTGCTGATCCGTTTCTCACAAAATTTGGCACATTTTTTTGGTTTATTTTTACGTCCTCTGTCGCGACGTTTCAGCCAAATTGGTCAAGAACTTGCCGACATATTGAAGGATCTTTTTTTTGCACTTTATTTTAACAACTTTCGATTTTCTCAACAATATCCGATCCGGACGCCCTTTGGTCTGCATATGGCTCCTATACCTGTGTATATTTCCTTCAAGTTTCAGCTTCATCAGCTGCGGTTTAACTACACTGTGAGCTATTCTTGTGCTAATGAAAATTATTGATTACTGCCAATCTGCTAATCCGATCTGCATGCTCTTTGCACCGTTCGATTTGGCTCGTTCCCCTCTATCTGTGTGCCGATTTGTACACTATTCCACCTATCCATTCTCTCTCTGTGTTGCATTTTGTATCTAGCAGCTCTGGTATTAATTAATGTGTGGCTCCATCACTGTTGTTAGATCAGCCTAGCCTACAGACTGTGAAGCTTGTCTGCTCGGCCTTAGTTCACTGGCTGTAGTCATTCTTTAAGTGTCTACTTAAGCCTAGAGCCTCTCTTAGTCAGTGGTGTCTGCGAGGTCTTAGCAGACTAACAGACTAGCACTATCTTACAACAAATTTGTGTATACTTCAGTGACTGTAGAAAACTGCACTGGTTGGCATTGATCTGTCACCTCCAGGCATAAATTTATTAGTGCTCTCTCCTTCACTACTCTCTTACTGCTTATTTTCTTCTGAGCATATCATTTATCCACTCTCATCCACATCTCATTCTCACCATCATGTCTGAACCTGTAACCTCTGAGATGCTATCTACCATCACCAAGCTTAATGATAGCAATTACTCTATCTGGAAGCATGATATGCATGCTGCACTTCAAGTTAAGAAGTTGTAGCACCTGACCTCTGGTCAGGAAGCTAAGCCTAGTGCTCCAGCAGAGGCTGTCTAGCTCTAGGAAGAGAAGGCTGAGCAAGCTGCAGGCCTGATCTATCAAAGACTTGAGCATAGCATACAGGTTATAGTGCAGAACTACATAGATGATCCAGTCAAGATGTGGACTGAGCTCTAGAAGATCAATGAGCAGGACAACCCAGCTACGCACTTTAATACTTATGATGAGTTCTTCAACATCATTAAGAAAGAAAATGAGTCTCTTACTAATCTGGTGAGCAGGGTTGAGCTAGCATTATATAAGATCAGAAGCACTTGTTCTAGCACCCTCAAATTTGAGGAGTTTGAGAATGAGCTTACATGTACATGTCTGATTCATGCTTTTTCTAAAAACTATACCTCTTTTCACTCTGCAGTGCTCCTTATGAAGAAATTCAAGTAGAATAACCTTAAGGAGGCATTTGTCCAAGAGCAGCAGAATTGTTAAGAGCGTATTCAGCTTCAGCCCCAGGCCATATTCACATCCACTAGTAGTGTTGCAAAGCCTATCTCCTCTCAAGGTGCTACTTACACCTTCTGTAGCACTTCTAAGCACACAGAGAAGAACTGCTATATGAAGCAGGCAGCCTCCAAGGATGCACATGTCAGAGCTAAGAGAAATAGAGAAGAGAAGAGGAGGAAGGGCAGGAAGGGCCAGAAGGCCTATGTTGCTTAACAAGATGAATCTGCTAAATCTGCTAAATTTGCTAGCAATGCAAGTGCTCTTGACTACACCAATCCCCATTTACCTCTTATCCTAGATGCAGGAACTGACTGGATTGTTGATACAGGTGCCACTTGCTACATGACTCCACATCGTCATTGGTTTACTAAATACTTACAGCCTTTTTTATATGTATTGTCACTTGTGACTTCTGTGATTTTTGTCATACAGAACACCTTAAAATATAAAAACCACCATCTCTCACTCAATTCTTGACCATTTTGCATGATCTAAGTTGCTAAATTCATAGTTTTAATATTTGTTTCAAACCCCAATAAGGATAAATAGAAATGAGCAAAGAATGAGTGAGATATGTCACAAAAGGCTGATTTTAGACACTTCCTTCATGTGCATTTTTTTCTGCTCTCAGACTGGGTGCTACAACAACCTAGACTGCACCAGAGTGGTGCTATTGGCATAATATGAATTTATAGATATCAGATTGCCTAAGAATGAATTTATTTTAAGATCTGGGGGCCCTTGAGAAAAGGTAGGTTTAAGCTTAGCTCAGACATGTATCAAACCAGCAGATACAACACAGAATAGAGCTCAAAGTCAGTCTGTAAATTTAAAATAAAATAATTATATTATTTTGGACTTGCCTGTAGGACTGTAGAAGTAGGGATGAGGGCAGGAAAAACTATATATGAAAGATGTATCTAAAATCAGCTTTTTGCAACATATCTCACTCATTCTTTGCTCATTTCTATTCATCCTTGTTGGAGTTTGAAACGGATATTAAAATTATGAATTTAGCAACTTAGATCATGCAAAACAATCAAGATTTGAGTGAGATATGGTGGTTTTTATATTTTGAGGTGTTCTGTGTGACAAAAATCATAGAAGTCGCAAGTGACAATACATATAAAAAAGGCAGTAATAAATCACACCCCTATTCATTTGGCCAACAACCAAGTTATTTATTCAGTTGGCATTAGCACAGTACGCTTTCAGCCTATAGTTAGTGGCAAATCTGGATAGTTACTTAAATTTAAGCATATACTCCATATTCCTAATCTTAGAAACAATCTCCTCTCAGTCCTGTATTTGACTCATTCCAAATCATATGTTGTTACTATTCACCATAACAAGATGCTTTTCTATCATCATAGAACAGTTCTCTTCACTGCAAACATTACTTCTAATAATACAGCAGCTCTTAATGGCCACATTATCTCTACTATTGCTTATATTGCATTTACCAGCATCTATCCACTTGATACTACACTTTGCTTTGCACACCTCAATTATAGTAATGTAAATAGGTAAATGACTGAGAAGTTAATTAAGGGAATGATTATCAAGTCCAAGAGCACTTCAGATCCTATCTATGAACCTTGCATTACTGGCAAGCAGTACAGATCTAATGTCTTCAAACTTACATCTTATAGAGCTTCTGGTCTTCTTCAATTAGTTCACTCTGATGTTTATAGTCCATTGTCTATCTAGTCCAGATATAGTTTCAAATACTGGATCACCTTCATTGATGATTACAGCCACTACTGGGCTGTTCTCTCATTGAAGAAGAAGAGTGATGCATTTACTACCTTTAAGCAATTTAAGGCCTATGCAGAGAACCAGTTAGGAGTGAAGATCAAAGCTACTAGTGATGATAAAGGTGGAGAGTATGTGTCTAAGGAATAGGACCAGTTCTGTATTACTGCAGGCATCCACAGACTGCACACTATCAGAGATGAACCTCATCAGAATAGTGTTGCAGAGTGTGCTAACAGAATACTTGCAGAGAGCATCACTATTATGCTTAATGAAGCACATCTGCTCTCTAACTTCTGGTGGGATACAGTGGCAGCATTTGTGCATGTACATCTTCCATCTCTGCTATGTCTGCCAGTATACCCTATGAGCTCTGGTTCCAGTCAAAGCCAAATGTCTCTTACTTGCATATATTTGGATGCACCTCCTATATGCTTGTGAAGAAAGATCAATACAAGCAGCTGCAGTCTCACATACAAAAATGTATATTTTTAGGCTACCTCTCTAACTATAAAGGCTGGTTGTTCTGAAATCCACTTATCAGAAAGAAAGTTATTAGTGACTCTGCTCAATTTGATAAGAAAGTCTTCTCTGGTATGTCTAGAAACCCAGTTGACTTGAGGGTGAATATGCCTGCATAGACAGAAGACCTACTAGAATAGGAGAGAGTAGAGAATGCTATTGATGTTCTGCCAGCTCCTTCTCCTCTACCTGCTCCTATGCATCTAGCAGATCCTCCTATGTCTACATTTACACCTACATCTAGTTCTCCACTCAATCTATCACCTAGTTCTCCTCTACACAGTCCTTTATATCATCCTTCTTCACTAGCTACTCATCTACCAAAGCGTAAATATACTACTTTATTACTGCTATCTGAGCAGACCTTAAAGAAACAAAGACCTGCTTCTCTCTGGTGATCAGATCTAATGTGGAGACCTATTAGATGTCACACCACTAGCTGGTGGAATGTAGACTATGTTGGACAGCACCTTCTCAGATGTGTACCAGGCTTCCCTATTTTATCGCAGCACTATGCATTAGAGAACACGTCACCGGTGAGTACTTAATAATGATGAAGTCGAATGTAGGCCAAGAGGAGGTCTTTCTATTATGTTAAGCAGATAAATTAAAGGATCAATCTAAGGCAGGCTAATATAATAATAAATAAGTAACAATGAGTTAAACCCGAAGTCATTATGACTAGCAAACATCTAAGATATATTTATGCTTTAGCCGTTGTACATTAAGTTATCATAATAGTAAGTAGATTAAACAACTAAATAATACAGACAATAGAGTAAATACTTAAATTGTCATGATAGTAAGTAGAATAGAAAGACAAGAAATGAAAGAGTCAAACTGTTTACTTATATACATGAGACTTATAAGAAAGGTCTACTCTATTAGAGAGTCACATGATGAGAGAGTAGAGTGATTAGTGAGCATTATAGATAGTGATAGAATGTTTTAGTAAATGTATGAATAAGCATCATAAAAGAAAAAGAAAAAGAAAAAGAAAAAGAAAAAGAAAAGAAAATTAAAAAAAAAGATGATATAAGAAAATAAAATTAAAATGTTTGAGTCGTTACATTCATAAGAATTTTTCTCTGGAGCTTGAAAGGCTAAGAGAAATAAAGAGTTTTGAGTGATTTAGATATATCTCAAAGCAGTACATTCTGACATGCAATTTACAGCTAATTGCAAAATTGTTAGCAATTTGGAAAATCACGTGTATTTTTGACACATAGTGCATCCTGGATGAGCAAAAAAAAACAAAATAGCGAATATCTCAGTCAATACAGCACATAAAAATCTGATATAACCATGTAAAAAACCTGCTCAAAAATGCACTCCAGTACATATAAAAATGTCTGGGTTTTGTTGAGTATGTACTTTGCTACTAAAAAGATAGCATCATTGTACTAAATCCTTGTCATGCCCTCCGTTCAGTGTAAAAATCATAGCTTGCCCAACGTTATCCGGAAAAATCTGATTCAAGTTTGATAAATCAGGTTAGCCCAGTGGGCACCTGTACGCAACTCCTTGAGACTCCCTGACATGATTGTGGTAGTGAAACTGGGTGGTTTGTTGTCACTCCTGCTCGCAGAACTCTCCTCTACTTCATTGCATCTGTCATAACTCACGCATTCGGACATCAAAAGATCTGATTGTTTTTGCTAAAAAGACAGCAGCATAGACACTTTTAGCCAAGACAGTAGCTGAGCTGAGTTAGGCTTGGGTGTGGCTACATTACATGTACTATCTACCAATCAGACTTGAAACTACCTCAGTGACCATCCTCTGCTGAAATGTCACCCAAAATCATATCTGGGTGAGGGCGAACAAGGTCAGCTCAGCTATCATGCACTCCTGCTACAACCAAACTGAGTGTACCCACCAGGGCTGCAGAAACATCTCTCAGAGAAACACGAGTGTACACACACGACGGTAGTCTTTTGTATGCAGTATCTCCCCGCACAGCAGCTCTCATCACTTGTTCACAGTTCCCTCCTCATTTTTACCAATCCCTCATCACCCACAGGCATGAGGGAACCCCTAGTTGCTGGGGACAGACCATCATGAGAGACGAGGCACCACGGCAAAGAGATAGGAGCAGCAACGCATGTGAGGATAAAGGGTTAACTCACATGTTGAGTCACCACTTGATCTCGAGCCATCACCATCTTTACAGTCACCATCTCTACAGCTTATGTTGAGCATTCATTCATGCAACCCCGGCGACGCGGCAGATGGCTGTCCAACAATTTACGGGAATGCATCATCACTATGAACAAGAAACTCAGTGCCTCTCAGATCGCAGCCTTGACTGACATACCCAAGACAACAGTTTTCTGGATAATATGAGAGTTCAAGCGCAACGGGACTGTTGCTGCACATGAACTTGGTTTTTGTGGAAGGCCTCGAGTGCTTAATTATATCTACACCGACGTATGCACATGTTGAAACTGTCCTGGTAGCTGTTGGTTCATACCACGTAGTTCCTTTTTGGGTCACTAAGCAATCTCAATGACTATTACATCAACGAGTTGAGGCTACTGCTCCAGGAAAGATGGGAGAAGGAGGCTTCGAATGTGACTATACGCAGGTCCTTGCTGCGCGCCGGTTTCACACTTAAGAAGGTGGCTGTCTCTGTCGCTTTGCTTCCCCATGCAGTCTACGCAAACTGAAATCGTCGTAGTCTAGTTATTGAAAAGGGCTCTCGAGTGGAATAAAACTCTGCGTGCACAGTACGTTGTATGTATCGCCTCTCAGTACACAGTGGAACAGCTGGTATTTGTCAATGAGAGTGCTTGCGATCAGCAGGCTTTTCTTTGCAACACTGCTTGGGCCCTTGAGGGTCGTCGTGCATGTTGCAAGCAGTTTTTCAATAGGGGAAAATGGTGATTCTGCCTCTTGTGGCACATCACAAGCTTCTGATTCACTCCGTTAGCTTCTCCATCTTGCCAGCTATCAGCCTTGATGGGACAATCGACTGCACTATCGTACAGGGTGCATTCAATACCAAATTGTTCACAGAATTCATCGCCAGCCTGTTGGACAAAATGCATCCCTTCCTCAGTAATCAATCAGTCATCGTAATAGACAACTGCCCGATACACAAGGCTCCTGAGATTCGGGAGCTCATCAAATCTTGGTCTATCTTACTAGCAATGCAAGTCGCAGCATGTACTGACCCCTTTGCTTAGGGGTGTCAGGCTTGAATTTCTTCCTCCTTACTCACCAGACTACAATCCTATTGAACTTGCATTCTCCATAACCAAGTCCAGGCTTTGTGGAATCTGACGAGTTTATTTTATTTCCTCTTGCAGGCAGGGATCCATGCTTAGTTCTATAAAGTACTCAACATTCACCGTCGTCTTCACCATAAGAACATACTGCTTTAACAGAACAACCAATGAGGATGCTGGCCAAAAGTTGATTTTAATGAAATCGACACCAAGTGCATTTGAAATCACTTTTAGCCTTAAACGCTGGTACGTTGACCATCATAGGAGTATGGCAATGCCTGACAGTTCGATAGCCATCGCATTTGATGTACAACCGGATAATAGATGCGACCTGTCAGTTCTATCTTACATGCACTTCATGAGAAATCTCGAATGTAAAATTAAGGAACAGCACACTCCCAATGAAAGATGATCGATACTCGTTATTCTAGTTGACGAGGGGTGCACTTTGTGCAAAATGTACATCAAACTGCAACATAACATAATGATGTGTGTCAGAATGCCACCTCGCTGCAGTTCAAGGAGGTTATCACAATGTTCCATCATGGTACCTCGACTCCAACAAAGGCCTAGGCAAACTTGTTAAAGGATATAGCGCTGATGAACACGATCAATGAATGATAGGTGCGATTGTTTGTCTTGCCCCTTTCCTTGCATTGTGCACTTATTTGTTCCGATAGGAAGTGTTCCAAATGCTCAGGAGATGCTTTCACCAGTGCGGCCCATGTAGCTCCAGGGAACCTCAATGCAATGCTCGCATTTCATATGTGTGAGTATAAATAGAGATCGTTGCCTGCAGAGCCAGAAACAATCAAAGAAGCTCTGATTCTCATTTATGAAGCAGCAGTCACTTTTGGTGAGTTCTTTTGAAGAGTATGCTTCTTTTTGATGAAGCATCTATAAATATCTATTTGGTCTCACAGCATGACTTTGCTTTCCCATGAGATCGAGTCGATTGATCAATATCGATATCTGTTCCCCTCTGACCACAACCGACATGTCTGTCGAACGCCAGGATGGAGATTTATGTGGGTCCTCATCCTCCACTCTCCTTGACATGTTCTGAAATTGTCTTAGACTTATCCGTGCCCGACAATGATCGTAAGTATCTTCTCTTATATAGAGTTCATTCTCATTGTAATATTGGGTATAAGTGATTGCGGATGATTTAAAAGGCGTAATATACGAGTGGAACAAGGCTGTGCTGAAAGTTGAGGAAGCCCGGGACAGCAATGTCGGTTACATCCAGGGCTATCGGGATGCAGTTGAGCATGTAGCGCCCTGCATCCATGCACTTTTTGAGGCGAGTGTGCATGCCTCGCAGCTCACGGATGCCCTGTTCGATGAGGTGAAGGAGATCAGAGATTCGTCAAATGACTTGTCTGTCAGGATGACGGAGGTGAGTTTTAGCACTTTCTTTCAAGGACTTATAGTTGCTTATATTCTCTTAGGAGATGATAGCAGATCTGGCTATCGGAGGAAGGCTTTCTTTTGATATCAGCTTAGAAATGTTTGGCCAAATTGGCTTGATACTTGCAGAGATCGGTAGAAAGGATGGAGGCATCCTCAACGACAGAGGCAATGATGCGAGGCTTAGGGCCTTTGTGACTTATTTTAACCATTATGGCAAACTCAAACCATCTACTTTCCTTTTGCATTTGGCTTCCTTATTAATCGGACTCAGGAATCTTACAGTGGAGGAGGGGAAGGAACCGGAAGCAGTCCCTATAGTGATGGCACTTTTGAATGCTGTATCAACGCAAACCAGTCCTTTGAAGGACTCCCTCGAAACCATGGCAATGAGCCTACAGTCATAGTGTGAAGACCAGGTATGGGCACTAGAGTGCTTCCTGCAGGCCTTCCCGCCTGTAGAAGGGTCCACACGAATTGTGGTCCTTTACTTTTTTATTAAAAAGAATCCGATTCGACAATTCGGTAATGATGCAGCACATCCCTTGGAGATCAGGATGTCTTACTCTTCTATGAAATTTTTGGTGGAGCAGGTTGACATAAACATGGAGGATAAGGAAGTTTTGCACCAAATCTCCCACAATATAGAGAAGATTCAGGATGAGTTCAAAGGTCTCAAGTTCGAGTATGGGTTGAAGGAGCCAAAGAAAGAGAAGGGGAAGGGGAAGGGGAAGGGCAATATCATTTTCAGCCTACTCGGTGACTCGAAAAAATGCTCACCCATAATCCTGACGTGGACTAGCGATACGTTTGTGTCAAAGAGGCTGGTCCGCTGAGTACCTCGACCAAGTGAGCTTGAAGCGCCACCGATCAAATGGAGCATAGGAGGGAATGATAAAGTGTAGTAGAGGGGAAAGACAAAGAGAAGGCGAGGCCAAGTATAGAGGTATCGAGTGTAGAGGAAGAGAGGGAAGCAAAGAAGAGGAGATGATTGTGTACTTTACTTTAGTCCAAGCTCTGTGTTCTCTGCTCCAAAAAGATTCAAAGAAAGCACGTGGTACTAGGCCACACTATATAATAGAGACTAGGTCAGGTGACCTAGATGTTAGTCAGCTGAGTCTTTATAAGATTCAGCTCGTCTCCGTATATAAGGGAGCTAGGGATGAATGATCCCTAGTACCCACTTTGCCTCTTTCCACCATCATTGGTAACTCCTCCCCTTTCCTACACAGATCTCCCCCCACTTAAACTCTGTCTGAGCAGTGTCATACACTCCTCTCAAGCTACCGTTAGGGGTTGTGAGTATCAGCTGTTATTGTTCAAAGCACTGAAAATAACTAAACGCCTCCACCTAGCCCTGAGTTCCAGAAGAATTCCCCAGCTGGAGAAAGTCAGCCTAGGTATGTTTCCTTGGTTGAATGCTGTAGTATGCACACTCTCGAACTCTTTTGATCAGCATCTAAGATGGTAACTTCTGCAAAGTCTGTATCTCCAGATGCAGAAGCAGTGAAGAAGAAGCAGGAGGAGGAGGAGGAGAAGGCATTTGCAGACGGCATGCACAAATGTTTTACGTCTATGCATGAGTGAATTGGATCTGGAGTTAAGGATACCGAAGAAAAATTTGCTGCCTTATGTGAGGAATTGCAAAAATAGAGAGAGCGTTTGAAGAAAGATGAGAGCTACCTCAATTCCATAGGATTCCCCTTTTTTTCAGTATATTGGGAGGTTTGATATGTTATGTTTAATAGGTACTCCAGACAAAAGCAGACAAGGCAAATCCAGAACTTCTCAAGAGAGCGTTGACCATTGTGTATGACACAGTTGCTGCTTATGTAGATAGTCTACAATCCACGAACCAGCAGGTTTCTGGGGGTGTTGACTGGAGACTGGAGGAAGCAAAGACTTCCGACGGACGTATTAATGCTGAGATTCTCATGCAGAAGCTCCAGGAATTCCTCAAACTTGAGCACGATCCCATTCAGAGAACAGAATTGATATGGTTATCATAGTGTTTCTGCCAAAAGCTAGTTAATTAGGCTAAACTTGCAGAAGATCAGCTCAAAAGTACCAAGGAGTGCGGCGCCTTTAAGCTGGATATAGATCTGGCAGAGGATCAATTTTGTCACCTAAAGCAGGCGCTTCAATGCTTTTCAAACAATAATGGCTCGATTAAGATCCTATCCTTTCTGGTTTTCGCGCCGGAGACCTCCGGTAGTGAGACTGAACATAAAGTGGTTGTGATGAAGGATCCACATGATTCCCATCAGTACCGAGGAGACGTGCACGACTTTAAGGCAAGGCGCGACGACGAGCATAGCAATGAACTGATTGAAGTGAAGATGCATTTTCAGTCTTTTGGTCAATCTTCAGCATTCGCAATTCTGCAGGATTGGGTCAGGCAGGCCAAATCCGACGATCAGATATTGGACGACTGGAATTGTAGTTCTCTCATTCTCACTCAAGCGAACACGGATGGTGATTTGGATGATGGTTCTGATGGTTCTGATGGTTCTGATGGTTCTGATGGTTCTGATGCCAAGACTTCTGATATGTATATGAGCGACAAGAGCGAATTCTTGACGTCGCACGGTTCTTCACTGGAGGCGAGCTTTGTATAAATTCTTAAGGTATTTGGGCCTCCGCACCATTTTTCATGATCGTAACTGACATGATCTAGGTTTGCTCCTTGCATTTGGGCCTTGAGTTCATGTAATTTTTAGAAATTGACTTGTTCTCGTTTCGTTACGGCAGTTCGTTTGACATGCATACCAGTTTTTTGATAGGAATTTCTAGGAACATTATTGATTTCAGATTGTCTTCAGCCAGGAGTTTGTTCCCACTTCCTTTCTGTACCCTTATTTATTGTGCGCATGACTGTATGTAATACATATCATATTTACTATTGAACGTGATTGTCTTTGTCGTTCAGCCAATGTCCTCCTGGGCATAGAAAAGCACGGCAGATGTAAGCCCGTGCGTGATGTGAACACCCGACTGTGACACCATTGAAATCAATTCATCGGTTGTCAACCCGAGTAGAATCGGGTTGATGTGCAGATATCTATTACATTTTAGAACATCAGCCAGCACTGAGTATTTCATGTTGTCGTGCCCTCGTTCCATATGATCATCGCACATCTTTAGCCAAATCTCCACCAAAGGATAATTACAAATTTTATTTCTCACGGATGGGGAGCCTTGAGTTCTGTTGTGGTGACCTTTGCGATGATATTCACTATGACGCAATGTAGAGTGTCTGTTCCAATAACTGTGGCGCCTGTAGTCATTCTCGAATAACGAACTGCGATCATGATAATCTCTTTCTGCAGAGCTTTTGGAGTCCGCCCACCCTGATGATGACGAGGATCGATAGCGACATTTATGACCCCTCTTTCTGATGGATCAGCTCCTGCCATGATGACACTTCTCTCCATGCGATGATCTACGGTACCTTCTGTCATCCCTCGGCCTGTCTCGTGCAGGCTGGGAGGTGGGCGATGGTGATGCATGGCAAGTCCTTCCAGCACTGGAATTTTCTACACCTGGTTTGGTCTGTGGATCCTCATCTACTTGTGCTTGACCAGCGCCAGCTTGGTTTGTAAGCCCCTGCTGCATGCCTATAGCGGTTGAACCTAAGGTGGTCTACACAGTTCACTTTGATTTGTGGTAGTCGAGCAAGTTCAGCTGCTTGGGAACCTCCGAAGCTGTCACGCCCGGAGCTTTACTTAGCTACAAAAGCTCAGAATCCTCCAGAATCACATAGATGAGAGTAAGACACATACTAGGAGCCTTGCATGATCAAAATAATTCTTCATTGTATAATATATATGGGTGCCATCGGTATGAACATAACAAACTTCCTCTGGATGCGTGCTGCACTGTAGGTTCTGCTTGATCTCCTTGATATGAGGCGCAAGCATTGCATTCAGGTCACCTTTCATTGCTTCGGCTGCACTGGTTGGTTTGGTCGCATTCTGAAGTACGCTTTCTGAGCATTTAGAACCCTTCTAAATGGAACGTAATTCACGCATCAACACGTGAAAGAGAGAAAGGCAAATGATCACATTTACCCGTTCATTGTTCATATTCATAAGCATAATTTTGCCTGCACTATCGACCTTGCACTTCTTCTTCAGCTCCTCGAGATACTTCTTGAACCCTTGCACAAGCTCATCAAGATCTACATCAGATTCGAGATACTGTGGTTGAATCTTCATCCCAATCTTCTTAAACTACGGACCGGTGTAGCCTAGTGTAACCGAGGTGGGATAGCACTGAAGAATACTTGCCACATTCTGGATGCACATCGATTATGCTGTGTTGAGGTTTGACGTTCATTTTATGCAAAGCTCGCCCATCGTCAACCAGAACAACAAGTGTTGATCGCATTTCTTTAGGAGCTTGCTGCTCCTCTTTTTCACATTCAAGATTTTCTATGAAATGCACATAAGATACAACTGACGAGTTACATCTATACTCTTGGTCCGAATTGTCAGTGTAGTCTATTAAATCATTAGAGACTGACAAACTCCTATAATGGTCTACGCACCGGCTGCAAGTAACGGATTATCAAAGTCCCAAGGATCACCAGTACCGACTCTGTTGGTATCTGACTCTTGACCCGGATCGTCATTAGCCATTTGGGCAATATCAAGTTGTGATGGTTCTTCATCATAGGGCTCTTCATATTGATACGTCAGGTCCTCGTCAGCAGCTCTCCAGCCCCTTGCTTTTGTCGTGGTGGGCGCCGCTTCCATGTTTTTCTGTTATGAAGTATGAGTGTAATACCGGAAGACAAGACTATCAGTACTACCATCTCTTCAACACTGTTCTTGTTGACAGCAGGCTGCTCTGCCTTCCTTGGCTGGCCTTATTTCCGTAGTCCTTCAGCAATGACATCTGCATTTTGAGAGTTCGAATGAGGGCCATTTGCTCGCTGGGGCTCTAGGGCCATTGCTGCTTTTTTGAGAGAGGAGTTTCTTGTGACGGCAGATGCCTGCTTTGTCCCGGCAGTCTTACAAGCTGCAGTCTTGCGAGCTGCGAGTTTTCTAGGGGTGGGACTCATGATGTTAAGAGATAAAAAAAAAAGTGATGTGGCAATGAAGGTAGCTGCTTATAAATGTGTTCCCAGCTTGTTTACTAGCCCTTTGGAGATCGACGATCCAAAGTCCACAAATATACACTATCTTCAGATTCAACGGCCTATACAAGCACATCATAGCGACAGTGGCGAAAGAAGGAATAACTATCCAAAGAATTAATGGAATACACCTGCCTGCAGAGTTGCTCAACAACTGAAGCATCATCCTGAGGACCGGGACCCTGCTGTTTTAACCTGGACTTGATTACGTGTATGAATCTGACCTGTAAGAATTTTTTCTGGAGCTTGGGAGGCTAGGAGGAAATGATAAGTTTTGAGTAATTTAGGCATGCCTCAAAGCAGTACATTCTGGTACACAATTCTACTCAAATTCAGACTGTAAATTCATAGTATAATCATGTTATCATTTTGGACAGCTTTGGGGAGGTGCTGGGCCAGCAGGGAGTATAGAAAAAAATGTATATGCAAAAAAGAGGCAAAAAATGATATTTTCGCTATTTCGGGGTCATTTTTTGCTCTATTTTCTCAATCTTTATTTCTAAAAGAAAGTCCTTTTGAAAATATGAATTTAGCAACTTAGATGATGTAAAACCATTGAGTTTTGGGTGAGATATGATTTTATCTGTGTTTTGAGGCACTTGTGACATGAAAAGTGGTGAAATCACATGATTGCCAACAATTTTGCAACTAGCTGTAAAAGTCACGTGCCCGAATTATTATTCCCTGAGTCAATTGAAATAGATAACTTGGAGTTTCCGCACAGCAGTCCGCGATTAACCAACTTAGCCGAAAAGACAAGACAAGCAAACTGTCCGTTAAGCCCGATATTCGAGCGAGACATGTCCTTCAAGTGTAAAGGGATTCTGCACAATAGTATCGGTTAACGTCAAGACAACTTGGAGATTACAAGACATCGAGTTTACCCTCATCATCGCTATCGCCGTGGACAGATATAGTGACGACCAATCTCCAGGGCACCATCACCATCGTCACGTATCGCCCCTCGGGTTTGCTCATCGAATACTCATCTGTGTTTGCGAGAATGATGTGTAGTTGCTTGTCCACGCATACAAATGTACCGACGAAAACGCGTCCGTCCGAACAGGCGATACGTAATGTCCGGTTGAGAAGGTCTTTAAGTGCCTCAACGGCGGGCCTCCTTGGTCGTGAGGCATGCAGGAGAGGCGGCGACGGGGATGGGGATTGTGACGATGGTGGCGGAGACGAAGCTGAGGACATGACCAAATCGGGCGACTCCGAGCTTGCGCTTGCATTGCGCGTTGACTGACTTCAAGTTGACTTCCGCCCATTATGCACCTTGCTCGTCGTCCACAACGGCGTACTTGCACGGACTCAGACGGTGACGATGGAGTGCCCAATCTGTGAGCAGCCGCGAAGGGACTTTGTCTGCCCGCCGTGTCTCTCGCGCGAGTGAGTAATAATTCAGTATCGTATTCAGGCTCTTAGCTCAGCTCACACTACCTACAGCCTTCGAACTCATCGTACCGCACTCACCCATCTTTCCTCAGAGCGTGACCTCCTCATTGCAAAGGCTTCCGCGTCTCTCGATCCCTTACAGGCCTCTCGTCACCGACGTGCAGATGTCGCCGCTTTACGAGCACGTCTAGATGGCGTGCAGCTACATACCCGGAAACTGTGCGAAGAGAATGACGAGATACGAGAACGGTTACAGTCTATCCGCGCTACGCTTGCTTCCAGACGTGTGGCACTCGATGATGCTCACCTTATGCTCGACGGTTCGCCGCCTCGAACACCAACGCCAACACCCCCTGGTGGACCTCCCCGACGTCGCCCTCCTTCACCACCCAAGAAGCAGGATCCGTCGACGCAGTTCCTTGCAAATCTCACATCAGCTCATATCAACCTTCAAGATGAGCTAGCAAGAGCCCGTCAAGGTCTGGTACACGAGCTGGTAGACGTTTTTGCTGTTGTTGAGGTTGGCGGGCGCCCTGCAGTTGGTGTTCGAGCGGGTACACCAGGCGACTGGGCCATCGGCGGGCTTGTTCTCCCTGTTCCAGGAGACATGCGTCGTTTCCCCCCTGTGCATGTGAATGCTGCGCTCACGTTCACCGTTCATTTTATTGGCCTGCTTAGTTTCTATCTCGGCATCAAATTACCTTTCGAGGTTAGTTGGAGTGGAGGGAAAATTGGTGTCGGGATACCAGAAATCTCTGCCGGGAGAGGAGGGGAAGGCGGTGCATGGGCGCGGTGGACTGCGAGGTGTCCTCTGCATTTACCGCTGCATGCGAGCGTGGTGAATAACAACTCCCCGCCGAATTCTCCGTTGGCTTCACCTCGTCAGTCGAGTCTACAGTCTCCTTATTCCCCGTCTCTCTCATCAGGTACTCGGCGCGAATCGCTATCTTCCTCCACGACTGGAACAGCTCCCGTAAACTCTTCGGCTTCCCTTCCTACCGCACTTGCCATGCTTTCGTACAACACTGCCTATCTTGCACATACACAAAGTGTAGATGTTCCGCTATCCCTTGCCGCATCTGGAGCGATTCTCCCTACATTGTGGGCTGTCTGCTGTAGTGCCGACCTTGGATGTCGATCACACGCTACGGGTTTGAGCGTAGATGCATTCGGAAGATTTGGGCGATTACCCCCTCCGACTCACGGTTTTGCGCTCGATTTTCGACAGCTGTTACAAGCGCAAGCGACTGCTACGGACCAGACTCCGGCACCGCCCCGAACACGAATGCCGAGGATCAGGGGTGAAAATATCACTGAGGAGGAAGGATGGGAGGTCGTAGATTAAGAGGCATAACCGTGATCTTTCTGTTCTCATGCCACGTTTCATTATAGATTGCATTGTTATTCACTGTCTTTGCATAACATCTCTGTGAATGATAAAAAGTCTCTGTACTCTCAAATCGCAGTTGGTTTTTCTTCACCTGATACTTGTCACTCGAGCCGTGCTGCCTGAACGAATCATTTTTCCGCGCCATTCATTCGGACATATCATGAATTCGAAAGAGCAGGAGATTGAAGACACCGTTTCAAACAACTGATCCAAGCCGCGAACTGTGAACGAATACCGTGCTGGATCTCGCCAGAGTCGACAGAATGAGAAACTACATCCGGAAGAATTTCTGGACAGAGCGTTGACGCGTCCGTTATGAATTTTTATGGAGAGAACCCATGAGGGAATACTGGGAAGCTTGAAAAAAGTGAAGACGACGAAGCAGTCAAATAGATGGTCCGTGCATCCAGAAACACCGCATTGCGCCTACTCAAGAAGTCTTCACAAATTCGGATTGGACTGGCCGCCAGATCAGCGTTGCTTATTCCTGCCTCTACCACAAGATTCTGCATCGGGATGCCTTAATGCTGATAAAATGAGTCATGCCTGGAGGATGTGAAGTAAGATTTGATTAACACGTCGAACAGTGAGTGACATTCTGTCGCCATCTTAAGCAACCGCCGAGGGAGCAGGCGGACTAGATGGTTGAATGTGTTCAAGATCCCTTACATTCGCCGGATCTGGAAGAATTTCTAGATTCCCGAGACGAGGAGGAGAGCGGCGCGTGATGAATTCCGTAATGACTGGAAGTTTGTTGCTTGCTTGTCGTAAAGCTGGGTGGAGGTCAGATGTTTGCGAAAGGCACAGGAAAGATGAGTGATACTGACTGTCGCGAGCGAGTTCTTCTCTTATTGGTACACCTCCAATCTCAAAAATAACGCGTCCAGTAGGGACACTGAAGCATGAGCGTCCATTAGCTTGATCTAACGAGTGAATTGATATTGATATTGCTGGCCATACCGTGTCGCCCAGAACTCGAAAGTCCCCTTCCCTTTCCCCATACGCGTCTCATTTCCCTGCAACGTAAATGTTATTCAGGATTCCTACTCCTGTAATTAGTTAAGAGTAGAGCGTACCTTTATGCAGACAGGAATGTCGGGAAAGACTCGGAGGTATACCTGAGCGCCCCTGATGACCTTGAGCTTGCGTTTAATGAGTTCTCGCACGGTCTCGAGCTGTTTGCCAGTCAAGCGAGCACCGTTGCCCCTTATACGAATTCCATAGTCGCCAAAGGCAAGCGTCGTGCCCTTTATCGAGCCTCCGGTTGGAATTGGGATGACACCCTTTTGCCGCTTGAGCCATTTCACCTTGCGCGGTGCAAGCTGCGACCGGTGTCGAATGAAAGTTGAAGGTACGCTAGTCGGGGCACACGACGATAACGGGCGCAGCCGCAGCCTCGAGAAAGCGGAGGACAGAGAGAACATCGTGGCCGTTGCCAGTGCACTTGCACCAGAGTCAGTCGATCAAAAGAATTCAAAAAAATCAAAGAAATTATTCAATGTTAGAGCACGTGAAGATCACAAGTGTGACTGCCCCGCCGTCACGACCTTTCAGTCACGGTCAGTGTCAGTGTCACGTTACGTTACGATGCACTTTGACGACCGACAGTCGACTGACAACTACGACTACAACCACGGCAGCGGCAGCGGCAGCCACAACGATGAGCAAGCGACCGCTCGAAAGTAACGGTGATGGCTCGGCCTCGAAGAAGGCGAAAAGGTGCGGTCGTTCATTTCGTCGGCTGCTTTTTGTCTGATTCGTTTTCTTTGCAGTGATGCTGTAAGTCCCGTCTCTTTCTCAAGGTGAATATCTTCAACCTAATCCCTGACATTGTTTCTATAACCTCTTTCAAATCGGCAGGCTCCTTCAACGCTCTCTTTTCCGGGCTCAGCGGTATGTGCTTCGATTCTTAATTGTCGATTCTTATTTCTTACTCTGTGGCTAGATTTCTCCAGATGAGCTCATCAGGCAGAAACGTGCAGAAATTCAGGCCAAGATCAAAGCCATGACTGGCAAGAATGCAGCCCTACCTAGCGCGGCAGCCCCAGTGGCTCCCCCGAAACCTGCAATTCAGGCGCCGAAACCCTCAACGAGTCCCGCCGCTGCTGAAGAGCTGGCGCGACGCGTTGAAGAAGCGAAGAAGAGAGTTGCTGAAGCTCAGCATAGAATGGCTGCGAAGGATAATCCTTATCTGGTGAGTATACGAATAATTCAGACGTACGTGCATTGTCTGAACTTGAGTGACAGGCGGTAGCGCAAACTGGAAAGAAGAGAGCGCAGCCATCTGAGCCAGCACCTCAAGGAGCGGGACTCAAAATGGCGGCGCACCCTTTGCTTCTGGATATGGCCGTTCCAGCCCCTCAGTCAAAGAAAGATAAGTATAAACCGATGCAGCCGAAGTTCGCATCGATCAAGGCAAATGTGCGGAACACTCCGACTTCGACTCCTCCCCCGGCTGTTGTCCCTTCACCCGTTCCGGAAGTCAAGGCGAATCCGTATGCCTCTCAAGACGCCGCGTCCGGTTCGTTTGAGGGTGCTGCCCCAAAAGAGCGTGCCTCTCGCTCATTCCGCTTCAATCAGAAGGGCAAATATGTCCAAATAGCGAACAAGGTCCGTCAAGAAGCACAATTGGAAGAGCTTAAGCAGCGTATTGCGGAAAGCGCGCGTAAGGCGGGTCTGGATGGCGAATTCGAGACCGTGGAAAAGAACATCAGAGTGAGTCTCTGAAGCAATTTACGATAGATTCCAACTAACTCTGCTATCAGCGGGAAGCTCCACCGAATGCAGAATGGTGGGATATGGCGCTGTTGCCCAACAAGACGTACGGCGATCTGGAAGCCGGAATATCAGCGCTCAATATTCGTACTGCTGATTCCCCAATCACACTTTACGTGCAGCATCCCATCAAAATTCCTGCGCCCGGCGACAAAGACAAGATTGAACTTAAGCCACTCATGCTTACAAAGAAGGAGCAGAAGAAGATACGGAAACAACGCCGGCAGGCAGAGCTGCAGGACAAGAACGACCGCATCCGTATGGGTCTCCAACCACCTGATCCTCCCAAAGTCCGCCTTGCAAATCTTATGAAAGTCCTAACGAGCGATGCCGTGCAGGATCCGACACGCGTCGAGGCCAAAGTACGGCGAGAGGTTGCGATGCGTAGGCATAATCACGAGAAGATGAATACGGAGCGCAAGCTGACGGATGAACAGCGACGCGAGAGGATAGAGAATAAGAAGCTCGAAGAAGAGAAGAAGGGTCTTGTCGGGTCTGTTTTCAAGTTAGTGTTGTGACTTCAATGTTGCACGGTATCCTAATAACTCTTTTGCAGGGTCAAAACATTGTCCGATCCTTCGCATCGCTTCAAAGTACGCAAGAATGCGGAACAATTGAACCTAACAGGCATCGTCATCTTCCACCCTCAGTTCAGCATGATCTATGTCGAAGGAGCAGCAAAGTTCATTCGTCAGTATAGGCGTCTCATGCTACATCGTATTCACTGGACAGAGGCATCGCGAGCACGAGGGGGAGAAGTAGAATACGAAAAGGCTGAGGATGACGAGGCAGGAACGAGAGCTACGAGCGTATCAAAGCAACCGGAGCAGGAGGACGAGTTTGGTGAGGCGTCGCTTGAGGATAATCGGTGTGATCTGGTCTGGGAAGGCCAACTGCGAGAACGCATCTTTAAGACGTTTCGTCCGAAGAGCTGTCCAACAGACAACGCAGCGAAGGAGGCTTTGGGTCCGAAGATGGCCGGTTTCTGGGACCAGACAAAGAATTGGAAGCCTGAAGAAGTAGAGTTATTCTGAGGATTATGTTTACCTTTCGTATGTCGCCTGTACATTTACGTTTGCAATACATCTAATTTAGAGCGTGGTTCGTCGCAGTGCTTTCCTGACCAGTGTATTGTTCGGTCAAATAATGGATGGGTACAGTATGTATTCTACCTACGAGCTCTGGATGTATTGAATTTTTGGCAAGACACTCGGGCGAGTGTCACGAATTCGAATTGCATAAATGTTTCCTTGTGTCCATGCTGCTATCAGAATTCAACTTTGTTCACACTGGTATATTGGGGGATATACACAAACGGGAGTAGTTCTTTATCGTAATTCAACGAAACCAGTTCAGCAGCATACAGCGTTGTAAGTCGAAACGCACAATTCATAGTGTCGCGATGGCGACGCTATAGCTCTCGGTGAGCAGATCCGCATATCCAGTGAATGGCTCGGTTCCAGCCTGGATGGAATGCAAGTACTTGTTGCGGAAATGATTCAGCACCGTGTCCAAGAAGACAATTCAATAACTGGCTAACCTGACTGGAGGACATCCCTTGATTTTCGATGAGATATCCTACGAAAATTGCTCAGTATGCAAAACACACTCAGTACACGGATCAGCGTACGGGTGTACTCGTTCAGGTCTGCGCTGAAGGCTTGCTCGTCTCCATCGAGGATAACAAACGAAAGCACCTCCCAGTTCTGATTCGGGCCTCTCCAAAGATCCCAGTTATGCCCTGCTAGGCTTATAGGGCTTGTAGCCGGAGAACCGACTGGCTGGACTCTAGAGACGATCGTAAGATGAGCTTCAAAAAGGCAAAGATCAAAACAAGATGCCATACCCTCCTTTGCCGGATAACCATATCATGCTGAAGTTATCTATCGTTAGTAAGGTTCATCAAATTTCGTCGAGGAAGCTACATTTCATAGGCGGGATTGGGAAAAGCTGGTGTACCGGACGTCGTGGGACCAATCCAGAGATCGTATCTTTTGTCAATGTTAGCAAGAAGAAGCATTTAGGACGAAGAATACCCGTACGCGACGTTAACGCGGATGCCTGGAGACTGTACTGTATACCTCCAGTCCCATGTTGTCGGAGCTGAGACGACGCTTCCAACCTTTGGTATTGCGCGAGACGTTAGAGAGCTGTATGTTGAATCCGAGAGCGAATTTACGTACTTGAACACCCTTTGCTGACAGGTGCTCGACGTTCGGATCTGTATTAAGACAATCGTCCGATCTGGGTAAAGCGGTGTGTGGGGCGGACAATAAGTTTTCGTACAGGCTTTGACACTGTTTTCGTTGTTAAACCAGGTCCATGCAGTGCTCCACGAAACAACATCGTCATTTGTGCTGATAAACGTCGAATTCTGGTTGCCTACACCAGAATCTGTTACGTAACCTGATGAGACGATCTCTTTCAGAGAGAAAACGAGTAGCAGGAATAACACACCGGCGCCCCAGAGGTTCTGACAGAGTAAGTAGTTACCAGCTGGTAGACAGTCATCTCTGCCAGTTATTGTCTGAGCAAGTGCTCCGGCGGAAAGAGTTGCGAGAACTAGATGAGTACGCGTGACGGATGTTTACAAAGTCGCTTGGGTTTACAATCAGAATCCCATCTTTTATACGGGCTAGACAGATCGCTCGCCAAGAAGACCGAAGCGACCAACAACGTTGCCCAATACTTCCTGCAAAGGCGAAGATACCGAGGATTTTCAATGGTCGTCATGATTTCCCTGAACGGAATATATGGAGAAATCATTGAATTGTGCAAGCGACTTTTCTCCGTAGACAGGTTCTAAAAAAGACCCAAGAACACTGGACTACGGTACGATACTGGACACATGAACGAGAAGGCCAAGTATCTCTAGATCTATTCCGTTGTGAACGCCGTCAGAACACATCTACTGGCTTCATGTGTCCTGCCAGCATTACTGTAAAGAGTAGATATTACCTCAGGAGATTTCTTAGCTGGAGTTGAGGCATAAACGTAGACAAGACCCGGGAGCAGAGAAGACTAGACGGTCAAAATACATTTTCGTATTTAGGTTAGGCCACAACAAGACCGAGTGAGGATTGGTTATGTAATGTGTGATTTGATAAGGTGACGTGACCGACGCGTTTCAGCCAAAAGCCTGCAAAAGCGCGTCGCGTCTTCTTTCTTTCTTTCGTCTATCACAAAAGTGCTTACTGCTGCTGGCATAAAATAATCAAGCAGACTTCAACATGGCACTGATGTATGGCAAGGAAAAGAACGAGGATCATGAATTTGGTCCGCAAATTTCTGTTCAAGCTTTGTGCATAGTGCACTTCTAACCTCATGATACGCTTTTTTGTCGACAGACCAAGTAGACGTCGGGTTTATTTCGTTCTTCAGCAAGCTCCCACCGAAGCGCGCGGACACGATTCGCCTCTTTGATCGGCGCGATTTTTTCTCTGCTCACGGGGACGATGCAATGTATATTGCCATGCATGTTTTCCGTACCCAATCCGTACTCAAGTATCTCGGCTCTGGAGGCAAAGCTAGTGGCCTTCCTAGCGTCACTATGAGTAATAACGTGGCCACCGCCTTTCTCCGTGATGCACTCACGGCTCTGCAGCTCCGTATTGAAATTTGGACATCTGAGGGAGGCAAGAAAAACACAAAATTCAAATTAGAGAGGGAGGTATGGCGGCCTTGTTTTATTTATTTATTTATTTTCTGAGAAATAAGTTTGACTCGTTTACTCGTAATCTGGTCCGCAGGCATCCCCGGGTAATCTCCAAGCGGTAGAAGATCTCCTCTTTATCAATACGGACCTTCTTTCCGCTCCAATTGTTATGGCAGTGAAGATTGGTGCATCGTCGACGCTAGGCATGTCTTCATTTATGCTGGAAATTCAGTTAATAACGATATACATGAGTAGCCGGACCATCCAATGCCAAGTCTAAGACCGTCGGAGTGGCATTTGCTGACACATCTGTGCGAGAGATAGGCGTCTCGGAGTTTGTGGACAGTGACTTATTTTCGAATGTGGAGGTAATTCTGGGTTGATTTTATGTCAGTCTATGCTCGCTCATGATTGTTTAATCATATAGTCACTAGTGATACAGCTCTCGGTGAAAGAAGCAGTCATACCAATGTCCTCAAAGTCAGGCAATACCGATCGAGATCTTGAGCTGAACAAGCTCAAGGGAGTCTTTGAACGCTGCGGGGTTGTAATAACGGAGCGAAAACAGAGTATGATTCATGTTTTGGCTTCGCGGAGGAGTAGACTGGCTTACCAATATTCTGGACAGGTGATTTTTCTGCGAAGAATATTGAACAGGATCTCGCTCTTCTTGTTAAATCCGAAGCTGATGTAGATATCACTGCAACAATACGTGAGTCACGGGGGGTTGTTATTCCGATCGCTGCATGACTGATATATGCAGCCGAGCTGAACTCGACGTCACCCGCGTCTTCCGCTCTAAGTGCCTTAATTTCATACCTGTCTCTTCTCGGCGATACTTCGAATCACAATGCTTATACTCTCAAAACTCATGACTTGTCTCAGTTCATGAGACTTGACGCAAGCGCTCTTCGAGCCCTCGGTCTAGTTGGCGATGGGGTGAGCTTGATTTACTATCTTAAGTATACAACTGCTGATTTATATTTCAAGACGACAGCAGGAAAAAATACGACACTCCATGGTCTTCTAAATAAATGCAAGACAGGCCAAGGCACGCGTCTGCTGAGTCGGTGGCTCAAGCAGCCTCTGGTAAATCTCCACGAAATCCGTGAGTACCCGCGTTATCATCCGTCTTTGTTATTCTTTATGACACGTATCAGAAAAGCGCCTAGACCTGGTCCAGATCTTCATACACGATTCTAACATGAGGCGGACATTGCAGGTGAGTTTTCTTTCCTTTTTCTCTTTGAAGAAGCAATATCACCATTACTGAACTGAAGTAAAGGATGATTTTTTGAGAATGATGCCGGATATGCACCGGATCAGCAAAAGATTCCAGAGATCAGTGGCAACGCTGGAAGATGTCGTCCGGATATATCAGGCTGCACAGAAAGTATGGCGCCATTGAGTGGAGGAGCCGGCACTTATGATAATCTTTTGCAGCTGTCTGGTTTGATTGAAGCACTAGAGGCAGTGGAGACAGAAAATGTTGACCACACTCGACTGGTAGAAGAAGTCTATCTGGTTAAATTAAAGGTTCCAGTTAATTGCCAAGCCTGCCAAGGATCAATAACTAATTGATGCATGACAGGAACATAGCCAAAATCTCGAGAAATACTCGGAGATGGTGGAGCAAACACTCGATCTCGACGAGCTCTCATCACATAATTTTGTCATTAAACCGGACTATGACGACAAGTTACGAGAACTCGCGGATAAACTCATGGAAATCCGAGATGGACTGGATACGGAGCATCGAAAGGTCGGCCGTGAGCTCAGTTTGGAACTTGACAAAAAATTGCATCTGGAGAACAGCCAGCAATATGGTTACTGCTTCCGTATTACAAAGTCCGTAAGTACAAACGTGCATTTATCGGATTGTGTTCAGTCGTCTTATATCTGAGCTATTGTGTCTAGGACGCTAAGGTTCTGCACGATCAAGAAGGCTCTATCGAGTTAGGCACGAACAAAAGCGGGGTCTACTTTACCACTAGAAAGCTAAAGGACCTTGCTGCCGATTATCAAGAGATCACTGATTCATACTCAAGAACTCAGAGCGGTCTTGTGAAAGAGGTTGTCATCATCGCGGGCAAGTACGAAGTGTATTGAAGCCGTGAATCGTACTTATGCATCTCCTGTAGCAACCTACACACCTGTTTTGGAAGCTCTAGATGACCAAATAGCTCATCTTGATGTGATAATAAGGTGAAGTTTATGACCAAGTCTCCAGTTGCATACGCTAAAGAAAGCATTTACTTAGTTTTGCTCACGTTTCCGTCAATGCACCTGAAGAATATGTAAGGCCGAAATTGTTATCGAAGGGTCCGTTGAAACGAATGCGACGTTTTCGGTTCTCATCGTTCTTTTGTAGGTGGAGGAAGCCTCATACTGAAGAATGCTAGACATCCGCTCCTGGAAGTGCAGGACGACATCAGCTTTATACCCAATGATAATGAAATGATCAAAGGTGAGTACGACATATTAGGGAATGCAGAAGAGTGCCTGAAAGAGCAAAAGGGGAGAGCGAGTTTCAGATTATCAGTAGGTCTACTCTCTATCGATGTGAATCGCCTCTCTAATCGTCTTCCAGCGGGTCCTAATATGGGCGGGAAGAGCACATACATCAGACAGGTAGATGCTAGTCTCTTCCCCCGCATATTTCTGCTTGACTCAACTCACGTTTGAGGTTGGGGTGATTGCTTTGATGGCCCAGACTGGCTGTTTCGTGCCTTGCTCGGAAGCTCAATTGCCGATCTTTGACTCAATCCTCTGCCGCGTTGGAGCCGGGGACAGTCAATTGAAAGGCGTCTCGACTTTTATGGCAGAAATGCTCGAGACGGCAACGATCCTGAAGGTTTGAGTATTCCTTAGTGTGCAATTTCGGAAGCTGATGCGGGGCATTTCATAGTCAGCGACACAAGACTCCCTCATCATCATTGATGAACTAGGGCGAGGTATATTTGCAGTCGTTCCGTGCCGATCGATGTTCTGATATCTTTTTAGGCACTTCAACTTATGACGGCTTCGGTCTTGCTTGGGCGATCTCAGAGTGAGTTTACTCTTTGGTTCTTCTGGATGGGACGCTGATATCATTTTTCAGACATATAGCGTCACAAATACACGCCTTTTGTCTTTTTGCAACTCATTTCCATGAATTGACCGCACTAGAGCAACAAATTCCTCATGTCAAGAACTTACACGTCGTTGCGCATGTATCAAAAACAGGCGAATCAACCCACGACCGTGACATCACATTGCTGTACAAGGTAGAACCAGGTGAGAATTCCCACGGGCTTGTCTACTTGGGAGCTAGTTTGATTCATTTTCTTGTTGCCAAAGGGATATGTGATCAGAGTTTCGGTATTCATGTAGCTGAGCTTGCTAACTTCCCGGAGAGTGTCGTCAAAGTACGCAGTCATTTCTCCTTTTGTTCTCTTCTTGTTTGACGTGTTCCCTCTCAGCTTGCCAAAAGGAAAGCAGACGAACTAGAGGACTTTGGCGGTGAACACGAAAAAGAGCATTCGCATCCGAACGAAGTGATAGACGAGGGCAGCAAACTTGTCGAGGAGATTCTTCGCGAATGGGGACAACGATGCTCTGCATCTGAACAAGATGGCGGAGACGTTATCATGGATGATGACGAGAAAGTGGAGAAGGATATCGCTGTGCTCAAAGAGTGCATCGGAAAATACCAAAATCAGATTGAAGGCAATCCGTGGATCCAGTCTCTTCTTGCAACGCTGTGAAGTGAAGCATTGTTATTGCTCTATGAATTGCTATTGTCTGCACGATTGCTATCATACCGTATCATATTGCTGTCGCATGTAAATAGTCTAGTCATCTCAATAGTCATCTTCAGCAGCTTTTTATTTTATTTAAAAGTTTTGGTTGCTCTGAGATTGACGTACTGATCACGATACATCCTCCACCTCGTCACCGCCTGCATCAACATTTTCATCGACCTCAATCATTGCGTCCTCTTCCTTCGCTCCCTTTTCCTCCCGCCGTTTTGCAGTCTGTCGACCTGCGACAGTAATATCCTCGCCGAAAAACCTCAGACTCAAGGCACTACGCGTACCCGAATCAAGCGGAAGAACACTTCTGAGAAAAAGCACCTTACCTCTTGGCCCTCTTGTCAATCATCAGACTCACCGAAACCTCCGACTTCCAAAGCGGAAGGAATAGGTCGTGTGAAAGACTGAAACGTCGTGTCAGCTTAAGCACAGCGCGACTCAAACATGCAGACAACAGACCTGACATGACCATAATCGCCAGGGGCAAAGCGGATAACATAACTGCCTGAGACTGAAAACGTACCGCGTCATTAGCAGAGGCACAGGAAACCGACCATTACTTACGACATTTTCCAATCCTCGTCCGAAATGGCTCCTCGAATGTCGAGCAGAGCGGATAATACGCCTCAAGCATCGCACGCAACTCTTTCACACCACCAATAAGAACGGACTCCTGGTCAATATACTGCAGGAGTGCAAGCAATCCCTCATGCAGTACACGGAACTCAACCTGCTCCACACTTGCCGACGCCGTCTCGCCCTCCGCCTGTTTTCGTTTTCTTCTCGTGTTTCCGAGCTCTGAACGCCCGAATAACTTGACACCTGCACTAATCAAACGCATCCTTTTGTAGTCCGTCTGAAGCATCACCTCTCTAACCATATTATTAACGAGGTACAATGACCGGATTGGGGTTCCGGCGGCATTGCGGACGTATAAGTTTGAGCGAGGAAAGGTATCTGAAAGTATCATTTTTTCCCTGCAAGCGGAGTAAACCAGTTATCAATGCAAAAATGAAAGAGGCGGACGAGTGGAGAACGAACGAACACGCAAGACTGTACGATCGGGTCGTTTGGAGAGACAAACGTATATGGATCCTCCTTGAACGTCCCGACAATCTCGGTAGTAACAGGCTCTTCCTCAACACGGGCATCGACCGTAGGTGGCCATTCGGCATCCTTAAACTCCACCTCATCGTGAAGGAGTTTGGCTTTCTTTGCAGCCCGTTCTTCAGCGGCAGGTCGAGACTTAGTTCCATTCGATCCTTGTGCCTCAATAGGCCGCTTCACCTCTGGCTTTGGCGGGGGAACAGCACGAGGGGAAGGATCGCGTCTTTGAAGTACAGCCACGAAAAATCCACCTGTGTTTTGTAAATGAGGATATACTCGAACACTAAATCAAACCAAAAGACCACCTTCAGATCATACAAAGAAGAGAGTGAACGGCGGGCTCTCACCAGCGTTCCAAGTGCAGATCGCCCGTATTCTCTGGAGGCCACTGGGTCTTGAGCATCTTATTTCGCACAGGTCGACCTTTGGTTCTGTTCTCTACACCTTTCCTGACCTCGTCTTCGGCGTTGTCGGCATTGTCAGCGCCTTTTATGGCTTCTTTTTCGGTTTCCGTACCGTCTTTAGTAGGGGCTGGGCCCGTAGCAGACGCCTCCAATGCAGCGCAGTACTCCTCATACGAAGAACAAGAAAGGTCAACGTCTCGACCCACAGCGGGTCTCCATGATGACATGCCTGGACGTCGAATAAGAGATGGGAGCGTATCAGATACATCAACCAGCTCGAATCCTGTGCAAGTCATCTTCCGTTTGAAATACAAAAACCGAGAATCTGCTTACCAGGGACACTATTCAAGGCCGCCGCAACGACTGCTTCGTTTTCCACGGGATTCAGAGAACAGGTTGAATAAACAATCCGCGGTCTATCGTCCGGGGCTGCATCGTACTTGAGGTTGCGCATGGCTCGTTGCAGTATTCTCAACTGCAGCCTATATGTAGATGAGATATTGGAATGTTAGAATAGACGCGCATACATACGAATGCAGGCCATTCCCTTCCAAGGGGTTCCATTTTGCCCAAATACCGATATTTTTCCTCAGCGTGCCGTCACCAGAGCAGGGTACATCAGCCAGAATTTTGTCAAACTTGAGAGGCCTTTCTTTGCATTTCAAAGCCGGGAAGACAGACGCGTCGAGGTTCGTGACCATCAGACCTGATGAGGGTAGTCGGGAGCAGGTATGAACAAGCAAATGAGCGCGCTTCTGATCGGAATCATTGGCGATGAGAATCCCAGTTGGCGGGTCCATCGCCTCTAGCAGCTGGGACGTCTTCGAGCCAGGTGCAGCGCATAGGTCAAGCACGCTGTGATGCGGTCGGACGTCGAGGAAGAGAGGCGGCAACATGCTGACCGCCTCCTGGCGCGAAATATTGCCCACCTCGGTCTCGTACACCAGAAACTCATGAAACTTCTTGTACTCCGGAGACCTCTTGAGCTCCTTCTTCGCGAGGCCGACGTGCCATGCAAGTCCATCAGGATACCACGGGATAGGTTTTGGGACAGGTAGCGGTTCACCGTCCAAGCGCGCGGCTTCCAACTGCGGGACGAATTTGTTCTTTATAGCATCAGTGAGCACGTCCTTCATCTGCCTGTGCGCCGCTATGCGGAACGTCGACGGCAGAGGCTGGCGCAGAGCATCCAAGAACGCGTCCCATTCGTCCTCTGGCAAAATCTGCTGAGCCTTGTAGTATTTCTCGAACCGCTCGTTGGACATCTCGAGCTCATTGTTCCTGTCTATATGCCTCGTCTGCGCGCGCTTTCCTTTCTTCTGTATTTCCGTTGATTTTTCGTGATTTTGTGGAAGTAGAATTGACTTACTTTTCCGCGTGCCATTGTCTGTCTACGTCGTCGTAGTTGGTTGGAGTCAAGACGCGCTTCCTTGCTCTTGCTTACTGCCGCCATCAATGCAATGTCGGACTCAGACGTGGACGACGCTGTCGCATCTCTTCCAGAACAAGCACGCAGGCGCATAGATGAAGCCTTTGACCGTGCAATCTCGGAATCACGCCCAGAAGAAAAGCAGCGACCGCGAAAGCGGCGGCGCATTGAGCAAGACGCGCAACCGGGGCCTTCAACAGAGCCACCAGAACTCGCAGGCGGCTTTCTACTCGATGACAACAATAACGATGGCTCAGACAATGCAGATCCAATTGACGCTATCTTCGAAGACGACGACGACAACAAAGAGAACGAGAATGCACTCTCTTCAACCTCGCAACCACCAACACACATCCCGCTCGCACTTATCCCTCGCGCATTCCAACTGCTCGACCTCGATCCCTCCGACGCCCAAGTCCTCTCCGTCTTCAAGAACGCTGCATCATCCTGGTCTGACGAGAGCAAGGAAGAGAGGCGAAGACCAAGGAGAGCACGACATTTTTCAAATCTCTCCGACATGGACGAAGACGAGGACGATGAATCTGAAGCTGAGCAGGAGGTCGTCAGCAGACGCGACTGGCGCGCCGTCTGCGCTGCGCTCATCCCCTCTGGTCACCCTATGGACAGTCCTCTCAGCAGCATAGAAGAGTCCGACAACGACGGTGATACTCGTGCAGTTCCCGAGGAAGAATCCGACTCGGGATCCAGCGCCGTCGACACTGGCGAACTAGAAGAGAGCGACACGTCTTCCGACGAATACATACCTGACTCTAAACGCAAAGCCAAAGCCAAAGGCAAATCCAACACTCGTCCGTCGCAAAGCAAGAAAAGCTCTCCATCCAAGAAATCCCGTCAATCCAAGGCCAAAAACTCGCCTGCAGACATCTCAACTCTCACAAGCCGACAGCGACAGGACATCCTCTCCGCATTCGCGCTCTTCTTCCCCAGCAACCCAAAGGGCACTCGGACGGACGTCAGCGAAGAAGAGCTGTCGCTGTGCAAGAAGAGGCTGACAATAAAGGACATCGCAAACGCTGCTGCATCAATAAAGGAGAAGATTACCGCTGAGGAGGTGCGTCTTGCTTTCGCTTTCAATATGCTCATGCTAAGAGGAGCAGATAATCGAGATGCTCACGTACTGCTCTCCGTCGTCCACTCAGAACCCAACAATGTCCTTTCAGGACTTCCAACAAATGATGATAGCCGCCAGACTTGCCTAATCATCGTGGATGCGAAACAAAACATTGGAATTCATGATTCCCACAACGCCCAGTATAATAAAAACAAAGGAATGCGACAAGTAGAATACAAATAATGAATCAATGCGAGTATGCAGTTTGAGTCTACAGCGTTGCGTATGATAAACCCTGTAGACGAATAGAAAAGCCAACCCAACCGTCCATGTGTTACCCGATCAATAAGTAGAATGCATGCTAGACATGCGCCAGCCGCAGCTTACAACACAAGAAATCTAGGAAAGAGGGAACGGCTACAGCAAGCACAGCCCAGCGACGACCGCAGCAACTGCGATGGCAGCTGGTCCGAGACGCGAACGCACAGCGGGCAAGGCGGCGCTGGAACTGGAACCGCTGGATCCGCTGGAGGTATCCGAGGAGAGTGTCTGGTTGCGCTGTGCGGAGAGCGAGTCAAACTCTGCGTACGCCTCGTCCGCATCCGTCGTCTACAATCATCAGCTTCGTCAACAACAACGACAACAACAACAACGACAACAACAACGACACGAAGATATGGACGCACCGAAAGAAGCTGTATGTACGGTGTACTCGACTCATTGAAGAACGAGCCGTAATCATACAGCGCAAACACGTTCCTCAAAAAACTATCCCCCAGGAGCCAGTCCTCGCTGTTATCCTCCCCAATCGCAAAGCCCGAATAACACACGACGTTCCCGCTATCGTCTCTCGTAGCAGCGACTGTGTCGATCGGGTGGACGGGGTACTCGACGCCGGAGAAGACGAAGGAGACGTTGAGGTTCGTCGAGCAGGGGAGGATGTAGATCCCCGAGGAGCGCACGAACTGCGCGCCGGGGACGGAGCCGTACATGACTTCGGCGTAGTCCTGCGGGATCTGGGCGAGCGACGTCCCCGTGTCGAGGTTCGCGAGCGTCTGGCCTGTCGTCTGCCCGGATACTTCGCTAAAACGACCATCCATCAGCAATGAACAACCAGTACAGTAGGCAAGGCGGGATGCACAAACGCACAACGAGCTCCCGCCGGAGACGTTCCTCCCATTCACCACGATCCCATCCAGGAGCACGATCCACCTATCGTCGCTCACCACATTCAACTTTGGCGCATTGAGCACCGTGCTCAGGTTGCTCGGGACCTCTCCGACCGTGAAAACTCCGCCATCCGTCTTGCCGGTCGCAAAACTTCTACTCAGCGTGAACGTCGTGTACTGCGGCACGCTCGAGTTGGACGCGAACACGTTGCCGAGGAGCGTCATGCCGAACGACTCGTACGGCGTCCCCGAGAGAGTCTGGAAGATGGAGGAGAGCTGCGGTGGGCCGACGCCGAGCAGGCCCTTGTCGTTGTTCGTCGTTGCGTTCGTGCCCGGCGCAGAGACTGCGAACGAACATCAATACCATTTTTTTTTTAATACTGTTCTGTTCGTTGAGCGCATAACTCACTGAACGCCGAGTCGACTGTAAAGTCCCCAAAAGTGATTTCGCCAACATACACCGGTCCTTGGGCGACCGTATCATCCCTACTCATCGTCAGCTCATCGTCATCATATCCATTGCGCATTGCACTCACCCATAAGTCAACCCGGTCTCCAACCCCGTCGCCGTCAACCCGCTCAAGTCCACCCCGCTCGTATCGATCCACAAGTCCGAGCTGCCCGTATCGAGCTGCACCACAAACTCCTGTCCCGCAACCGACAGACTAGCGACATAGATATCGCTCCCGCTGACATTGTTCGAGTTGGTATAATCAAACACGTCCGAGCCGTCCTGGTCCTTCTGCGCATCACTGATGTTGAATGTCTCGGGTGTCGATGAAGACGAGGAAGAGACGCGGGTGAACTGCACGCTAATGGCATGCACCCGAGTGCTGCCCAAGAGCGCCAAGGACGCCAGGCTGGCCGCAATGAGTCGAGCAGGACGAGGGATCATCTCTGCGCAGATGGAAGACGGTAACAAAAAGGAGCGAATAATAATAATTTTTTAACGATGTTTGGCGGTGCTCGGCACAGCAAAAAGTCTCAGTCTCGCATTTGATTTCTCAGTATTTACGGCAGCCCATCACTCGTAAATTAATTCCGTCCAGTGTCAGCAGAAAAACAAACAAAGAAAAGACCGTCCAATACTATGCAGCAGAGCAGCAGAGAGTGATGAGTAGAATAAAATAAAATGAAAAAAATCAAACCAAAAAATCAAACCAAATATAATGTCCTAGGCCCCTGTCCCTAAAGGAGGACCGCAATCAGCGCAACACCGCCCACAAGCGTCGTCATCAACGTCTGCATGCCAGCCGCAGCCGCAGCCGTAGCACTCAGACCACTCGCGGCGCTAGAGCTGGTCGAAGACGCGTTCGCACCCGAAGCAGTCGAGCTCCCCGTCGCACTCGAGTTACTCGACGAACTCGACGAACTCGACGAACTCGACGAACTGTTCGAAGACGACGAATCCGACCCCGCAGGGACGCTCACAGACGTGATCTTCGTCCAGCTCGCCGCGCTATTATCGCTCTCCTGCGTATACGGCAGGAACTGCAGCTCGCCCTGTGCCGCCGACAACTGCACCAAACTCGTCACGCCCGCAAAGTACTTCGCGCCCGCATCCTTCACACTCGGGCCCGCCAGCGTCTGCGTCGAGTTGCTCTCCACGTTAATCACATACGTCGCGCTCCCGTCGTCCGGGATAAACGCAAACTCCTGTTGGACACCGTCCGTCTGAAAGAAGCTCGCCGTCTGGCCGTGCGTCTGTGAAAAGTCCGAGCCGTAGCTCTGCGCCTCGGGCTGGAAGAACGAGAAGTGTATCACGAAGATGTCTGCCTGGCCGGGTTGTAAGCCCGGCACGCCGATAAAGTGGATGTGATTCTGCGCGAGCGCCATGGTGGGCTCGTACGACGAAAGGTCGCCCCACGCTTCCGGAGCGCCGACGTCGGTCCACGAAAGTGCAGAGCCATTCGCAGCGGTGAGCGAGCCCATGTTCAGGAAGAACACCTCGCCCTTCGACATCGCGTCTACAACACACATTCCGTCAGCACCGACACAAACCACTAAAGCCGGACGCACAAAAGACATTGGTATCATGATCCAAAATCGCCCCGAAATCACTCGTATCGAACGTGTGCGCACCGCCGCTGGGCACGTCCACGCTCTGCTTACTCCACGACTTTGCACCCGCATCGTAAATATACACCGCACTCGCATCCGAGGCATCCCCGTTCAGCACGTACACGGCATTATAAAACTGTGCGAGGTAGCACGTCGTGTTCGCGCCGTCGAATGGCCTGGCATCCTATTGTCAAACAAAGAACGCAAAAATAAAATAAAATAAATAAAAAAATAAACGCACGGGCGGTTCGCAGCCGCAGTTATGTCCGTGGCGCTTCCTGCAGCAGTGTGCACAGAAATCAGTCTCCCTCGACACACACACACTCTACCAGTGACACGCACCCTCTGAGGTCCACGTATCCTGCGTGCCCGCATTCCAATCCTTGCCATCCACACCAAACACCAGCAAGTTAAAACCCGTGTCCATCGCGATGCAGGGGTCCGCTTTCGCATGTCGAGCGTCTCCGCTGAGAAGGAAGAGAGGGAGCAAAAGAGAGACGACGGTCGGTGAGAGCATTTTGAGTAGTAGAGTAGATGGCGGTCAGTTGCAAAAAAATAAATAATATTTCCCATAAGTCAATTAATTATTCGCGTATCACCCCTAGCCACATGTACACACGAACATTATCCACTTTAATATTGACGTTTCACCTGCACTGAGCAGCAGAAGACTCGAAGGCTCCCCTCTTACAGTAAACGCCGAGCTTTACATGTATGCACTTGTCTTGAGATACGTTGAACGTGAGAATGGCAGGACACAATATAAAGAAACATAAACGTCGAGACAAAGAAAAGGGGATACATACAATAGCATCATCCAGAGAATATTAATGGCTCGTACACATACAACTCACTATCAACGAATCAAACATTCTTGGATTCTCCTCCATTCCGCGGCATCAAAGAGCCTCAATTCGCCTCCTCGTCTCTTCTGCCTTCTCAAGGAATGCACGTATCCTTCTCTCTCCATCCTCTTTTAACCGCTGGTACTGAACCGTCATCTCATGCCGAATCCACTGCTCAACCGTCATGTTCCGCTCTTCTTCAGTCAGAGCGCTTACAACCGGAATAGGAGCGTTCGCTAGTGGAGGAAGGAACAAATCTGCCGGTGATGGAGGTACTTGCAATGAATTGCGGAGATCAGCGGAAGCCGTTTCGGCTGTTGGTTTAGGAAGGTGTCCGTCGCGGATGATTTGATTCTCGGGAGTCGTGGGGTGTGGAGGCGCATCTGCAGGGGGTCCAGACGTACGAGGGGATGCAATTTTGGTGTCGGAAGGAGGCTTACGAACCGGTTCAGGGATTACAGGTTGCTCTATGCTTTTGTCTGTGGCTATCTTCTTCATCGCGCGACCTTTTGATTTCGTCGCTCTAGTCGGTCCTTTCTGCAGCTCAACTTCTGGCTCCCGCTCCATGTCCGTCTCTGAAGGAGTCTCCGCAAGCATTTTCTCGGTCTCCATCTCTTCCACCTCCGTGAGTCCGGAAATTCTCGTACGAGATGAAGCGCGCAATAACGGCTTTTCGTGTGGATCAACCAAAGTTGAGGTACCCGTAGAGCGAGGCTTGGACTTCAATCGAGACCGACCTCTCGAAGAAGTGCTACGTCCTCTTCTGCCCTTGCTCCTCCCTCTATCTTTGTCCTTGTCTTTACCCCTGGCTTCCTCAATCACGTTAATATCCACGGTGAAGTCCGTGTACGTCTTGGCAACTTTCCCATCAACATTGGAAGGTGGTTTGTCGACCTCTCTCTCGCTCTCCACCGCCCTTTCGTTCTGTTCCTCGCTATTGGTTTTTCCGGACTTCGTGCGTGATCTGGCGCGTTTCAAATCGAGTTCCGGTTCGGGTTCGATCTCAACAGGTCCCTCAGAAGGAGGCTTCAATATCTGCTTGCTTCTCCCTGTAGCTTTTGAAGAAGGCTTAGCTTTCGACGCAGGCTTCCTAGATGATTTTCGAGGCATCTGCGCTGGCTGAGCTTTAAGTGATGGGTCATCATCTTCCTCGAGATCTTCTGTGTCCTCAGCGTCGGAGAGTTTCGGCGGAGATTTTGCCGCTTTTTCTACACAAGCAGAACAGAATACGGTAGAAGCCATCAGTCGTGATGTATAATGCAACCTGAAGAGGTCCTAAAGCATACCAGACTCATTCTCCTTTTGCTTTGCCCTTCTGACCGGTGCCCTGACTGTCGGCGACTCGTCCTCGTCCTCATCCGTTGGTGCATCAACATGATTTGGAGCACGCGACTTTCTGGACGCGCTTTTCGTTGACCTCGTACTCGCTTGAGATTTTGCTCGCTCCGTCGTCTGGAAGAATGGACATGGTTTACCTGATCGCTCTACACGCTTTATGTGTTCATCCCTGGTAAACAAAAGATGAGATACCTTTATCGATATATCAGGAGAAGTCAAAACGCACGTCGGGTCATCCCCAGCATCCCATCCCGAAAGTGAGAGATTGCAGTAGAAGCAGGTTGCGGTATCGTCACCTTGAGATTGAGGGGTATAGACGAAGCCTGCTTTGGCCATCTATCGCTGTTTTACTGATTTACCGAGTGTTGAAACTTTATTGGCCCATACCTTCTTTGATGTTGCACCGTGATTTTTCACTCCGTCGTGAGGCCACCACTTCTTTCCACCAAACGTGTCTGCCCGGGCCTTCTCCAGCACTTTATTCGTTGGGAGGCGCGAAGAATCTGTTATTGAGAACCTGAGATGAATTCAGTACCGTTATCAGGTAATGCAATAAGTAACACGTACTTTCCGTCGGCATCAACATCAAACTCGAGTGAGCAACGCGCAATCGCCCAAGGACACTTCGGACACTTCTTGTAATGAATCTCGAATGGATTATCATCTTCATCCCATCCTGCAAGCTCCTTCTTGCAAATAAAGCACTGGACGTTGTCCGGGTCATCCCTGCTCGGTTTGAAGAAGAATCCAGCTTCAGCAAGGGTTGTTGGAGTTGCAACAAAGTCGGAGTCAGGATGAGGCCACGTCCCTCTTGAAGACTTGTTTGATGCCTTTGTCTTGGGCTTATCGAAACAGCGCAGTCTACCGTCAAATGTCTCCATAATACCGCTGGCTGAAGTCAAGATGAGAAATCTCGTTGTGGACGATGAAGCAGCAGTTCAAGTTCAAATTGAATGAAGACGCGTCCGTCCGTCGGGATGAGTGACGATCAACGCGTGGCTGTGACGCGTCGCGCTTTGCCTTCGACTCTCACTATCTCACTATCTCACTCAGCTCAGCACAACTACCTCAATATTTGTAATGAGCTCAATATCTAGGCCAGTGAGAAGAACATATAGCAGAAGACAATCAGCAAAGAGTGCCTCTGTCTCGACCTCACCTTCTCCTGACCATAGTGGCGTATTTGTATCGTCAGAGGAACCACCCAGAAAACGCAGGACGTTGTTCAGTCGTGACGCAGATATAAGTGAACAGGATGGACAGGATGTCTTATTCCATATACCGAAAGCGCCTTCGTCTATATCAAAGCCAAATAGTAGACGTTCGAATCGTAGGTTCAGTTTGTTCGTTCTTTTACTTCTTGTTTATAATATTTGTGTCTGCCTTTCCAGGCTCACCCGAATTGCGAACGGCTCCGTCCTCACCGATGCGAGGTAGCAGTCCAGAAGCGGTGAGCCGACTATGTAATCTTGTTGCGGAAGACTTATGTATGCTTTCTGGCCTCCTGCAGAGCCCCACTCAACCAGGCAAAGGAAAGGGAAAGGCAGCAAACGGGAGTTTACTGGGAACAAGTCAGAGCCCATCCTTTTCTGCAACTTTCCGAGCTCCGTCGCCTTGTAAGCCTTTCACAGCCCTCCGAAATGCCTTTACTCAGTCCATTGCTCAGCCAATGCATCAGCGAATTCTAATCCTACGACTCCTAAAAAACCCAAGGACTTGTCGCACATATTTGAGACTGCATCACCACACAGACCACATTCATCGGGAGATCACGTTCAGACCACTCCCGGGAAGTCTGGAATCTCAAAGAAGATGCTTTCACGATCAAAGACGGAAAGCTCCATCGACTCTTCGCCTCCTAAAGTATTGCTCAATCTCACACCTAAAGCTCATTCATTCGTCATCCCCCGAGAACCTCATATCTCGCAATCAGGAAATGCGCCGCCGTCCAATTCTCCCAAGAAGCAACTTTCCCGTAATCCCTCTCTAAATTCCATTTCGTCCAGCGCTCAGCATTCCCAGAGGGAGCCCACAGCCAGTACCCGGACATACGCTGGAAGGTCCCGTTCCTTCTTGGTTGCTTTACCAGCAGCCTCTGTTTTAGATCGAAAGGGCGAGTCTAGCATGAAGCAAGAGAATCAGCTAGACGAGGATGATAGGGATTACTTAAGGGATAGTTATGCAGAGCTTAGAAAGCGTTATGGCGTGGACGACTCAGAGGGTCTCGATGCAGACTCGGCAGATACTGGGTCCTTTGGAGAGGGTCTAGCTCTCTATAATCCTCTATCGTCAATAACAGATCTTCGTTCAAAAGGTGAATCAAGACGTTTCCGTGATGAAGTTGGATACCTGTTTGAAGGGCTTGAGCCAAATAGAGCACTCAGTGTTCGCCGAAGTTCTGCTTTGGATATCGTATTAAACCTCAGTGATCACGAGTTCTGGAAGAAGGCAAGAGCTGCTGGTCTTATCATGGAAATTTGGGATCGCCTACGAGAGGCAGGAGCTGGTAACGGCGACAAGGCAAGAATACGATTTTCGTTATTCTTGCCGAGCGGTTAATCCATGATCTCCCATCCTTTTCAGGTTCTTGATCCAATTCTTTGTTGCTTTGTAGCTTTAGCATCAGATGAACCTCGAGATATTTTATTACTTGCCAATAACGAGGACTTCATCGAGACAGTCATCAGACTCATGATTACGTATGCCACGAACGACCCCTTGGGTTCGAATGCGTCGAACAGCAGCCTTAAGCTAATGAAACCGGAGACACTTACAGTGCGTGCACCGCTTGCTTATTAATACTTGCTTGATAGTTAACCCCCGTAGTTGACCCGTCTCCGGGATATTATGTCCGCGAAAACCAGCATTGTGTATGAAGAATGCGAGGTATGCACTGTCTAGCGCCATCAAAGCAGATTTTTAATTTGAGTACCTATGAAGCCATCCACGCGACTCCTCCTATCCCGCTCGCTTTCCGCCGTCCCTTCGCTAGCCTTTCCTCACTTGTCCGTCATACTCGAAAGCGTCATCGGCGACCTCACATTCCTCTGCAACCGATTAGCAGCCTATAGATCTGGACTCGCACTCTTTAATGAAGCATCGGGTTCTGGCTCCGGGCACGAGAAGCTGTGCTTCGACCACATATATAATTGCTTAGCTATCTTGGACTTCTACCTCATCAAAGTAGATTCGTCCGAGGAAGCCCAGAATTTATCGAAAGGAGAACTGCGTAACCGGTATCGTACAATCCCAAACGGATTAATAGCTTTAATTGTTATTTCGGACGTACTTAATCGGAGCAAATCGACAGGCGCTGTTCGTACGCAAGGTAAGTTTTTTTTTTTTGTTTCAGCATAGACTTTAAGGCCCAATTTGCAGCTACACGATGCTGTGAACTTGCTTTTCGCATCTTAATCAACCTCACAAACGGAGATCCAACATGGACGGACGCCGTTGTCGCTGATCCTTTTACCCTCCCAACAATCATTCGCCTTGTCACGGATGCACATAGATCCTTGCTCGCTTCGGGCGCCAAGAAAATACTGGTGGACTCCTCGACGCAGGAAGTGGCAATCTCTGCTATGGACCGTTTATGCCTAGCTCTTGCACTTCTGACGAATTTATTGCAGGAGGAAGATAATCTGGCTTATTCGTTGCAGAACATGGGTACGACCGTCCGTCTGTGTTAAAGACCATCGGTTCACTGACTTTCTTGATGAACGTTTTCAGTGCTAGACCCATCATGCGAAGGTCGGAGAACGTGTCTCCTAGGTTGTCGATGTGCGAACAGCATAAGTGCTATCTCAGGTCTCGTCAACATATACGTCTCCTTCCTGAAGGGCGAAGATGACGACGTGGTAATCAGCATTTGTAATTTATACCGATGCTCTTGTGCTGAATGATTTCGTATCCCTCTTTAAGGCTCCTGACTTCCACTTCCTTCGTGGTCACCTCGCAGTTCTCATTGGTCTCCTTCTTCTGCAGCTACACAACCCGGGCCTCTCATCCTCACTCGTTCCCTCGGGCGACTCAACCCCGTCTTCAACCGCGTCACCCCATCATCGTCCCTCACGATCTTCCGCTTCTCCGTCAGTGAGACATACAACCCACTCTACACTCCACATAATCCTCGATTCCCTCCCTGGTCTCTCAGGTAGCTCGGGCTTGAAGGAAAAGCTAACTTCGTTAATCAATAACATCGATGACTTCTCTCAGCTGTATGCTTCTTTGGCAGGTCGCGTCAGCAGCAGCGCTGCTAATACTCGGAATGGTACGGACTTCGGGGACCCTCGTGCGGAAACTGGCGGAAATGAGAGTAGCGATACTGTGATCGATTCTCGGCGAGAACCAGAGCGGAACGATTCTTCCAACTCTGCAACCGCAGACTCGGACGTCGTAGCCAGGGTAGCGGCTTCATTGCGTGCTCTGCGTGACGAGCTTTGTTGAAGTCCGTCTGCTCGAACCCAGGTCCATGTCTATACAGTGTTATACCAAGAAAACTGAGATACTGTTTCGCTGTACTCGGAAAGGCATGTATGTACACTCGGGGTCCATCGTAGTCCAATCAAGCAAATCAAGTGCATTCATCCGAACCGCGTGCTGGGTGTTTATGATACGCTCCCGTAAAGATAACTTTATGGTCTCACGCTTGTATTACAGTCTTTTTCATACAGCTAGTTGCAAAATTGTTGGCAATCATGTGATTTCATCACTTTTCATGTCATAAGAGCCTCAAAACACAAATAAAATCATATCTCACCCAAAACTCAATGGTTTCACATCATCTACAGCTACAGCTAATTGCAAAATTGTTGGCAATTTGGAAAATCACATGTATTTTTGACGCATAGTGCATCCTGGATGAGCAAAAAAAAACAAAATAGCAAATATCTCAGTCAATACAGCACATAAAAATCTGATATAGCTATGTAATAAACCTGCTTGAAAATGCGCTCCAGTACATATAAAAATGTCTGAGTTTTGTTGAGTATGTACTTTGCTACTAAAAAGATAGCATCATAGTGCTAAATCCTTGTCATGCCCTCCGTTCAGTGTAAAAATTATAGCTTGCCCAACGTCATCTGGAAAAATCTGATTCAAGTTTGATAAATCAGGCCAGCCCAGTGGGCACCTGTACGCAACTCCTCAAGGCTCCCTGACATGATTGTGGTAGTGAAAAAAAACTGGGTGATTTGTTGTCACTCCTGCTCGCAGAACTCTCCCCTACTTCATTGCATCTGTCATAACTTATGCATTCGGACACCAAAAAATCTGATTGTTTCTGCTAAAAAGACATCAGCATAGGCGCTTTCAGCCAAGATAGTAGCTGAGCTGAGTTAGGCTTGGGTGTGGCTACATTACATGTACTATCTACTAATCAGACTTGAAACCACCTCGGTGACCATCCTCTGCTGAAATGTCACTCAAAATTATATCTGGGCGAGGGCGAACAAGGTCAGCTCAGCTATCATGCACTCCTGCTACAACCAAATTGAGCATGCCCACCAGGGCCACAGAAACATCTCTCAGAGAAACACGAGTGTACGCACACAATGGTAGTCTTTCATATGCAGTATCTCTCTGCACAGCAGCTCTCATCACTTGTCCACAGTTCCCTCCTCATCCTCACCAATCCCTCATCACCCACAGGCATGAGGGAACCCCCAGTTGCTGGGGACAGACCATCACGAGAGACGAGGCACCATGGCAAAGAGATAGGAGCAGTGACACATATGAGGATGAAGGGTTAACTCACGTGTCAAGTCACCACTTGATCTCGAGCCATCACCATCTTCATAGTCACCATCTCTACAGCTTATGTTGAGCATTCATTCATGCAACCCCGGTGATGCAGCAGACGGCTGTCCAATGATTTACAGGAATGCATCATCACTATAAACAAGAAACTCAGCGCCTCTCAGATTGCAGCCTTGACCAACATACCTAAGACAACAGTTTTCTGGATAATATGAGAGTTCAAGCGCAATGGGACTGTTACTGTGCATGAACTTGGTTTTCGTGGAAGGCCTCGAGTGCTTGATTATATCCACACCAAGGTATGCACATGTTGAAACCTGTCCTGGTAGCTGTTGGTTCATACTACGTAGTTTCTTTTCGGGTCACTAAGCAATCTCAATGACCGTTACATCGACGAGTTGAGGCTACTGCTCCAGGAAAGATAGGAGAAGGAGGCTTTGGATGCAACTATACTCAGGTTCTTGCTGTGCACCAGTTTCACACTTAAGAAGGTGGCCATCTCTGTTGCTTTGCTTCCCCACACAGTCCACGTGAACTGAAATCATCGTGGTCTAGTTATCGAAAAGAGCTCTTGAGCGGAATGAAACTCTGTGTGTGCAGTACGTCGCATGTATCGCCTCTCAGTACACAGCAGAACAGCTAGTATTTGTCAATGAGAGTGCTTGCAATCAGTGGGCTTTTCTTTGCAACACTGCTTGGGCCCTTGAGGGTCACTATTGAAACTCCTTTGGACTTTCTGATACCGGACAGGGAGTGTATAGTTCGAGGGGCTGCCCTAGAATACCTTCAAGTGGTCAGCAGAGAATTACACCCGACTAAGGGCACAAAGGAATGGAGGGAAATAGGGATATACAATGGAAGGGCTTGGTGAGAACTGGGGAATATGAGGGAAGCACTCAAGGAAGAATTCCGAGAGTAGACTTCTCCCGAGATTGACAGTGGTGGTGCAAATGCTAAATTGACTCTCCGGCTCAGCTGTGAGCTCTGGACTAAAGCTGACTAACCCAAGGCACAAGAACTAAACTAACTAAGCTACATAGTTGAACCACCAACCCAAACGTGACTAATCGACTGTGCTAACACACTGGTAAGCGACTGCAGTTGATCTCACTCATAGTCTAAAGTGTCAGAACGCGGTGTAATGATTCGAAACACAATACGATGGACGAAGGACAATTGCTGAGTGTGTCGAAATGTGATGCAAGAGATGGAGGTGCAAAACGATGATGGAAGGGGACCGAGAGAATTGAAGGATATGTGTGGGATGATGGAACCGACTGTTTCCAATCGAAATGATGCGGAACAACGCCGGGCAATGACTTGAGGAAGCGGGGAGAGGAATGTCAGGAGGAAAGGGGTGATATGGTGTCCTTTCCCAATGACAATAGAGAGGAGAAGGTGTTGCGAGACCAAATGCGAGCAGCACACAAAGTAACTGGGTTACGAGCAAAACTGGGCAAAACAGTTTGAAACACGTAAGGAGGTTTCAATTCGGGTGAGAGAAGTAAGAGGAGCCTTTATACAATGACAGCGAACTATACGAATGCACGAACGGCTCTACTGTGAAGAGAGATCACCGATCGACTGTACAGAACACAAAATGTCATATATTAGATTATAGAGACGAGAGAGTCCACTACGAACAAGTAGACTAGAGGTCGAGGGACTTTGAGACAATGTGAGAACTGCCTAGCTAAGCTTCAACTAAGCTCCCACTAAGCTCCCACTAAGCTGTCCCTCTACTATGAGAGTCGTGCTATATTTATACTAAACGTCCAAGACTGAGCCTCCCATCAGTCAGAGAACATATGTCATAAAGAAAAGGGAACACATATCACTATTTACAAAGGAGAGAAGTGCATATGAATAGTTTAAGGGACACATAAGTCAAAAGAAACAATACTGAGCATGTCTGGAATGAGAGCATAATGGATTAAAGGGAACACATATAGAAAGGTCAGAATATGGGCAAAACCTTTGGAACTAGATTTCTTTGATCGGAATGAAGCAGAACTCGGGGAAACAACTCGGAAGGGCTCTGGCTAGCCTGACAAAGTAAGTCTGCGAGGTTTGACAAAGGAGAGGGACTATGGACGAGGTTGCAGGGTCAAATCTCTTTGTCTGGAATGTGGATCTGAGATCCGGAGACTTGTGATCAATGCGTGCAAACTCGATGCTGTGATTCTCCTGCCTTGATGGCCGATCAAAGAACGGTGCACATGCCATCTAGACTATGGCGTTCTTGCTAAGTCCACTCATTTGAGCGAAACCAGTCAAAACTGAGTGAAACCAGTCGGAACACCGCAGAACTGGTCGTAACAACTCCGTACGTTCCCAAGCTTCAGACTTACTCTTCACCGTGCATGTCACAAGCAGTTTTTCAATAGGGGAAAATGGTGATTCTGCGTCTTGTGGTGTGTCACAAGCTTCTGATTCACTCCATTAGCTTCTCCGTCTTGCCAGCTATCAGCCTCAATGGGACAATCAACTGCACTATCGTACAGGGCGCATTCAATACCAAATTGTTCATGGAATTCATCGCCAGCCTGTTGGACAAAATACATCCCTTCCCCAGTAATCAATCAGTCATCGTAATGGACAACTGCCCGATACACAAGGCTCCCGAGATTTGGGAGCTCATCGAATCTCGGTCTGTCTCACTAGCAATGCAAGTTGCAGCATGTACTGACCCCTTTGCTTAGGGGTGTCAGGCTTGAATTTCTTCCTCCTTACTCACCAGACTACAATCCTATTGAACTTGCATTCTCCATAATCAAGTCCAGGCTTTGTGAAATCTGACAAGTTTATTTTATTTCCTCTTGCAGGCAGGGATCTGTGCCTAGTTCTATAAAGTACTCAACATTCGCTGTTGTCTTTGCCATAAGAACATACCGCTTTGATGGAATGACCAATGAGGATGCTGGCCAAAAGTTAATTTTAACGAAGTCGAGACCGAGTGCATTTGGAATCACTTTTGGCCTTAAACGCTGGTACGTTGACCGTCATAGGAGTATGGCAATGCCTGACAGTTCGATAGCCATCGCATTTGATGTACAACCAGATAATAGATGCGACCCATCAGTTCTATCTTACATGCACTTTATGAGAAATCTCGAATGTAAAACTAAGGGACAGCACACTCCCAATGAAAGACGATTGATACTCATTGTTCTAGTTGATGAGGGGTGCACTTTGCACAAAATGTATATCAAACTGCAACACAATATAATGATGTGCATCAGAACGCCACCTCGCCGCAGTTCAAAGAGGTTATCACAATATTCCATCATGGTACCTCGACTCCAATGAAGGCCTGGGCAAACTTGTTAAAGGACATAGCACTGATGAACACAATCGATGAATGATAGGTGCGATTGTTTGCCTTGCCCCTTTCCTTACATTGTGTGCTTATTTGTTCTGATAGGAAGTGTTCCAAATGCTCAGGAGACGCTTTCACCAGTGTGGCTCATGTAGCTCCAGGGAACCTCAATGCAATGCTCGTGTTTCATATGTGTGAGTATAAATAGAGATCGTTGCCTGCAGAGCCAGAAACAATCAAAGAAGCTCTGATTCTCATTTATGAAGCAGCAGTTGCTTTTGGTGAGTTCTTTTGAAGAGTATGCTTCTTTTTGATGAAGCATCTATAAATATCTATTTGGTCTCATGGCATGACTTTGCTTTCCCATGAGATCAAGTCGATTAATTGATATCAATGTCTGTTCCCCTCTAACCACAACCGACATATCTGTCGAATGCCAGGACAGAGATTTATATGGGTCCTCATCCTCCACTCTCCTTGACATATTCTGAAATTGTCTTAGACTTATCTGTGCCTGACAATGATCGTAAGTATCTTCTCTTATATAGAGTTCATTCTCATTGTAATATTGGGTATAAGTGATCGTGGATGATTTAAAAGGCGTAATATATGAGTGGAACAAGGCTATGCTGAAAGTTGAGGAAGCCCGAGACAGCAATGTCGGTTACATCCGAGGCTATCGGGATGCAGTTGAGCATGTAGCACCCTGCATCCATGCACTTTTTGAGGTGAGTGTGCATGCCTCACAGCTCGCAGATGCCCTGTTCAACGAGGTGAAGGAGATCAGAGATTTGTTGAATGACTTGTCTCTCAGGATGATGGAGGTGAGTTTTAGCACTTTCTTTCAAGGACTTATAGTTGCTTATATTCTCTTAGGAGATGATGGCAAATATGGCCATTAGAGGAAGGCTTGCTTTTGATATCGGCTTAGAGATGTTTGGCCAAATTGGCTCGATACTTGCAGAGATCGGTAGAAAGGATGGAGGCATTCTCAACGACAGTGGCAATGATGCGAGGCTTAGGGCCTTTGTGACTTGTTTTGACAATTATGGCAAACTCAAGCTATCTACTTTCCTTTCGCATTTGGCTTCCTTATTAATTGGACTTGGGGATCTTACAGTGGAGGAGGGGAAGGAACTAGAAGCAATCCCTATAGTGATGGCACTTTTGAATGCCGTATCAACATAAACCAGTCCTTTGAAGAATTCCCTTGAAACTATGGCAATGAGCCTATGGTCACAGTGCAAAGACCAGATATGGACACTAGAGTGCTTCCTGCAGGCCTTTCTGCCTGTAGAAGGGTCCGCACGAATTGCGGTCCTTTACTTTTTTATTAAAAAGAATCCGATTCAACAATTTGGTAATGATGCAGCGCATCCCTTGGAGATTGGGATGTCTTACTCTTCTATGGAATTTTTAGTGGAGCAGGTTGATATAAACACAGAGGATAAGGAAGTTTTGTGCCAAATCTCCTACAATATGAAGAAGATTCAGGATGAGTTCAAAGGTCTCAAGTTTGGGTATGGGTTGAAGGAGCTGAAGAAAGAGAAGGAGAAGGAGAAGGAGCTGAAGAAGGAGAAGGAGAAGGAGAAGGAGAAGGAGAAGGAGAAGGAGAAGGGGAAGGGGAAGGAGAAGGGGAAGGAGAAGGAGAAGGGGAAGGGGAAGGAGAAGGAGAAGGAGAAGGAGAAGGAGAAGGAGAAGGGGAAGGGGAAGGAGAAGGGGAAGGAGAAGGGGAAGGGGAAGGGGAAGGGCAATGTCATTTTCAGCCTACTCGGTGACTCGAAAAAATGCTCACCCATAATCCTGATGTGGACTAGCAATATGTTTGTGTCAAAGAGGCTGGTCTGCCGAGTACCTCGACCAAGTGAGCTTGAAGCACCACCAATTGAATAGAGCATAGGAAGGAGTGATGAAGTGTAGTAGAGGAGAAAGACAAAGAGAAGGCAAGGCCGAGTACAGAGGTGTTGAGTGTAGAGGAAGAGAGGGAAGCAAAGAAGAGGAGATGATTGTGTACTTTACTTTAGTCCAAGCTCTGTGTTCTCTGCTCTAAAAAGATTCAAAGAAAGCGTACAGTACTAGGCCACACTATATAATAGAGACTAGGTCAGGTGACCTAGATGTTAGTCAGCCAAGTCTTTGTAAGATTCGGCTCATCTCCGTATATAAGGGAGCCAGGGATGAATGATCCCTAGTACCTACTTTGTCTCTTCTTACCATCATTGGTAACTCCTCCCCTTTCCTACATAGATCTCCCCCCACTTAAACTCTGTCTGAGCAGTATCATGCACTCCTCTCGAGCTACCATTAGGGGCTGTGAGTATCAGCTGTTATTGTTCAAAGCACTGAAAACAACTAAATGCCTCCACCTAGCCCTGAGTTCCAGAAGAATTCCCCAGCTGGAGAAAGTCAGCCTAGGTACATTTCCTCGGTTGAATGTTGTAGTATGCACACTCTCAAACTCTTTCAATCAGCATCTAAGATGGTAACTTCTGCAAAGTCTGTATCTCCAGATGCAGAAACAGTGAAGAAGAAGCAGGAGGAGGAGGAGGAGGAGGAGGAGGAGGAGGAGGAGGAGAAGGCATTTGCAGACGGCATGCGCAAATATTTTATGTCTATGCATGAGCAAATTGGATCTGGAGTTAAGAATACCAAAGAAAAATTTGCCGCCTTATGTGAGGAATTGTAAAAACAGAGAGAGTGTTTGAAGAAAGATGAGAGCTACCTCAATTCTGTAGGATTCCCCCTTTTTTTGGTATAATGGGAGGTTTGATATGTTATGTTTAATAGGTACTCTGGACAAAAGCAGATGAGGCAAATCCAGAACTTCTCAAGAGAGCATTGATCATTGTGTATGACGCAGTCGCTGCTTATATGGATAGTCTACAATCCGTGAACCAGCAGGTTCCTGGAGGTGTCGACTGGAGACTGGAGGAAGCAAAGACTTTTAACAGATGTATTAATACTGAGATTCTCATGCAGAAGCTCTGGGAATTCCTCAAACTCGAGCACGATCCCATTCAGAGAATAGAATTGGCATGGTTATCATAGTGTTTCTGCTGAAAGCTGGTTGATTAGGCTAAACTTGCAGAAGATCATCTCAAAAGTACCAAGGAGTGCGGTGCCTTCAAGCCGGATATAGATCTGGCAGAGGATCAATTTCGTCACCTAAAGCAGGCACTTCAATGCTTTCCGAACGATAATGGCTTAATTAAGATCCTATCCTTTCTGGTTTTCACGCCGGAGACCTCCGGTAGTGAGACTGAACATAAAGTGGTTGCAATGAAGAATCCACATGATTCCTATTAGTACTGAGGAGACGTGCACGACTTTAAGGTGAGGCGCAATGATGAGCATGACAATGAACTGTTTGAAGTGAAGATGCATTTTCAGTCTTTTGGTCAATCTTCAGCATTTGCAATTCTGCAGGATCGGGTCAGGCAGGCCGAATCCAATGACCAGATATTGGATGACCGGAATTGTAGTTCTCTCATTCTCACTCAAGTGAACACAGATGGTGATTCAGATAATGGTTCTGATGGTTCTGATGGTTCTGATGCTGAGACTTCTAACATGTATATGAGCGACGAGAGCAAATCCTCAACATTGCACAGTTCTTCACCGGAGGCAAGCTTTGTATAAATTCTTAAGGTATTTGGGCCTCCGCACCATTTTTCATGGTCATAACTGATATGATCTAGGTTTGCTCCTTATGTTTGGGCCTTGAGTTTGTGTAATTTTTAGAAATTGACTTGTTCTCATTTCGTTATGGTGGTTCATTTGACATGCATACCAGTTTTTTGATAGGAATTTCCAGGAACATTATTGATTTCGGATCATCTTCAGCCAGGAGTTTGTTCCCACTTCCTTTCTGTACCCTTATTTATTGTGCGCATGATTGTATGTAACACATATCATATTTACTATTGAATGTGATTGTCTTTGTCATTCAGCCAATGTCCTCCTGGGCATAGAAAAGCATGGTGGATGCAAGCCCGCTGTAAGAAGCATCGACACGCTAGGTCCGAGATCGCGCATGTGACACGTGTTCCGCGGTGATCAGCATCGTAACAGTGGAACTCAGTGCGGATTGATTCGATTCGAAGTGGAACGGACTACTGTAGCCTCTCGCACTCGACCGCTGCATAGGAAGAACCTTCGGACGCTCGAGCCACCCAGTCGAAAACTTACAAAGGCTGACTTAGCTAGCTCATCTTACTAAACCCAGGCACGAGAGGTAAATTGAAGGATCCGCAATCGGCCCCCGACACCTCCCAAGTTTCGACCCGACGCAACGCACTCCGGCTTTTCCCCTTTTGAGTCCCATATGCGTTCATATTTTGTTTTGTTCCTTATGATTCTTATGCTCATTATTCCGTGTGCGCTCACATTTCATATTATGCTCTATGGTCATTATCTCACCACCTTCCAGATATGCTCACCTCGTACTTTGTTCCCGTGCGTTCCCTTATGGTTTTCACTTCCGATTTCCTTTCGTTATGCTCCCTGACGCTCCGATGGCTCAGGTTCGGACAAAGTTATAAATAGGCGAGCAACTTGTAGTAGGAGCCCAGTTTTTAGCCTGGAGAGTCTTAGCAGAAAACAGTTTGGCTCAGGCTAGAACCCACTTCAGCTACGGTCGAGACCAATTCGACTTTTCCTGTACTCTCCTCGACTCTATCTCCCAAAAATACACAATAGTTCTGTCTCATACGCCTCGAGTCTCCTGCTCTGCAGTCGTACCCGAGCCCAGTGTGATCAGTTCAACCCGTGTTCAAAACAGAGACCCTCATCTCTCCTCCCTACACCTCTACGCAAGGTCTCACTTGAGTCCCTTGCGTATCGCTTCATTCCGCGTCGTATCGCTCTGTTTTGTTTCGTAACCCACCGAAACCCGTCGTAACTTGTCGTAACCCGTTATATCGTGTCGGATCCTTGAAAGGATCACCTTCGTATCGTCAGCGCTTAGGGGAAGTCCTTCTCTAAGCTTCGTCTCATCGTCTTCCGCCTCCAGGGTTCGAATCCATCGAGGGATTACCTGTGAGGACATCGATTACCTTCGCACCGCCACTGCCGATCCCCCTTGCTTCGACTTCTCCCGCCTTGCTTCTTCGCCTATCTCCTTTAATCCAATCCCCCCCCCTCGCATACATCCAGCAGCCTTCAATCCCATTTCTCCTCCATCCCTTCCGGAACTGCTCCGGAACCCAGATTGACGCATCAGCGCTTCTCTAGTTTTCCCCCCAAAGTCACCCTTCTCTTTCCCACTTGTTTTAATCTTACCGAACAGCCCCCAAGAACTGTGACACTCCTCAGCTATCAGACAGTGCACAGGAGTTTCACCGCATGTGATGTGAACACCCAACTGTGACGCCATTGAAATCAATTCGTCGGTTGTCAACCCGAGTAGAATCGGGTTGATGCACGGATATCCATTACATTTCAGAACATCAGTCAGCACTGAGTAATTCATGTTGTCATGCCCTTGTTCCATATGATCATCGCACATCTTCAGCCAAATCTCCACCAAAGGATAATCACGAATTTTATTTCTTATGGACGGGGAGCCTTGAGTTCTGTTGTGGTGACCTTTGTGATGATATCCACTACGATGCAATGTAGAGTGTCTGTTCCAATAACTGTAGTGCCTGTAGTTATCCTCGGATAACAAACTGCGATTGTGATAACCCCTTTCTGCGGAGCTTTCAAAGTCCGCCCACCCTGATGATGACAAGGATCGATAGCGACGTTTATGACCCCTCTTTCTGACAGATTGGCTCCTGCCATGATGACACTTCCCTCCACGTGATGATCCACGATACCTTCTATCATCCCTCAGCCTGTCTCGTGCAGGCCGGGAGGCAGGCGATGGTGATGCATGGCGAGTCCTTCCAGCACTGGAATTTTCTACACCTGGTTTGGTCTGTGGATCCCCATCTGCTTGTGCTTGACCAGTGCCAGCTTGGTTTGTAAGCCCCTGCTGCATGCCTATGGCGGTTGAACCTAAGGTGGTCTGCACAGTTCACTTTGATTTATGGTAGTCGAGCAAGTTCAGCTGCTTGGGAACCTCCAAAGCTATTATGTCCAGAGCTTTACTTAGCTGCAAAAGCTCAGAAGCCTCCAGAATCACATAGATGAGAGTAAGACACGTACTAGGAGCCTTGCATGATCAAAATAATTCTTCATTGTATAATATATATGGGTGCCATCAGCACAAACATAACAAACTTCCTCCAGAGGCGTGCTGCACCATAGGTTCTGCTTGATCTCCTTGATATGAGGCACGAGCATTGCATTCAGGTCACCTTTCATTGCTTTGGCCGCACTGGTTGGTTTGGCCGCATTCTGAAGTACACTTCCTGAGCATTTAGAACCCTTTTAAATAGAATGTAATTCACACATCAACATGTGAAAGAGAGAAAGGCAAACGATCACATTTACCCGTTCATCGTTCATGTTCATAAGCACAATTTCGCCTGCACTATCGACCTTGCACTTCTTCTTCAGCTCCTCGAGATACTTCTTGAACCCTTGCACAAGCTCATCAAGATCTATATCGGATTTGAGATACCGTGGTTGAATCTTCATCCCAATCTTCTTAAACCACAGACCGGTGTAGCCTAGTGTAACCGAGGTGGGATAGCACTGAAGAATACTTGCCACGTTCTGATGCACATCGATTATGCTGTGTTGAGGTTCGACGTTCATTTTGCACAAAGCCCGCCCATCATCAACCAGAACGACAAGTGTTGATCGCATTTCTTTAGGAGCTTGCTGCTCCTCTTTTTCACATTCGAGATTTTCCATGAAACACACGTAAGATACAACTGACAAGTTGCATCTATACTCTTGGTCTGAATTGTCAGCATAGTCTATTAAATCATTAGAGACTGACAAACTCCTATAATGGTCTATGCACTGGCTGCAAGCAATGGATTATCAAAGTCCCAAGGATCACCAGTACCGACTCTATTGGTATCTGACTCTTGACCCAGATTGTTATTAGCTATTTGGGCAATATCAAGTTGTGATGGTTCTTCATTATAGGGCTCTTCATATTGATATGTCAGGTCCTCGTCAGCAGCTCTCCAGCCCCTTGCTTTTGTTGTGGTGGGCTCCGCTTCCATATTTTTCTGTTATGAAGTATGAGTACAATACCGGAAGACAAGACTATCAGTACTACCGTCTCTTCAACACCGTTCTTGTTGACAGCAGGCTGCTCTGCCTTCCTTGGCCAGCCTCGTTTCCATGGTCCTTCAGTAATGACATCTGCATTTTAAGAGTTCGAATGAGGGCCATTTGCTTGCTGGGGCTCTAGGGCCATTGCTGCTTTTTTGGGAGAGGAGTTTCTTGTGACGGCGGATGCCTGCTTCATCCCGGCAGTCTTACGAGCTGCAGTCTTGTGAGCTGCGAGTTTTCTAGGGGTGGGACTCATGATGGTAAGAGATAAAAAAAAAAAGTGATGTGGCAATGAAGGTAGTGTTAGGACCAGCGTTTTCGGACGAGGTGGTCAGTCCGAGCGTACCGGAACAAGTCCCTGCTTCCTCCTTCTGACAATGTATAATTGGAGAGTAGAGTAGCAAAGGTTAGATGTACTACTAAGAAGCGAGCTATAGGCTCAAGCTTGACCCAGCAGTAGAGCAGAGGTTCAATCAAAGGGGTACAGTTATGATTGAAAGTACAAAATAATTTTGCTGAGGGACAACACCCCGCTCAGCTGGTGCCTTAAATAAAGTTTCTACTGAATACTACCGACTACCAAATACTCCCGACCATGCTTCGCCATTGGTTAGGACAATGTGTTTCAGCTGGTGTCACTACTATTCTCTTGAGTCTGTAGTACCACTGACAGCTCTGGTGGTGCTACCAAAACTCCTAGTTGCACCACCGACTACTTCCTTCCCTATTAGGCAGGCCCTAATTTCCTTCCATTCCGAAGAAGCTTTCCCCAGGCTTCTATCGATCTCCGTTCCTATCACATGTTAATCCTTAATGCCAATCCTCCCATGAGAGACTTCTTCCATGTGCCGCAATCTCGCGTTGCCGGCGCTCTGTTACTCCGGCCGAGCTTCTGCCGTTTAATCTTCCATCATGGGGCTGACCGTTATCTCGGGATTTGGGATCGGCAACCCCTGCCACTCATCGGAGATTAACCTCGGCGGCTGTGTAAATTTGGCAGATACCCTTCTGTGCCTTGCCGCTATATCGATGTCGGAGAATTGTAGTCCGGTACCCGACGTTAACCTGTATCTTCTTCCCAGGTGATTCATCTCGCGCCATTCATCGACTGTAATAACCCCTTCTTCCGATCGTTCCCATGCTTCTAGCATTCGATCCGTTGCTTCTTCAATAAGACTTTCGACGTCCGATGGCGCACTGTAATAGATTGGCCAATCGACTTCTACTGCAGTGTTTCGACACAAGGTCTGGTGACGATGCTGATTGATCCAAGCTCTCACACCAACCTTCAGTGCATAGATATCCCTGTCGCCGAGCCATACAGATACCTCGTGATCGTATGCGCTCATTCTGCAGTTCGGCAATGGTTGGTCAAACGTTCATTCCGAGGGTCCGGGTTTATGCCGAATCTTGACATCGGCCCCTTCCCTAGTTACTAAGCGCTCCACGAAGTTCTTGAGGAGCCACTCCGAAAGAACCCAACTCCTTTGGTATGCCAAATAGCAGTTTGTACAAACCAGGCTTTCATGAACAAAGCGTCTGGTTGCACTATGTCGATATCGTCTCTTCTGCAGGAGTTCCACGTATCTTGCGATGTTCCGTTCTTCCATCTGCACGTAGCTTCGCTCGGGTGGAGGAGTATGTCCAATGTGCATTCCAGCTAGTCCTTGCTGTAAATCGTATGGGTCCTCCCTTTCGTCGCGTTCGTCCTCGTAATATCGTCGATTGGGTTCCTCTTGAATATATTCCACAGCGACCTCCCCAGGTCCTTGCTGTACTAGTGGGCGAGAATCGCCTCCACTATTCTGTCCTTGAAGCCTTTCGAAATGCTCTTGATTAGGCTGCATAATTCGGTGTGTAAAGTGTCTGATACCATGCCGCATTGTATATCCACAATTTTCGTAACATTCCTCCCCTTAAGATCCACTTCGGACTGCAAGGAGAGTGTGGATCCCTTAATTGTGGTAGCCATAATCTTGCTGTTTTGTATTGTTGCTTCCTAGACCCGACCCTTCTTGTGTACTAGTGTCTCATTCCTCTTGTCTGGAATAACTGTAGCACTGTACATCCAGAGTCCTCATCCCGTTATTGATCATGTGACCTGACGCACAACCCATCCGGACAAAAGTGCGGCAGTCATGTGACTTAAACACTTCCTGTTTTGGATGAGAGGGTGGCAATCACGTGATTGACGCTCAACCTCTCCTCAGAGAAAGGCGGCAGTCACGTGACACTTGCTCAATAATTCAAAGCCTCACTGAGTGTCGGCTTCCAACATACTAGATGCTTCCCCACATGCTAGGAATAGTTTAATGACTTATTCAGGTCAAATATGACCTCGATTAGTGTCAGTCCCAACTTACAAGGTACGTCCCAGTACGCTTGGAATAGTTTAACGACTTGTTCAGGTCAAATATATGGGCCTTCCTAAGCCTCGCTGCACTCACTATCCGAGGAGTCAGCCCAAAAACAATCCTTGTATGAAGGATTCCCTTTTTCTTCTGGCAGATCCCATCTGCGAACTGGCAGCACTTTGTTTCGAGTGAATGGCCTTTTCGCGGCTCTCCAATGACGCTTGTGCCATTCCGGATAACCGAAATCTCGCTGCTTGATACCTGTCTTGCTCTGGTATCTTCTTCTCCTAATTACCCTCTGAGCTACAGACTCTCCTAGTGCCATCCTCAGGAACTCGTCATCTTCCTTCTTGATGTCGATTACTCTCTGCGTAGAGTCTATAATATCCGCGATCTTCTTTCTAGAGGGAAGATCTATCGTGTCCGGCCAACGATTCCTCTCGTGATACTCCCGCAATTTCTCTGGGGCATTGCGCAGCCCTTCTACAGGTTCCCAGGTATTTTCTTCCTCCGGGTAGCTGAGCCATTTAACCTGATATTCCCATTTTCTGTGCCTTTTCCTCATGTCCCGGATCGCTTCAACCTCATACTCGGTTTCTCCAGCGATAACTTCTGGTGGTGGTCTTGTTCTCTGTGCCAGATCTTTTCTTTCTCGATAGGGAATCAATAGTCCTGCATAGAACACCGGGTGGATCCTCAATTCCTTCAGGAGATCCAACTCGTAGTTGACTAGCCCATGCTTCACGATAACTTGATAAGGTCCCAGGTTTCTATCCCCTAGCTTCCTCGTGGGAACTAGCAAGGTTAGATTCCGACCATCTAACATAACTTTATCGCCAACTTCGAATGACGACATCGGGCCTCGGTGTCTGTCTGCAAATCTCTTCATTGCATCTCGTGCCTTCTCCAGCGCCTTCGTTGCTTCTTCTTGATTCTTCTTTCGCATAGCCACATAGTCCTGAGTTCCTCGGATCGGAAGCTTGAATCCTAATTCCGGCTGAAATCCATACACCAATTCAAACGGTGTCTTGCCTGTGCTAGAGTGAGAGCGACTGTTGTAAGCGAACTCTGCCATAGGCAGATGTTCGTCCCAATCGTCCTGTTGCAAGCTGGAATAGCAACGTAACAGCTGTTCCATTTCTTGATTTACTCATTCCGTTTGACCATCTGTTTGTGGATGATACGCCGTACTAAGCTTCGTCTCAATTCCAAGGGCCTGGTTCACCTGTTCTGTAAACCGGCTAGCGAATTGAGGTCCCCTATCGCTGATCACTGTCTTTGGAGTCCCAACTTTACTGTAGACATAATTGATCATTAAGTCCGCAGTAGTCTTCGAGTTTGCGTTTACTGTAGTAGGTATGAAAGTTCCCATTTTAGAGAACCTGTCTACCACCACTAGTATCGCATTGTTTCCTTTGCTCATTGTTGGAAGTCCGGTGACATAGTCCATAGTAATCTCGTCGTAGGGCCTTGTCGCTATCTGCAATGGTTGCAGCGGTGGTTGTGTCTTTCCTCATCGCGCTTTCGTCCTCTGGCACACGTCGCATGTGCGCACATATTCTTCGACCCATTCCCTCATCTTTGGCCACCAAACTCTTCTTTCCAGTTTGTCTATAGTCTTCTGTAACCCCGGGTGTCCTGATGCCAGTGCGTCATGGCACTGTCATACAATTTCCTTCTTAACTTCTTCATCTGGTGGGATAACCAATTTATCATCCTTCCACCAATATCCTTCTTCGAATGTTCCGATTGCTGGCTCTTTGGATCGTTCATAGGCGTCTCAAATCTTCTCTCCCAGTTCAGGACCCCCTGTAAGCTCAAATACCCGTACTGTGCGCATGGGCAGGTCTGATGTTCTGAACAATTGCGGAGGAAGTAGAACTTGTTCTGGCTGGTCCTCTTGGCCCTGTTTGTAGTCTGGCCTTCTTGATAATGCGTCCGCTCGTGAATTCTTGGTTTCAGGTCGATACTCGATTCGAAATCAAAATCTGCTGAGAAATGTCGCCCATCTTGCTTGGCGGCCACTTAGCTTCCTAGCTCCCATAAAATATCGAAGGTTAGCTTGATCGCTGACCACTCGAATCTCATGTTTAGCTCCTTCCAAGTGGTGCCTCCAGTTGCTCAAGGCCTTGACAATCACTAGTAATTCCTTGTCCATTACTGGATAGTTATTCTCGGCGTCTCGATAGGTGTTCGACCAATATCCAATGGGGTGCAAAATTTCATCGTCCCTGAGCTGCGAGAGCACAGCTCCCATCGCAAAGTTTGACGCATCGGTTTCCAGCACAAATTGCTTCTCGTGATCCAGTCATACTAGCATTGGTGCAGTGGTAAAAGCTTCTTTAAGTTTCCTAAAGCTCTCTTGTTGTCGTTCTCCCCAGGTAAACGTCTTCTTGCCGGACATAAGTTCCGTTAGTGGCCTAGCGATCTTGGCGAAGCCTTCGATAAATTTTCAGTAGAAGTTTGCAAAACCGATAAACTTTCGAATGTCTCGCTTGCTTGACAAATCTGGCCATTCTTGAACTGCTTTTACCTTGTAGGGATCCATCTGCATGCCCGACTGGTTAACCACAAATCCTAAATAGTCGAGTTCCTTCTTTCTGAAGTAGCACTTTTCTGGCTTGCAGAAGAAGTCTGCTTCCCTTAACCTGCGCAATACCTCTGCTAGCAGGTCCCAATGTTCCTGTTCCGTTTCCGCATAGACTATAATGTCGTCCAAATAAATGAGTATGCCCTGCCCAATCATGTTCTGAAAGAGCTCGTTCATTGCACATTGGAATACCGCAGGTGCATTCATTAATCCAAACTGCATTACCATCGGCTGGTATACTTCCATGTGAGTCCTGAAGGTGGCATACTTCTCATGCCCAGGGTGTATTCGGATGTTGTTATACCCACTTCGCAAATCCAGTGTAGAGAACCATTTGGCATGTGCAAGATCGTCCGGGAGCATATGTAACAGAGGCATTGGTTGGTGGTCTGGAATAACCACCGCATTTAGCCCTCTATAGTCAATAACAATTCTGTACTCCGGCTTGCCATCCTTCCCTATTGTCTTCTTGGCTATGACAAATACTGGTGCGCAAGTGTTCGCCTTTTCTTCAGCTGGTACTTGGTTTCCTACAACACGAATCCATCCCTTCTTCAGATCCTCGCGAATCCATTCTTCTACCGCACGCTTTTCAGCAGGAGCAAGTGGATATACTGGTCCAGGTTTCGGGAGCTCTGCCCCTGGTAGGAGCTCGATCTTCATGTCCCATTGTCCCGACTTAGGTAGCCGCTTAGCAGCATCCTTGTCGAACCTATCCCTGAACTCCCATATTTGTTTTGGAAGAATGTCTTCGAGAGTTTTGTCGCCAGCAGAGCCTGCCATCCTTTCATCGAGTGCTTTCTCTTGTGCATATTTTTGAGCTATGCTGTTATACTTGAGAAGGCGTTCTCTCCGTAATGCGACTTGTCGATGCTCTAGGCGGCAGATCCAGTGAGGAGGTTTGGGTGGCTCTCCTCTTCGAGAGGCGTCCTCTGCTTCCCCTAAGGTAGCAGGCTTGTGCGATCCTAGGATACCCTTGAACTCCATCTCAGATCCAGCTCTTCTCTCTAGCACTTTTCCTTCCACTTTGGGCGGCTGCATGACTGAGTCAACAGGCGTGCGCCATCGGTGCCTCTTCTGCCCCTGCGAGAGCCCCTGCTCCATCACGGCATAATTCGAAATGAACCTGTTACCTTTACCGTTAGTTTTCCCTGTTGGAGCAGGGCCCTGCATTTGGTTCTTAAACCGTGGTCTTCGTGGGCGCACTTGAGCTCCCGAAGCTAGCCTACTTGATGATTGCGGCGTTGAAACTCCTGTGGACGTTCTGATGCCGGACAGGGAGTGTATAGTTCGAGGGGCTGCCCTAGAATACCTTCAAACGGTCAGCAGAGAATTTCACCCGAGCTAAGGGCACGAAGGAGTAGAGGGAAATAGGGATAGACAATGGAAGGGCTTGGTGAGAACCGGGGATGTGAGGGAAGCGCTCGAGGAGGAATTCCGAGGGTAGGCTTCTCCCGAGATCGACGGTGGCGGTGCAAAGGCTAAATCGACTCTCCGGCTCAACTGCGAGCTCTGGACTAAAGCCGACTAACCCAAGGCACAAGAACTAAACTAATTAAGCTACGCTAGTCGAACCACCAACCCGAACGTGACTAATCAACTGTGCTAACACACTGGTAAGCGACTGCAGTCGATCTCACTCGTAGTCTTAAGTGTCGAAACGCGGCGTAACGGTTCGAAACACGATACGATGGACGAAGGACAATAGCTGAGTGTGTCGTAATGTGATGCGAAGGATGGAGGTGCACAACGATGACGGAAGGGGACTGAGAGAATCGAAGGATATGTGTGGGACGATGAAACCGACCGTTTCCGATTGAAACGATGCGGAATAGCACTGGGCTGGTCTTGAGGAAGCGGAGAGTGGAAAGTCAAGAGGAAAGGGATGATATGGTGTCCTTTCCCGACGACAATGGAGAGGGGAAGGTGTTCCGAGACCGAATGCGAGTGGCACGCAGAGTAACTGGGTTACGAGCGAAACCGGGCGAAACGGATCGAAACACATGAGGGGGTCTTGTTTCGGGTGAGAGAAGATAGAGAAGCCTTTATACGATGACGGCGAACTATACGAACGCGCGAACAGCTCTACTGCGAAGAGAGATCACCGATCGACTGTACAGAACACGAAATGTCGTATATTAGACTATAGAGACGAGAGAGTCCACTACGAACAAGTAGACTAGAGGTCGAGAGGCTTTGAGACGATGTGAGAACTGCAAGCTAAGCTCCCACTCAGCTCCGACTAAGCTGTCCCTCTACTACGAGAGTCGTGCTAAATTTATACTAAACGTCCAAGACTGAGCCTCCCAGCGGTCAGAGAACCTACGTCATAAGGAAAAGGGAACACATATCACTATCTACAAAGGAGAGGAGCGCATAGGAATGGTTTAAGGGACACATAGGTCAAAAGAAACAATACTAAGCATGTCTGGAACGAGAGCATAATGGATTAAAGGGGACGCATATAGAAAGGTCAGAAAATGTGCGGAACCTTCGGAACCGGGTCTCTTTGAGCGGAACGAAGCGGAACTCGGGGAAATGACTCGGAAGGGCTCTGGCTAGCCTGACAAAGTAAGTCTGCGATGTTTAACAAAGGAGAGGGACTGAGGACGAGGTTGCAGGGTCAAATCTCTTTGTCTGGAATGCGGATCCGAGGTCCGGAGACTTGTGATCGACGCGTGCAAACTCGATGCCGTGATTCTCCCGTCTTGATGGCCGATCAAAGAACGGTGCACGTGCCATCTGGACTATGGCGTTCTTGCTAAGTTCACTCGTTCGAGCGAAACCAGTCGAAACCGAGCGAAACTAGTCGGAACATCGCGGAACTGGTCGTAACGACTCCGTACGTTCCCAAGCTTCAGACTTACTCTTCATCTCCCGGGTTCATGAAATAGTGACCGTCCGCGGTCACTCCCATCTCAATCCGACGCGTGGGAGTTTCGAAGCATAACGCATCGCGTCCAAATTTTCTTCCGCTGTCATCTCTTCTTCATTCTTCAACATGTTCACTACCGAAGAAATCGTCGCGCTCTTGGGACCCATCAACTCCGATGACGACTGGAAGGCGGCGGTCGCGAAATTCGAGGCAGACGTCGCCTTGGCCAGGTCGGCAATGGATGAACTAGATCATGGTGTCACGACGGTAATTCTGCCGGATAAGACAAAACCGGTCGAATGGATCGCGCCTACAGGTTCGATGACGGTTCGGTGGTTGACGAATCCGGTGATGGAATCTTTGATGGATGGGTGGAAGGCAACCACGGTGCGTAAACCGCGCACTCTAATCAAGAATTTTTGTTAACGAAATTCGACAGGCACGGAAGGAAGCGTTGGAGCAAGTCCGTCCCAAAGGAACGAAAGAAGTCTGGTCGGAGACGGCGTACTCCAACTACTGCGACACGGACGCTCTCCTACGGACGCTGTACTACGATCGACGGGAATTTTACGCCAGGATGGAGACCAAACGACGAGCTTTCTTCCGCAGACGCAGGGTTCCATTCCATCCTGCCTCGTTCGATTCGATTCGTGGGTTCTTCTTGGGCGAATCGTTCCCTCCAATGTTCCCGAAACCGCGCCCTGACATCGAAAAGGCTCTCGAGAACGTGAGAATGGAGAGCTCCAAGTTCCAACAAACGGCGAGGTTCACCGGCAACACGGACTACACGCGAGACGAAGCTGTCCGGAGTCACGTAGGTACTTCTTCTTGTCTATCATCTCCATCTAATCCTTCCTACAGCAAGCGTTCGAATATTGGGAGGATATCGAGCAACGACACCTTCGTGCAGGGCACATCCTTCGCATCGACAGGGTGAAATTGAGAACGGTCCGGCTCCTCTGGGAATACTACGGCTATTCCATTCTTCGTCGTCGGCTCTATCAACTCGTCCGTGCTCAGGAATCCGAAACGCAACAACAACAACAGCAACAACAACGATCCCAACAAGTGCTGTCTGAACCTTTCTCTCAGCCGCAACAGCAACAACAGCAACAACCACTGCTGCCTGAACCATTTCCTCCGCAACAACAACAACAGCAGCAACATCAAATGCTGCCTCAGGACGTCGATAGTCCAATGGAGGTTGATTCCGCTCCTCTTCAGGTCGAAACTGGCGAAACGATCGAGGACGGAGAAGTCGCGGAACTGGTCGAAACGCTCGAAACCGGAGCGGAACGTTTGGAAGGGGCAAGCCGTTCTACACCCTTAACCTCACTCGAACCCACAATGCTCGAGATTGAGCTTCGCGAGAGTGAAAGACGTGAAGAAGAGGAACGCGCTGCTCAACGCGCCGAAATCTCCCGGATGGCTGCCGAAATCGAGGCCAACATGCGACGACGACTGGATGCAGGGACTCGCCGCGTTCGTGGTGTTCGGCAAGTGGTAGACTCGGACGAGGAGACTCCTGCGATTCAGGAAAGTCCTGAGAGTCCTCCTCCTGGTCATCGGGGAGAAGACTCCGTTATCATGAGTCCAGGCGACGGCGGAATGGATATCGGTGATGTGGGAATGGAGGCGAATGAGCCGTTTGAGGCGGACGCAAGCCTTGAAGAGATTCAGGCTCTCAATACCGCGAGCAACAACAACAGCAACAACAACAACAACAATAGCGGTACTGCTGCTGTTCCGCGCGAAACTGTCGAAACGCAAGCGAGACGCGTTTCTCCGGCACGACGAGCGTCTTCTCAACCTGAGGCTGGTCCTTCTAGGATTCCGGCTAATGGTGGTGGTTCTGGAGGTGACGACAACGATAATGACGACGACGACGACGACGACGATGGTGACGAACGATTGGGCGATGGGCGCGTTCATCATCGGGTTCCGTGCGACCAGTGCCAGAAGCGTGGCCGTGATTGCGTGGGTCTTCCGCAGAGGACCTGCGCTCCGTGCTTGAAGCAGGCGAAGGGCTGTAGTCTAGCCACGAAGGGCAGGGCTGTAGCCGCAAAGCGTAAGGCAGCTCGGGAGGCGCGCGATCGGGAAGCAAAACGCCGGAAAGTCACGGCTCTGGCGGCCAGATCTGTGGGTGGTCGCGTCGAGCATGAGGCTCTGCAGCGGGAGGTCGGGGAATCCGAGCTGCAGTTCGTGCTGGCGCGGATGGATCACCGGGACAAGGTCCTGTCCCGGATGCTGAACGAATTCAGCGTCCTCGTAGCGCAGGCGCACGCGGATCGTCGTCTGCTGCTCGAGTTGGCTGGGGTGAAGACGGGGGAGGGTGAAGACGAGGAAGAGGAAGATAGAGGGGAAGTGGAGAGGGTTCGTCAGTCGAAGGGGAAAGGTAGGGCTCGGGAATAGAGTATAATCGTCGTGTATGCTCTATGTCCTGGTCGGACTTTTGTAAAATAGAAAAAGAAAAGGACAAAAGAAAAAGAAAAATAACTTGTACTGTACATAGTTGTTTTTATAGTTAATTTATACGATTTTGTTTCGGTTTTTTGTGAATTTTCGTGTGATCGAGCGAGACTGAGTGATGACTAGAAGAATAGATCAAAGAATTCAAGGAATAGGATGAAAGGAAACTGATACGAAGTGGATTGAGGCGTTTCGCCGTCGTTCCGCTGTTTTGAACGGCGAAACCGTGCGGAACTGCGTATTAAGTAAAAGTACACGCGTTAGATCCTATAGTGGATCACGCTAGCAGAGACGAAACTATAGAAGGAGAATTGGAAGATTAGAATTGATCAGAGGAGAGAGAGAGAATCAGAATTAAGTAAGGAGCATATATGAAGGGAAATGAATGATTTAATCGGAAATTTGGGACTCATCGTCAGGGAATTTCTCTGGCGAATCTTCTATTTCGGGTATGTCATCATCTTCGTCCGATCCAATGAGCTTGGTCACCGGAACGGTCAAATGCGAACGCGGGTAGTACGGAACCAGGCGAAACGCTGCTATTCGGAGTTTCGAAACTGCTCCATCGAGTTCGGCGACGATATACGAACCGCCTTGGGTGCGTCGAACTACCACGTAGGGGCCTAAATAGCGGGGTTTCGTTTTACGATTGAGTTCCATCTTGATACGCGTGTTTCGCAAGAGTACGAGGCTTCCTGGCTGAAAGTCGTAGTCCTTGATTCTATGCTTCTCCACCTCGGCGAACTGCTTCGCGTATGCATGCCTTGCACTCATGACGAGTTTCGCAACGCGATCCAACTCTTCTGGACGTTTCTGGAGTTGTTTCGCACGTATTACGATGAGTTCCGACGTCGTAACTGGCGAATCGAGCGGCGGTGCTAGGTATGTTGCTTCTGCGAGGTCGAAGGGCAAAACCGCTTCGACTCCATGGGCCATGTAATACGGGGACATTCCTGTCGCTCTGTTGATCGTGATTCTTTCTGCCCAAAATACCGAGTCAGCGTGATCACTCCAACGCTTGTCATTACCGTCTGCAGCTTTAATCAAGGCTTCCTGTACATCGAAATGTCTGCGTTCGACTAATCCATTTGCGCGTGAGTTGTATGACGAAATTCGAATGTGGTTGATGTGATACCGCGTCTTCAAGTAATCTAGCGTGGCAACAAATGGTGTGCCGTTGTCGGTAACGAGTTCGGGGCATGCTCCATATCGACACAAAAGGTTCTGGAAGATAAACTGGCCTACGGTCTTACCAGTTTCTTCACGAAGAAGTCTAAATTCGGGATACGCGGTTAACGAACAACGCGCATGCACGATATACCGGAATCCACTCGATTTCGGCATAACCTTCGAGTCAATATGGATGCGTTGAAACAGAGGGGCTACCTCCGGTACGTTTGGCGGGATAAGAATATTCTTCGTCTGGCGTATCTGGCACTCATGACAGGTGCGCACGAAATACTTCACGTCCTGTCCTAATGACGGCCACTAAAATCTCTCCAGCAGTCGCATTCGAGTGCAGAAAATTCCTTTGTGTCCTAGATCGTCGTGAGCTTGCTTGACTAGGTCCCACCTGCGTTTCGCTTCTATTACGACTTGGTGCCGGCCGTTTCGCGCCTTTCTCCACAGACGGCCTCCCTTCACGAAGAAGTCAGCTGCGTACCTGATTAGCTTTGCATAGCCACTATCGCTAAGATTGTCTGGGCGTGTGAGATGCGTGATTAGCTTCGTGACGTCATCTAAGCGGCTATCCTTCCTTCTCGCGGATTCCGTAGAAGGAAATAGGTTCTCGGTCGCTGTTTCGCTAGGTGTTCCGCTCTGTTGCGCTACTTGGTATGTCGAAACCTGCTCTTCTATCGCAAATCCGTACGTTTCGTCTACCCAGTCTTCGTACGTTTCATCAGGAGGGGGGTCTTCTTCGGCTGCTCTTCGTCTGGATAATCCATCGGTACATCGGAAATCGGCTGCTGGGATGTGTCTGAGCTTGAAACTGAAGAGAAGGATACCTGCGATCCATCTGTTAATGGTCGCATTGGGCTGCAGGTCGGGATTGTTGATCATCCCCTTGATGTATGCTGCGTCCATTTCGACTACTAGATTCCGGACTCCGATGAGATACAGTCTCATCGCGTGCAATGCTCGAAATAAGCCGTATAACTCGATTTTCGGCTGTGAATACGATGCCTGGGTCTGATTCCAGTTAATAGAACCGAATCGATTGATCCTTCGCCTTCCATCCGAGTGCTCTTGTCCTAAATACCAACCAACTCCAATAATAGACGAGTCTACCGCCAATATTACTTCGTTATCCGATGCGTAGTCGATTGCGCACAGCGCGGGGCAAAGAATAACGGCTTGCTTTAGTTCGTCTATTGCGTTCTGTTCTTCGTCTGTCCACGCGAAAATCTGGTTCTTCCTTGTCATGCGGTACAACGGGCGAGCGAGTTTCGAATAATCCTTGACGAAAATCCGAAGGACTCCTACCGTTCCCAGAAATCCTCGGACTTCCGTCAGCGTTCTACATGGCGGCCAATCTCGTATCTTCTGTACTTTCGAATCGTCTGGCTCGCGTCCTTGGTACGTCAACTTGTGTCCAACGAATACGGCTGACTCCACACACGGAACCAACTTCTTTCCTGAAAACGTTCCTCCTACGGCCTTCATTCGCTGCAAAATTCTGTTCACATCGCATATATGCTCATACACGAAACGACGAATCTCGGAGTTTCCCGGTATGGTCTCGTACGAACCGTCTGGTAACTCGTATCGCGATTTCGGACCTAAACCGGGCGCATCGTCTGCGAAAGGGTTCGTAACGTGCGGAATCTCGTCCTGAAGGATAAAGGCCACGTCGTTATGCATAATCTGCAATGAATTGGTGTATCCCATTGGTAGAACCGTCATTCGAAATGTTCCCAAGGGTGTCTGGAACGTAGTAAGATCTCGAGATTGTTCGTCCAGCTTTCTTTGGTCGAATGCCACGAATAAATCCAACTCCGTGTAACAAGCTCGTCCACCACTGCTCTCCGCGATCGTTTCGACGTTCGGTGGTACTGCTGAGTCCTTGACCGTAACCGCATTAAGATCCTGCAAGTCGATAATGGATCGTAACGTTTCCTTGTCTTTCTTTACCAAGCAAAACCATCTAGATCGATACGACGAATTCGATGGTTCAATAACCCCGTTGCGAATCTTCTCTCGAATAAGTTCGAGGGCCTTGTCATGAATTCCCGGGGGAATCGGAATGCTCTTGTGCTGCCACGGTATATGCGGTATCGTGGGAATGCGTATCGGGTCGAAATACGTCGGATCGAGAGTTCCGCGTTCGGATTCGGTCCATGCTAACGCTTCTCCCTGCAACATAATCAGATTCTTCACTAATAACCTCTCCGCCGGCCACAGAAAGGTATTCTCGTCGATCTTCAGTGCTTCCATCCTTTCGGCGGTTACATGACCCGTGGGTTCGAACGGCTTCGGTACAACTGGCATCTCGGGCATCCCTCTCAACGGATCCGGATGCTGCCTTCGTACGATCCTGTATTCTTCTGGAAGGACTCCCGGGATCGGCCTGACTTTCTGTGCTACTCGTTTGTAAGCCATTACCGCCGCGTCTTCTTCTTCTGGGGTTTCTAAAACACATGAACGATAAGACCGTTCTTCTTTGTCAGTAGTATAGCAATTTTTGTTTAATAAATAAGGCAATCGTTGGTTGAAAAGAGATGGGATCATGTGTGAAATAAATTCGAAATCATAAGAAAATACCTGAACCGGCAATTGGTTACTACCATTCTCGTCTCGCTGATTTCTCTCAATCAGTTCCTCGACGCTTGCGGAAAACCCTTTGGAAGTGGTCCTCGCGCGATCGTTCGAATTCCGGTGGCCACTTTGCTTTGCTTTCTGCGATCGTTCGGGTCCATTAAGGTGATATGTTGGTCACCTGACGTGTAATCCTTCGTTTCGCACTCCGTAATAGCGAAAAACGGTCTCCCCAACAAAGCCTGGAAGGGAGCGTTCGGAACCACTTGCACTTGGAGCGAAACGTCAATCCCGGCTATCGTGAACTTCGCATTAGAGATCATGCCAATGGTAGATGACCTAGCTGCGTCTGCTGTCTCGAGGATCATTCCTTTGTCAGGGGATAGGGGTATCTGAAGCTTCTCCCACACGTCTTCGCGGAGCAGACACACTACGGCTCCCTGGTCAAGCACGCATTCGACTTCGAGGGTGTCTTCAATCAACGCGCTAACGGTCCTGAGGGGCATGGATGCCTCTGCGGCAACGCCTTGTCCACTGAGCGCCAGTATTTCATCCGTCGAAAGCGTTTCGCCTGTTTCGACTTGTTCCGACGCGAAACGCCCAACTTGTAACGTAAGTGAATCATCCACGACCTCACCATATTTGACTTCAGCCGCGTTGTATCTCTTCGCCGTCGTCAGCTCCTTCATCTGTTTCCTAACGTCCGGGGCGATTGAGAGGAGTTCTCGTTGGCTGATGGTGATAGGGGTATCGAGAGTACGAGTCAGAACGTTGGAGACTGCGCTCGAGTCTTCTATTGGTACGACGTATTTATACTGGGGTTGTGATTTCCTGGTAATGTCGTCCTGCTGCGGTGACTGGAGTGACCTTGTCGAGGGCCGCGCACCACTCGGTGGCGCGGGCTGCGGTTTCGCCTGCGCCTTCTTATGAGGCTGAACTCTAGGAATCTCTACGCCATCGGGCTTCGTTCTTCGTCCACCAGCTGCCTTCTTCTTCGCCTCGTTAATCAAAATCTCCAAACGTTCGATGTCGTAGTTTTCCTGCTCGTCCTGATCTTCTTCGTCGTGACTATATGCGTACGCTGGACCAGCTTGATGGCTATATGCGGGCGTGACCGACTCGACCATTCCTACTGTGTGTGTTGCCGGGGCTTTAGCGTGAAAGCTATCGATTCGTTCTTTGAGATTGTTCCCCGGTAGCGACCTTGTAATGAGACCGCCGTTCGGCAACACAATCCTTCCATCCGGGCTCCTGACGCACTTTCCGGCTTGGATATACTCGAGAACCTTCGTACACGATCGAATATAGTGTCCCGCTTCGCCGCAGAAGTTGCAAACTGGGTTTCGCGGGGTTTCGCTGCGTTCCGCCCCTGGTCGATGCGGAACGTTCCCCTTGCTCAGGGCGTCGAGCGTAACCTGAAAACTCTTCAACGTATCCATTACCCTGGCCAAATCCACTTCTTCCTTCTTCACGATACTTGTCGAAGCTTCTCCGGTAGCTGGGGGTGGAAAGTTACTGCCGAAACTGCCCACAATCTTTCCTCCCAGCACGAAATTCGAATGCTCGAGAACGTCTTTAATCTTGTAAGGCGTAGATGAGTCGTGGTCTGGCAGCTTAATCTCGATACGACGAATGAGCGCCTCTCTAAGGTCTCCTGTAATTCCCATCAGGAACATCTCGTCAGCTTGGGACTCCAAGATCTTTCCGTTCGTTATAAGATACTTAGAGCGTCTGACGAATTCCCGGTGATATTCGCCTAGGTCTTCTCGGTTCTTGATCCCTTTCTTCGCCCGTTCTACGACCAAATGCTCCAGTTCTCCCTTGGAGTAGCGTTTCCCTGCCGTGAGACTCGGGTATAGAGCTATAATCTCTCTCTTCACCGTCTCCACATCAGGGTTCGGGTCGTTAATCTCGTCGGTAGTCTCCCAAAGTTCCGCGACGTCGGTCTTCGCATAGTACAAGAACTTTCGGACGTGATCTCTATCGTTCCACGCGGCCTGTCTTGCGATCTCTGCAACGTCTTCGAAGAACCTAGGGAGTTCCTTTGGTTCTGAGCCGTCAAACGTTGGGGCACGTTTGTCCCCACGCGAGGGCGGTTGGTACGCCATTGCGGTTTGTCGATTTGTAAGTTGTTGTAATACGTTAGCGTTAGCAGACAGACGAGCTATTATCGCTGCGTTGCTGGCTAAGATCTGCTGAGTTCCGGTAGGTAGTTGGTAATTGGTAGGCGGGCTAGCTGGTCTGTTCGGTGAGCCTGGGGTGGAAGCTGGCACGGATGAGAGGTTGGGGAGTTCTGAATCGGCGATGGTAGATGGGGAATGATCTAGGGAATCGATGTTGGAAGGAATGGCGCTAACGGATTGTCGCAAGGGTGTTTCGCTGTGTTCCGCGTTTTCCGCAGCGGAACGTAAGTTGCGATTGACAATCCTCGGCCTTCGAGTCGGCGGCAAAACCTGATGTTCTACAGGGACTCGAGCGGATTGGCTACGTGTAACTCGTCTGCTAGACGAATTTGGCGGGGTATTCGTAATGGTTGGACAGTGAAATCCCCCTCGCCGTGGGCTCCACTTGAAACTCCTGTGGACGTTCTGATGCCGGACAGGGAGTGTATAGTTCGAGGGGCTGCCCTAGAATACCTTCAAACGGTCAGCAGAGAATTTCACCCAAGCTAAGGGCACGAAGGAGTAGAGGGAAATAGGGATAGACAATGGAAGGGCTTGGTGAGAACCGGGGATGTGAGGGAAGCGCTCGAGGAGGAATTCCGAGGGTAGGCTTCTCCCGAGATCGACGGTGGCGGTGCAAAGGCTAAATCGACTCTCCGGCTCAACTGCGAGCTCTGGACTAAAGCCGACTAACCCAAGGCACAAGAACTAAACTAATTAAGCTACGCTAGTCGAACCACCAACCCGAACGTGACTAATCAACTGTGCTAACACACTGGTAAGCGACTGCAGTCGATCTCACTCGTAGTCTTAAGTGTCGAAACGCGGCGTAACGGTTCGAAACGCGATACGATGGACGAAGGACAATAGCTGAGTGTGTCGTAATGTGATGCGAAGGATGGAGGTGCACAACGATGACGGAAGGGGACTGAGAGAATCGAAGGATATGTGTGGGACGATGAAACCGACCGTTTCCGATCGAAACGATGCGGAATAGCACCGGGCTGGTCTTGAGGAAGCGGAGAGTGGAAAGTCAAGAGGAAAGGGATGATATGGTGTCCTTTCCCGACGACAATGGAGAGGGGAAGGTGTTCCGAGACCGAATGCGAGTGGCACACAGAGTAACTGGGTTACGAGCGAAACCGGGCGAAACGGATCGAAACACGTGAGGGGGTCTTGTTTCGGGTGAGAGAAGATAGAGAAGCCTTTATACGATGACGGCGAACTATACGAACGTGCGAACGGCTCTACTGCGAAGAGAGATCACCGATCGACTGTACAGAACACGAAATGTCGTATATTAGACTATAGAGACGAGAGAGTCCACTACGAACAAGTAGACTAGAGGTCGAGAGGCTTTGAGACGATGTGAGAACTGCAAGCTAAGCTCCCACTCAGCTCCGACTAAGCTGTCCCTCTACTACGAGAGTCGTGCTAAATTTATACTAAACGTCCAAGACTGAGCCTCCCAGCGGTCAGAGAACCTACGTCATAAGGAAAAGGGAACGCATATCACTATCTACAAAGGAGAGGAGCGCATAGGAATGGTTTAAGGGACACATAGGTCAAAAGAAACAATACTAAGCATGTCTGGAACGAGAGCATAATGGATTAAAGGGGACGCATATAGAAAGGTCAGAAAATGTGCGGAACCTTCGGAACCGGGTCTCTTTGAGCGGAACGAAGCGGAACTCGGGGAAACGACTCGGAAGGGCTCTGGCTAGCCTGACAAAGTAAGTCTGCGATGTTTAACAAAGGAGAGGGACTGAGGACGAGGTTGCAGGGTCAAATCTCTTTGTCTGGAATGCGGATCCGAGGTCCGGAGACTTGTGATCGATGCGTGCAAACTCGATGCCGTGATTCTCCCGTCTTGATGGCCGATCAAAGAACGGTGCACGTGCCATCTGGACTATGGCGTTCTTGCTAAGTTCACTCGTTCGAGCGAAACCAGTCGAAACCGAGCGAAACTAGTTGGAACATCGTGGAACTGGTCGTAACGACTCCGTACGTTCCCAAGCTTCAGACTTACTCTTCAGCGTACTAACTTCGGCCCTGTGCCAATTGAGTGAGACTACCCTCCCTTTGGGGTGGACCACTTTCCTAGACACTAGCCTACCCTTGAACGGCGTCTCATGTCTAGTTACTCCTCGGTCTCTCATAGGAGGAGATCTTGCTAGGTGGCCAAACCTAGTACGCTTCGTAGCCTTAGTTCCACGGCGCTCCCGACCCGAAGTACTCCTGCTTGTACCTCTGCTTTGTGTGGTGAAGCTTACCGACTGCTTTTGCACTGCCAGGGTTGAGTCATTTTGGCCCTCGTGCACGGATGGAGGAGTCCACTCCACCCTAATACTCCTTATGACAGGGTTCGATTCTGTACCACTTCCTCCACTCTTCTGTCGACGCATCTTGAGAGGATCAGGTGCGTAGTGTCCAGGCTTTCCTCCTTTAGGTGGTACACTAGGCTTCTTCCTTCTACTCATATCAGATCCTTCTGCGTCGATCGTCATTTGTGCTTGTATTTCTTCCCGCACTCTTGCTTGGTCTTCAGATGTTGTTGGTGAGGTCGTTGTTCCCAGGCCTCCCTGAATTGCCATCAGCTGAAGACGCGCTGTATACATGCCGCCATATTCATCGAGGAGTTCATCATGCTTGGCGCCCTTGTCCATTTCTCTGACCATGGTGCGGTATACTGCACCATCCGCATCCTCAAGACTGTTAAAGTTGTGCCAGTTTTGCTCGTCCTTCGTTATTCGGCACTTGTCCCCGAACCGATAGAATCTCCATCTTCCTTCTTGCTTAGCAAAGGAGAGTTCTGGCGGCTTGTGCATGACTTCCTCGAACGTGACAAGCGGTGCTGCTGATTCCTTTTCTTTTCCTTTGTCTGGTGGTACGATCGTAGGTTCTTCTTCTATGTCTTCCTTCTCGGTTTCTTGTCCTGTTTCAATGTCGCTGTGGTAATAGACCCTAGTTTCCCAAGCTTCTTCCTTTTCATCATCGGCATCCCATTCGGGTGGAATGTAGTCTGGAATTCTTCGCCATCTTCTGCATTTCCGGAGCTTCCTTGGGGCTAGGATTAGCTGTATGGAACGCAATCGTGCCATTCCATTAAATGCAATTTCCTTCCCGCCTTTGCGAAGAATCCCCTTTGTCCAGTCGATAGTTGGCTTATGCTGTTCAAGCCAATCATTTCCTATGAGAAACTTGTCTTCGTGTGTATCCACCACTGTGATGTCCATTAAACCTCTTGTAATCCCTGTGTCCACTATTGCTCTGACGTTCCGAGTCCATCCACCATGATTAATCGATCCATCGGCATTCCGGATGGTATAATTACCTTCTGCAGGCACTGTTCTCAGCCCTAGGCTCTGTACAACCGTGGGGCTAATAGTAGTGATCGCAGATTCGGAGTCAATCATAGCTGAGAGATTAACCTTTTTCTGTCCCTGAATGACGTCAATGGGTATAGTAGGATGGTTGGAGTTTGGTCTAGCAATAGTCCATCGGCGCTTTATCTCTTGTGTGTCCTTCGAGCCCTCGCCAGTGTCCGATGTTGACTGGCGGCCCTTCAAAAATCCTCCTCGGAATCCTCCTCGAGGGCATACGAAGCCCGTTCCTTACACCTTGGTAACTTTGTTTTCTTGTCCAGTAGTTCTTCCATTTTAGAATCGCTGCTAATCCCAACTTCCCGGCGTTTTAGGAAGCGGCCAGTCTTGCCAGATCGTCTCTTCTACACCCGTCTCTTGTAGTTGGTTCGGTGTCCATGGCTTCCCTGTGTGTCTCGCCCTACATTGTTGCAGTCCCGTGCAAAGTGACCTGTCTTGCCGCATGCCCAGCATATCCCGGTATCTCCTCGGGACCCTCTAGTAAAGCGCCTAGACATATCAATGTCCATAGGCTCACCCAGAAACTCAGCTGGACGGTGCGCTTCTGGGGGCACTGGCGCGTACGATACCGCCTGCCCATCTTTAAACATAGGGGTGTACTTCCTATTGCTGCCTATCACCTTGGCAGCCATCAGACTGGCCTCCAGATTACTAGCGTTCTCCTTCCATTGGTTAAGGTCCCATTCAGGGTGGTCTGTATTCGTAAGCAGGGCCTTTAGGATCATTTGGTTGAGTCCTCTCTTGTACTCGTAAATCAGTGCCTGATGGTCGTAGTGCTTCGGCAGCCTCATCCTAATGTCGTCAAAGGCCCTGTTATACTGCTTCACCCGCGCCCGTTCCTGATAAATCGTCCTAATATTTCGCTCGGCTTCTTCTTGAAGTCCAAAAATGCCATTGTGGTTGAGCGCTAATTTGTTCCATAGATCGTCTTTGTCGTCCTATCCACCCTTCTTGTCCATAACAAGCTTGCCATCTGCATCTCGCTTGTAGGTGGAGACTAATTGATTTCTATTCACGGCCCATTTGCCATTAACCCAAGTCTGAGCTTGACCTCGCAGACATTCCAAAATAATCTTAACCCTCTTGGCTGGGTCGCTCGGATGTTTTTCATTCAATCGGCTGATCATTTGATTCTGGAAGTTCTCAAGCGACTCATAAGGGTTTCCCTTAAACAAGGGATACTTCATGATATCTTTGTTTGACATAATGACCTAGACAAATTCAACCAACATTTTTATGAGTATCACCTTCATTCAGCGCATTATAATAATACATGGTTTAGTAGCTAAGTTATCCAGCGAGTACCACCTCCGCTTTCCAACTAGCCACCTTACCCTTCCTCCCCGGTCGGTTCTTGGGTGTCTTCCTTCCTCCTGGCAAGCTCCCAGCTCTAAACCAGGGCCTATCTCCTTTCTTCCCGAGCTTCGTATCGTTCCTCGCCACTTTCGTGTTCCTCGCTTTCCTCTTCTGTCTCCCAGTCGTCGTTCGCATTGAAGTACTCTTGATCCTCGCTGGTTGGCTCTTCTACGTCGTTACCTCGCACCCAAACTACCCTCGCCATGTTCGCTACCCCCTGCCTCGGTGGTCCCTCTCGTATGTCGAGAGAGTCCGATGGTATAGGGCAGCTGTTAGGACGAATGATAGGATCATAGATATAATCAGAGTCTGGGGAGTACTCACTGACCGCCTGGAGCCTTGCTTCTCTCTCCTCAAGCTCAAGAGCACTTGGAGTAGGCGATTCTGGCGGCGAGTCCTGGTGCGGGTACTGGAGGTGGTTCCTTTCGACGTAGTGGTTGTTCCATCCCAGCCGTTGGATCGCTCCCTCGACGAGCTCTCCTTGCTCGTTCCACATGAGCTCCCGGATTCCCATGCCATAACCCATTTCCGCTGTGTTGTCCGCCTCCCATACTTCCCCAGCATCGGGAGGCGGTCCCCATCTGTCGTTGGATGGCCAGGGCTGTGGCGACTCAGGAATCACCTCCCTCAGCAGTTCTTCTGCTTGCTGGTCCAGGCTTCCAAGTTGCGTTTCTGTGGAGACGTAGTCCGGGAGATCTTCTTCAACTTTGATGCTTCCTTCGACTTCCTGTTCCTCTTGGGTGAGCGCAGTAGGCGCTACCAGCCCTCCTTCCGCAACTACCTCAGCGACATAGCTCCTTCCAACTTCTACTGCCTGCTGTCGCAACTGCGACGATGGTTGTCCTGTTCGAGTGTCCGTTCCTCCTGGTTCCCTGCTCTGGCAAATGATCTCGACCATCTGATCCACAAAGCGTTCTCCTGCTGGGATCAGGCCAGGCATCTGGTCGTCGTCGGAGTCCGAGCTCACGCTTTCGAAGCGGCTGGCTAGACCTAGGCCTCTACCTTGCAACGGGGAGTCAGGGCTCAACCTTGCCCCTCCTCGCCTAGCTCGCTGCGTCAGATAGGATTGACGAAGCCTAATCATTTGTTGGATCCGACAAATGCCTTCCGTGATCGAGTACTGGGCCGCGAGTTCTTCCTCGGCATTGCTGATCCGGGCTCGAATAGCCTCGAGTTGTTCGACCAGGTAGCTAGCCTGCGTGTGTAACTGCAGGAAGTCTGTACCAGTCAGCCGAATAATCTCTTGCTGGGAGTTGACCACTTGTTGAGCAAGGGCTGATTGACTGCCCTGAATGGCCATTGTTACCGCTCCCAGAATACGAGCCTGAAGAATACCAAACGCGTAGTTGATCTGTACGTCCCACTGTTCGCCTTCTCGCCTAAGATTGGTGATGACTGCCTCGGCGATCGCATCCCCGACGTGTCCCTGAATATGCGCCAGAAACTCCCCCAGTGTCTGTCCTTCTACGGTAAGGTTCTTGGAGTATTGAGAGCCCATGTCGTAGAGTCGAGTGACAGTAGCTGTGAGAGTTCTGAGGGACCGATCAACGCTAGTAAGTCGATTGTCGAGGTCGATGACAGCGTGTCGCAGGGCGGAGACAACTTGGTTGGGTTGCCCGTCAGCACTGACCATTCGATTCAAGCGTCCGTGTAGACTGTCGAGTCGTTCGCTGATGCGTGCCAGAGCAGATTCCATATGTTCTCCAGGTCCGGGTTGAGGAACTGCCAGTCGTTGAGTTTGGAGTAGAAATCTCCGACCGGCACGACGGAATGGGGAACCTCTTTCGTTGTCTTGCCATTCCATCCACGTCCATAGCGTTCCAAAGCCTCGAAGAAGGCTGATTCGACCTCGGAGTTGTTGAGCAACGACGAATACCAGGGAAGAAAACCCGATGACGCAGAGTGTAAACCAGAGACTAAACCAACCAACTTGCCACAGTTCCATCGGTGACATAGTTGTTTCGCAGTAGTGTAGTTGCCTTGATAAACCTGTAGTAGGACTTGGTGGAGAAAATGAGAATGTTCGAGTAGGGTGTATTCGAACGCTTTATATTCCTGACACAGAGCGAGTAGTTCTTCTTCAACTGGCGTTGGACCCCTGAGTGCCTCCCAATTGAAACTGTGTCCGTTCAATAGGTTGTCCGCATGCACAAGCAAGAACTTCCTCCCAACTCTTTCGTGTCTTTCGGCGGTGATTCGAAGCTCCAGGGCAGATAGTATAACTGACCGGTAGGGTTCTAGGATAGGGGTGTTTGAGTGCTTCTTACCTCGATAGAAGTTTATCGTGCGAAACGCCGAATTGACTTCTTCTTCGAATGTATGGAGCGCTCTAACAAAACTCCGATGGAGTGTGTAAGCCTGCTTTAGACGTCGACGATACGCTTATCGGTGATCAGCTAACTGTATTTACAGGCACAGAAGAAACCCTCCCGGGGCAGAGCAATACTTACTGATCGATAGTGGGTATTGCACTATGAAACAGCAAGATTGATTATCCCAGGATTGGAGCAAAATTATAATGTTAGGACCAGCGTTTTCAGACGAGGTGGTCAGTCCGAGTGTACCAGAACAAGTCCCTGCTTCCTCCTTCTGACAATGTATAATTGGAGAGTAGAGTAGCAAAGGTTAGATGTACTACTAAGAAGCGAGCTATAGGCTCAAGCTTGACCCAGCAGTAGAGCAGAGGTTCAATCAAAGGGGTACAGTTATGATTGAAAGTACAAAATAATTTTGCTGAGGGACAACACCCCGCTCAGCTGGTGCCTTAAATAAAGTTTCTACTGAATACTACCGACTACCAAATACTCCCGACCATGCTTCGCCATTGGTTAGGACAATGTGTTTCAGCTGGTGTCACTACTATTCTCTTGAGTCTGTAGTACCACTGACAGCTCTGGTGGTGCTACCAAAACTCCTAGTTGCACCACCGACTACTTCCTTCCCTATTAGGCAGGCCCTAATTTCCTTCCATTCCGAAGAAGCTTTCCCCAGGCTTCTATCGATCTCCGTTCCTATCACATGTTAATCCTTAATGCCAATCCTCCCATGAGAGACTTCTTCCATGTGCCGCAATCTCGCGTTGCCGGCGCTCTGTTACTCCGGCCGAGCTTCTGCCGTTTAATCTTCCATCATGGGGCTGACCGTTATCTCGGGATTTGGGATCGGCAACCCCTGCCGCTCATCGGAGATTAACCTCGGCGGCTGTGTAAATTTGGCAGATACCCTTCTGTGCCTTGCCGCTATATCGATGTCGGAGAATTGTAGTCCGGTACCCGACGTTAACCTGTATCTTCTTCCCAGGTGATTCATCTCGCGCCATTCATCGACTGTAATAACCCCTTCTTCCGATCGTTCCCATGCTTCTAGCATTCGATCCGTTGCTTCTTCAATAAGACTTTCGACGTCCGATGGCGCACTGTAATAGATTGGCCAATCGACTTCTACTGCAGTGTTTCGACACAAGGTCTGGTGACGATGCTGATTGATCCAAGCTCTCACGCCAACCTTCAGTGCATAGATATCCCTGTCGCCGAGCCATACAGATACCTCGTGATCGTATGCGCTCATTCCGCAGTTCGGCAATGGTTGGTCAAACGTTCGTTCCGAGGGTCCGGGTTTATGCCGAATCTTGACATCGGCCCCTTCCCTAGTTACTAAGCGCTCCACGAAGTTCTTGAGGAGCCACTCCGAAAGAACCCAACTCCTTTGGTATGCCAAATAGCAGTTTGTACAAACCAGGCTTTCATGAACAAAGCATCTGGTTGCACTATGTCGATATCGTCTCTTCTGCAGGAGTTCCATGTATCTTGCGATGTTCCGTTCTTCCATCTGCACGTAGCTTCGCTCGGGTGGAGGAGTATGTCCAATGTGCATTCCAGCTAGTCCTTGCTGTAAATCGTATGGGTCCTCCCTTTCGTCGCGTTCGTCCTCGTAATATCGTCGATTGGGTTCCTCTTGAATATATTCCACAGCGACCTCCCCAGGTCCTTGCTGTACTAGTGGGCGAGAATCGCCTCCACTATTCTGTCCTTGAAGCCTTTCGAAATGCTCTTGATTAGGCTGCATAATTCGGTGTGTAAAGTGTCTGATACCACGCCGCATTGTATATCCACAATTTTCGTAACAGGTAGCTGCTTATAAACGTGTTCCCAGCTCGCTTACTAGCCCTCTGGAGATCGACGATCCAAAGTCCACAAACATACACTATCTTCAGATTCAACGGCCTATACAAGCACATTATAGCGACAGTAGTGAAAGAAGGAATAACTATCCAAAGAATTAATGGAATACACCTGCCTGCAGAGTTGCTCAACAACTGAAGCGTCATCCTGAGGACCGGGACCCTGCCGTTTTAACCTGGACTTGATTACGGAGAATGCAAGTTCAATAGGATTGTAGTCTGGTGAGTAAGGAGGAAGAAATGCAAGCCTGACACCCCTAAGCAAAGGGGTCAGTACATGCTGTGACTTGCATTGCTAGTGAGACAGACCAAGATTCGATGAGCTCCCGAATCTCAGGAGCCTTGTGTATCGGGCAGTTGTCCATTACGATGACTGATTGATTACTGGAGAAGGGATGCATTTTGTCCAACAGGCTGGTGATGAATTCTGTGAACAATTTGGTATTGAATGCGCCCTGTACGATAGTGCAGTTGATTGTCCCATTGAGGCTGATAGCTGGCAAGACGGAGAAGCTAATGGAGTGAATCAGAAGCTTGTGACACACCACAAGATGCAGAATCACCATTTTCCCCTATTGAAAAACTGCTTGCGACATGCACAGCGACCCTCAAGGGCCCAAGCAGTATTGCGAAGAAAAGCCCACCGATCGCAAGCACTCTCATCAACAAATACCAGCTGTTCCACTGTGTACTGAGAGGCGATACGTGTGACATACTGCACATGCAGAGTTTCATTCTGCTTGAGAGCCCTTTTCGATAACTAGACCATGACAATTTCAGTTCGCATGGACTGCATGGGGAAGCAAAGCGACAGAGACAGCCACCTTCTTAAGTGTGAAACCGGTGCGCAGCAAGGACCTGTGTATAGTTGCATCTGAAGCCTCCTTCTCCTATCTTTCCTGGAGCAGTAGCCTCAACTCGTTGATGTGATGGTCATTGAGATTGCTTAGTGACCCAAAAAGGAACTACATAGTGTGAACCAACAGCTACCAGGACAGGTTTCAACATGTACATACCTCAGTGTGAATATAATCAAGCACTTGAGGCCTTTCACGAAAATCAAGTTCATGCGCAGCAACAGTCCCGTTGCACTTGAACTCTCGTATTATCTAGAAAACTGTTGTCTTGGGTATGTCGGTCAAGGCTGCGATCTGAGAGGCGCTGAGTTTCTTGTTCATAGTGATGATGCATTCCCGTAAATTATTGAACAGCTGTCTGCTGCATCACCAGGGTTGCATGAATGAATGCTCAACATAAGCTGTAGAGATGGTGACTATGAAGATGGTGATGGCTCGAGATCAAGTGGCAACTCGACACGTGAGTTAACCCTTCATTCTCACATGCATCGCTACTCCTATCTCTTTGCCGTGGTGCCTCGTCTCTCGTGATGGTCCGTCCCCAGCAACTGGGGGTTCCCTCATGCCTGTGGGTGATGAGGGATTGGTGAGGATGAGGAGGAAACTGTGGACAAGTGATGAGAGCTGCTGTGCAGGGAGATACTGCATATGAAAGACTACCATTGTGTGCATACACTCGTGTTTCTCTGAGAGATGTTTCTGCAGCCCTGGTGGGCATGCTTGGTTTGGTTGTAGCAGGAGTGCATGATGGCTGAGCTGACCTTGTTCGCCCTCACCCAGATATGATTTTGGGTGACATTTCAGCAGAGGATGGTCACCGAGGTGGTTTCAAGTCTGATTAGTAGATAGTACATGTAGTGTAGCCACACCCAAGCCTAACTCAGCTCAGCTACTGTCTTAGCTGAAAGCGCCTATGCTGATGTCTTTTTAGCAGAAACAATCAGATTTTTTGGTGTCCAAATGCGTGAGTTATGACAGATGCAATGAAGTAGGGGAGAGTTCTGCAAGCAGGAGTGACAACAAATCACCCAGTTTCACTACCACAATCATGTCAGGGAGCCTTGAGGAGTTGTGTACAGGTGCCCGCTGGGTTGGCCTGATTTATCAAACTTGAATCAGATTTTTCCAGATGACGTTGGGCAAGCTATGATTTTTACACTGAACAGAGGGCATGACAAGGATTTAGCACTATGATGCTATCTTTTTAGTAGCAAAGTACATACTCAACAAAACCCAGACATTTTTATATGTACTGGAGCGCATTTTTAAGCAGGTTTATTACATAGTTATATCAGATTTTTATGTGCTGTATTGACTGAGATATTCGCTATTTTGTTTTTTTTTACTCATCCAGGATGCACTTTGCGTCAAAAATACACGGGATTTTCCAAATTGCCAACAATTTTGCAATTAGCTGTAAAAAGATAGCATTATAATGCTAAATCCTTATCTTGCTCTCCATTCAGTGTAAAAATTGTAGCTTGCCCAACATCATCTGAAAAAATCTGATTCAAGTTTGATAAATCATGCTAGCCCAGTGAGCACCTGTATGCAACTCCTTGAGGCTCCCTGACATGATTGTGATAGTGAAACTGGGTAGTTTGTTATCACTCCTGCTTACAGAACTCTCCTCTACTTTATTACATCTGTCATAACTCACACATTTGGACACCAAAAAATCTGATTGTTTCTGCTAAAAAGACAGCAGCATAGGCACTTTCAGCTAAAATAGTAGCTGAGCTGAGTTAGACTTGGGTGTGGCTACATTATATGTACTATCTACCAATCAGACTTAAAACTACCTCAGTGACCATCCTCTGCTAAAATATCACCTAAAATTATATCTAGGTGAGGGCAAACAAGGTCAGCTCAGCTATGATGCACTCCTGCTACAACCAAACTGAGTATGCCCGCCAGGGCTGCAGAAACATCTCTCAGAGAAATATGAGTGTACGCACATGACAGTAGTCTTTTGTATACAGCATCTCTTGCACAGCAGCTCTCGTCACTTGTCCATAGTTCCCTCCTCATTATCACCAATCTCTTATCACCTACAGGTATGAGAGAACCCCTAGTTGTTGAGGATGGACCATCACGAGAGATGAGGCACTACAGCAAAGAGATAGGAGGCAGTGACACATGTAAGGATAAAGGGTTAACTCACATGTCAAGTTGCCACTTGATCTCGAGCTATCACTATCTTCACAGCCATCATCTCTACAGCTTATGTTGAGCATTCATTTATACAACCCTGGCAATGTGGCAGATGGCTGTTTAATGATTTACGGGAATGCATCATCACTATGAACAAGAAACTCAGTACCTCTCAGATCACAGCCTTAATTGACATACTCAAGAAAATAGTTTTTTAGATAATATGAGAGTTTAAGTGCAACAGGACTGCTACTGAGCATGAATTTGATTTTCATGGAAGGCCTTGAGTGCTTGATTATATCTACACTGAGATATGCACATATTGAAACCTGTCCTAGTAGCTGTTGGTTCACACCATGTAGTTTCTTTTTGGGTCACTAAGCAATCTCAATAACTATTACATTGATGAGTTGAGGCTACTGCTCTAGAAAAGATGGGAGAAGGAGGTCTTGGATGTGACTATATGCAGGTTCTTGCTGCATGCTGATTTTACACTTAAGAAGGTGGCTGTCTCTGTTGCTTTGCTTTCCCATGCAGTCCACATGAACTAAAATCATTGTTATCTAGTTATCAAAAAGGGCTCTCAAGCAGAATGAGACTCTGCATGCACAGTACATCATATGTATCACTTCTCAGTACACAGCGGAATAGCTGGTGTTTGTCAATGAGAGTGCTTGCAATCAGTGGGCTTTTCTTTGTAACACTGCTTGGGCCCTTGAGAGTTGCCATACATGTTGCAAGCTTCTGATTCACTCCATTAGCTTTTCTGTCTTGCCAGCTATCAGCCTCAATGGGACAATCAACTGCACTATTATACAGGGTGCATTCAATATCAAATTGTTCATAAAATTCATTGCCGGCCTGTTGGACAAAATGCATCCCTTCCCTGGTATCTAATTAGTCATTGTGATGGATAACTGCCCAATACATAAGGCTCCCAAGATTAGGGAGCTTATTGAATCTCACTCTGTCTCATTAGCAATGCAAGTTGTAGCATGTACTAATCTCTTTGCTTAAGGGTGTCAGGCTTGAATTTCTTCCTCCTTACTCACCAGACTATAATCCTATTGAACTTGCATTCTCTGTAATCAAGTCTAGGTTAAAATAGCAGGGTTCCAGTCCTCAGGAGCTATATATTACTCTTCTTACTCTGATTCTAATATTTGAATTAAACTCCAAACCTGATACACATCTCTAGCTAATCTGATCTACTATTGGTTAGTAGCTCTGGTTCTTTAGAGGGTCAACCTAACTAACAAACTGGATTTATAAGAATGACATGAGCAGTTTAAAGAAAGTTTAAACTTTCACATCGTAGTCATTGATGAATTAACCACTTTACATATAGAACAAGAAGTATCTATCAATACTACTCGAAACAAAAGTAGTAAGATTCTTGATATCATTATTATTAACTTAGCATTCTTTCAGTATTTTGACCAGTATATCATAGTGGCCCAAGAAGTACTCAGAGTTGTAACTGAAGTATAATAATTCCTTTTGGAAACAGGAACCTAATTCTCATGCACCCAATTTATTGTGGCACCCCAGTAACTGACGAAGAGTTTGGGAAGTATATCACCAAGTACAGATATGTAATTTATAGGACATTCTAATATAAGAATTGTTTACATCAAGCACTCACATACTTGATCAAAGGAGACTACTGGAGACTAAAAGTAAGATACTAAATTTTATAGAACTGAAAAGAATACTAACCAGCATTTAGTGGATTATATAACAATTTGCATTTGGCTCTTTTGCATTGCCACCAGAACACTTATTGCCTTCAGATGAAGCTTGGTTCTAACAGATTCTAGCAGGGACCTTATTGGAAGACTTGCCTGGTATATATATGAGAGGATAAAATAGTTACAGAAGGACTTTGAGAAGGGAGTCGAGGCAATCAACCAGCTCAAGGACACAATCAAGAAATACTGGGGGAGGCAAGAACAAATCATGGCAGTCGAAGGTGCATTTTATGAACAAGTCCTGACAAAGTTACAGCACTTGGATAAGAAGATCAAAGTATACTATAATGAGGCAGAGGAATGAGACAGGGAGGCAGTGGAACAGATCATTGGTCATTTTAAATCACAAGCAGACAGATTCAACACTATCAGGACAAGACTACAATGTGCAGAAGAAGTAGACATAGAAGTCACAAGGGCAATAACACAAATTGAAAGTACCCTAGTGCAATTGTTGGAAGTTGTATTAAAAATGCTGAGGTCAAAAATTAGACAACAAAGAGAACGATGAACAGGAGGAGCACCAAGCAGCTATAGTGCAGATAGATACCCATGTCCTTCCCATTCCTCAGAATCAGAAAGTAGCTCATCAGGCTATAGATCAACCTCATCAAGCCATCTACTAATTCCAACCCTGTTTAATGATTATTCAGGAAATCTCAGTTGACATCTGGATTCTCCACCAGGATCAGACTCAGATGAAGAAAGTATAGTAGGTAGCCCAAGATAAAATATCCTGGTCATAAACAATTTAACACGACCACTCAGACTGACGTCCCCTTCAGAGGCTTTAGAAGAACATGGAGAACCTGATCAGGAAAATACTAACCCAGAGACAATAGAGGCAAGTATTCAACAAGTAAATACATTCAAGTTATTCTCTAACAACTCTGATAGCCTAATCTCCTCCATCTCAGAGTCAGATTAGGAACATTAAAAATAGACGAGTTTAGTAGTCAGGAACTATTAGAACAGATAGAAGACCTTTTTGAAACCTCTGTAGTAATATAAGTTGTAAATATGGTGGCAAATCTGAATCCAACAATTGAAAATATTATTAAGGTGCTAACATTCAAAGGAACAAGTAAAGAAGATGTTGAAGCATTCCTTACACAAATGGACTTGCAATTTGATGCAAATAATATTACAGGAGATACAGATAAGACAAAAATAGTGTGTCAATGCTTGAAAGGAAATACATCAGTGTAGATAGCACTACATATTCAAAGTCGTGGTATAGGAGGATTAGTAGGAATAGCAGCAGGCACCTAGACAAATTATGCAGCCTTTAAAGGGTTCCTAAGAGCTCAACATGGAAAACATTATGATGTGACAGAAGATGCGATAAAGAAAATATATAATATCTGACAAGGAAGAGCATCCATATTAGATTACAATATGGAATTTGATCAGATATCAGCATACCTCCCAACAGACTATAATGTAGTAGTACAAAAATCACTATATAAATTAGGATTATGAGGTACAATCCTGGCAAGATTAACAGCCCAACTAGAAAGCCAAGCATAGGACCTGGAGACATGGATGAGGAATGCAAAAGATAGCAAAGCAGGCTTAGCATTTTCAAGAACAATATACAGAGTACATTTGCTACAATATGGAGCAAATGCAAAACTATCATTTATACCAGACTATACACCAATGGAAGTAGATGTCAGACAAGTCAAGAAGCCACAAGGAAGTCTTAACAAAGGATCCATTAAGTGTTATAACTGTAGTACATTAGGACATTTTACTAGAGACTGCAGAAAACAGACAAGTAGACCCTCAGGAAGGAATCAAGGAAGAAACTGAGGAAGAGCAAAAGGGTCAAGATTTAAGCGCTGAGAATTAGACATCAATGAAGAAGAAGATATAGAAGACCTCAGTGAGTAGGGCACAGACTAAAATAAAGCTCAAAGCTAACCTGAGGATTTTTAAGAGCCACTCTCAGAATATCAGTGGATAAGAGTAGAGAAGAAGTGGATCTGGAGGAGAAGAATAGTAAAAATAATACTTCTATTAATCCACAAGTATCATGCTGATGGACAACAGTACAACCTAGTTCCAACCAACCAAAATTGAAGATCCATCTTACTCAAGGGGAAAAGAGACACACTCCAATAATTGCATTAATGGATTCAGAATCAGATATCACTATAATTAGTTTTAATACAGTCAAGCAGTTAGAACTAAAAACAGTACCCAGACAAGAGAATGCAAGCATAGTAAATGCAGATAGATCAACAACAGCAGTGAAACTCCTGAGAACTGTCTGATAGCTGAGGAGTGTCACAGTTCTTGGGGGCTGTTTGGTAAGATTAAGACAAGTGGGAAAGAGGAGGGTGACTTTGGGAGAATACTGTTACAAAAATTGTAGATACCTAATGCGGTGTAGAATCAGACACTTTACACACCGAATTATGCAGCCTAATCAAGAGCATTTTAAAAGGCTCCAAAGACAGAATAGTGAAAGTGATTCTCGCCTACTAATGCAGCAAGCACCTGGGGAGGTAGCTGCTGAAGATGTTCCAGAGGAACCTGGTCGATGATATTATAAAGACAAATGTGACAAAAAGGAGGACCTGTATGATTTGCAGGAAGAACTATCTAGAATGCACATTGGACATACTCCTCCACCAGAATGAAGCTACGCACAGATAGAAGATCAAAATATTGCAAGATATGTGGAACTCCTGCAGAAAAGATGATATCAACATAGTGCAACCAGACACTTATTTCATGAAAGCCTGGTGTGTACAAACTGCTATTTGGCATACCAAAGGAGTTGGGTTCTTTTGGAGTAGCTTCTCAAGAACTTTGTGGAGTGCTTAGTAATAAGGGAGGCAGCTAATGCCAAGATTCAACATAAGCCCAGACCCTCAGAATGAACAATAGACTAACCATTGCCAAATAGTGGAATGAGTGCATATGACTATGAGGTTTCTATATGGCTCAGTGATAGGGATATCTATACATTGAAGGTTTGTGTGAGAGCTTAGATCAATCAGCATCATTACTAGACCTTATATCGAAATACTGCAGTGGAAGTTGATTGGCCATGATACTACAGGCTGCCATTGGATGTAGAAGATCTTACAGAAGAAGTGATAGATCGGATGCTAGAAGCATGGGAACAATTGGAAGAAGGAGTTATCACAGTAGATGAATGGCGCAGGACAAATCACCTGGGACAATGGTTCAGGTTAACGTTGGGCACCGGACTATAGTACTCCAACATTAGTATAGTGGCAAGGCATGGAAGGGTATCTGCCAAGTTTACACAGCCACCAAGATTAACCTCAGAAGATTGGCAGGGATTGCTAATTCCGAACTCTGAAATCACTGTCAGCCCCATGATGGAAGACTAATGGCAGAAGCTTGGCTGAGGAAACGGAGCACTGGAGAAGCAAGATCTTGGCACATGGAAGAAGTCTCTCATAGGAGGATTTGCAGACAGGATTAACATGTGATAGAAATGGTGATCAGAAGAAGAGCAAAAGAAGCTTCGAAGCAATAGAGGTAAATAGAAGCCAGCCTGATATAGAAGAAAGTAACTGGTGGTACCACCAGTCTCTAGGAGCAGTGGTGACACTGGATGCTAGGACTTGGTAGCAACACAGGTGGTAGATAGTGATGGTGACACTTGCTGTTTATTTAAGACACCAGCTGAGTGGGGTGTTGTCCCTCAGCAAAATTATTTGTTACTCTTAATCATAACTATACCCCTTTGATTGAACCTCTGCTCTACTGCTAGGTTAAGCTTGAGCCTATAGCTCACTTCTTAGTAGTACATCTAACCTTCACTACTCTACTCTCCAATTATACATTGTCAGAAGAAGGAAGTAGGGACTTGTTCCAGTATGCTTGGACTAGCCATCTTGTCTGAAAACGCTGGTCCTAACAAATACTAGAGTGGGACTGATGTGTTGATCTGGGTTCTGGAGCAGTTCCAGAAGGAATAGAGGAGAAATGGGATTGAAGGCTGCTGGATGTATGGAAGGGGGGGATTAGATCAAAGGAGACAGGCGAAGAAGCAAAGTGGGAGAAGTCGAAGCAAGGGGGATTGGCAGTGGCAGTGCAAAGGTAAACAATGTCCTTACAGATAATCCCTCAATAGATTTGAACCCTGGAGGTGGAAGATGATGAGACAAAGCTTAGAAAAGAACTTCCTCTAAGTGCTGACAATATGGAGGTGATCCTTATAAGAATCCAATATGATATAATGAGTTATGATGAGTTACAATGGGTTACAATAGGTTACAAAATGAAATAGAGCAATATGATGCAAAATGAAGCAATATGCAAAGGACTCAAGTGAGACTTTGCATAGGGGTGTAACGAAGAGTGACAAGGGTCTCGAACTTCAACATGGGTCAAACTAATCACACTGGACTCAGGTACAACTGTAGAGCAGAAGTCTCCAGATGTATAAGACAGAACTATCATGTATTTGTAGGAGAATGTAAGTTGAAGTGAGTACAGGAAGAGTCAAAATGATCTCAACTGTAGCTAGGGTAGGATTCTGGTCTGAACTGAACTTTGAACTGAGCTGTCACAGGCTAAAACTGAGCTTCTACTATGAGTAGCACACCTATTTATAACATTTGTTCGAACCTGAGCCTTCAGAGCATCAGGGAGCATAACAAAAGGAAATCAAAAGTGATAAATATAAGAGAATATATGGGAAACAAAAGACGAGGTGAGTATATCTGGAAGGTGGCAAGTATAATGACCATAGAGCACAATATAAAATGTGAGCACATATGGAATGACAAGCATAAGGATCATAGGGGGACAAAACAAAATATGAATGTATATGAGACTCAAAGGGGAAAAGCCAGAGCACATCATGTTGGGTTGAAGCTTGGGGGTATCGAGGGCTGATTGCAGATCCTTCAATTTATCTCTCATGCCTGGGTTTTAATAAGATGAGCTAGCTAAGTTAGCTTTTGTAAGTTTCCGACTGGGTGGCTCAAACGTCCGATTGGCTGCTCTTGGTGGATTCTAAATATTATAAGTTCTCCCCATGCAGTGGTCGAATGTGAGAGGTTGTAGTAGTTTATTCCACTTTAAATTAAGTCAATCTACACTGGGTTTTGCTATTACAATATGGATTATTGTGAAATACGTGTCACGTGCGTGATCTCAGACCTAGCATGTCAATGCTTCTTACATCTCCTGGGTTCTTGAAGTTGTGACTATCCACAGTCACACTCTAATCAGGTTAGGCTCAGCATCTCAAGATTTCTCGATGCATAAAATGCAGTTCACGATGCATTCTGTTTATCTATCTTCTCTTTTCTCCATCATATCCTATCAACAGCAATAACAACAGCAACAACAGCAGCAGCAGCAGCTTATCTATTGATAGGCTGATTGAACATGAAGAGGGGTGTGAGAGGTGCATGAAGATGGGCCAGGTCTGTCAGGGGTACTCTGGACAGCCTGTATCTACTGCCACATGAAGGCCAGGTAGTGATGCAAGCTAGCTATATATGGGAGGGCTGTGTGTCACCTACAGAATGAGCAGGTGGAATGTGAGATGCACAAAGCTTGTCAGCACGCAATAGCGCAGGTGCTAAGGATGCTAGTCGCATCTGTTCTCAAGGTAAGTGACATTGAGGAGTTGGTCACCGGGATGGATGAGAGTGCTGTCCATTTCCAAATGGCAGCCTTGGAGAGGCACACGTGCATGTTGTTCTGCACTGCAGATCAACTGTGTGACCTGGCGGAGGAGATGCTGGCTGAGACCAGTGCACTAGGAAGGGTAGTAAGGGGTGAGAAGGAAGAGTAAGGAGTAAGAGGAGTGAGAAGAGGGGGTAAGGTGCATCAAAATGATGCTTTTCGTCTAGTGTCCCCTCATGGGACAAATAAAACAAAGAAAAAGAAGAAAAAGAAAAAAAATAATTTGGACTTTTGTATATATATAGTTTTTGTGTGTTTTTGAATGTTATAAATTTTTGTTTGCAGTTTTGATGTTTTGGGGCGAAGGTAACATTATTAGGTGGATGGTTCAGAGCCTGAGCCAAGGCAGGCCAATATAATAACAAATAAGCATAAATGAGTTAGGAGTCCACTCCACTCTAATACTCCATATTACAGGGTTTGATCCTGTACCACTTCCTCTGCTCTTCTGTTGTTGCACCTGAAGCAGATCAGGAGAGTAATGTTCTGGCTTTCCTCCCTTTGGCAGCACACTAAGCTTCTTCCTTCTAGTTGTGTCTGATCCTTTAGCATCAATTGTCATTTGTACTTGTATTTCTTCCTACACACCTGTTTGTACTTTGGTAGTCATAGGCAACATTGCTACTCCAAACTTATCTTGAATTGCTAAGAGTTGGAGTCGTATTGTATACATACTGCTATACTTATCAGAGAGTTCCTGAGGTTCGGTGCCCTTGTCCATTTCTCTAACCATAGTATGATACACTGCCCTATCTGCTTCTTTGAGAGTGACAAATTTGTGCCAGTTCTGGTCGTCCTTGGTGATTCAGCATTTTTCTCTAAACTAAAAGAACTTCCATCTTCCTTCTTGCTTAGTAAAGGAGAGTTTCAGTAGTTTGTGCATTGCTTCTTTGAATATTACAAGCAGTGCAATTGTTGCTGGTTCCCTTTCTTTTCTCTTCTCTAGTAGTACTGTTGCAGGTTCCTCTTCTTCTTCTTTCTTGGTTTCTTGTCCTGAGTCAATATTGCTATGGTAATAGACTGTAGTTTCCCATTCTTCCTCTTTTTTGTCATCCGCATCCCATTCTTGCAGAATGTAATCCAGAATTTTTTACCATCTTCTGCGCTTATGGAGTTTTCTTGGGGCTAGAATTAGCTGTATAGAATATAGTTGTACTGTTCTATTAAAAGCAATTTCCTTCCTACCTTTATGAAGGATTCCTTTGGTCTAGTCGATAGTTGGCTTATACTGTTCAAGCCAATTATTTCCTATAAGAAACTTGTCTTTGTATGTATCCACCACTGCAATGTCCATTAAACCTCTTGTAATCCCTATATCCACTATTGCTCGGATGTTCTGAGTCCATCCACTATGATTAATTGATCTATTGGCATTTCGGATAGTATAGTTACCTTCTGCAGGCACTGTTCTTAGTCCTAGGCTCTGTATAACCATGGGACTAATAGTAGTGATTGTAGATCTGGAGTTAATCATAGTCGAGAGATTAATCTTTTTCTGTCCCTGACTGACATCAATAGGTATAGTAGGATGCTTGGAATTTGGTCTAGCAATAGTCCATCAGTGCTTTATTTCTTGTGTGTCCTTCGAGCCCTCGCTAGTGTCTAATATTGACTGGTGGCCCTTCAAAAATCCTCCTCCTCAGAATCCTCCTCGAGGGCATGTGAAGCCTATTCTTTACATCTTGGTAACTTTATTTGTTTGTCCAGTAGATCTTCTATCTCAGAATCACTGCTAGTCCCAACTTCCCAGCATTTTAGGAAGTGACCAGTCTTGCCAGATCGTCTCTTTTGCACCCGTCTCTTGTAGTTAGTTCAGTGTCCACAGCTTCTCTATTGTTCTCGCCCTACATTGTTGCAGTCCTGTACAAAGTAACCTATTTTGCTGCATGCCCAGCATACCCCAGAATTTTCACCTCAGAAACCTCTAGTAAAGCACCTAGACATGTTGATGTCCATAGGCTCACTCAGAAACTCAGCTGGATGACAAGCTTCTAAGGGCACTGGTGTGTACAATACCACTTGCCCATCTTTAAACATAGGGGTGTACTTCTTGTTACTGCCTATTACCTTGGCAGCTATCAGACTGGCCTCTAGATTGCTAGTGTTCTCTTGCCATTAGGTCAGGTCCCAAGTAGGGTAGTCTGTATTCATAAGCAGGGCCTTTAAGATAGCCTGGTTAAGTCCTCTCTTGTATTCGTAAATCAGTGCTTGATGATCATAATGACTTGGTAATCTCATTCTGATATTGTTAAAGGCCCTGTTATACTGCTTCACCTGCACCCATTCTTAATAAATTGTCCTAATATTTCACCCGGCTTCTTCTTGAAGTCCAAAAATGCTATTGTGGTTGAGCGCTAATTTGTTCCATAGGTCATCCTCGTTGTCTCATCTACCTTTCTTGTCAACAACAAGCTCATTATTTACATCTTGCTTGTAGGTGGAGATTAATTGATTCCTGTTCACAGCCCATTTGCCATTAACTCAAGTCTGAGCTTGACCTCACAGACATTTCAAAATGATCTTAACCCTCTTTTCTCAGTTGCTCAGATGTTTCTCATTCAACTAGCTGATTATTTGGTTCTGAAAGTTTTTAAGTGACTCATAAGAGTTTCTCTTAAACAAGAGATACTTTATGATGTCTTTGTTTGACATATTGACCTAGATGAATTCAACCAATATTTTTATGAGTATCACTGAAATTCAGCACATATTAATAATACATGATTTAGTAGCTAAGTTATCCAGTGAGTACCACCTCCACTTTTCAACTAGCCACCTTATCCTTCCTGCCTAGTCAGTTTTTAGGTATCTTCCTTCCTCTTGGCAAGCTCCCAGCTCTAAACCAAGGCCTATCTCCTTTCTTCCTGAGCTTCAAGTCACTCTTTGCTGCTTTCATATTCCTTGCTTTCCTCTTCTATTTCCCAGCCATCGTTTACATTGAAGTACTCCTAGTCCTCACTAGTTTGTGCCTCTACATTGTGGCCTCACACCCATACTACCATTATCATATTTGTCACTCCTAGCACCAGCTGTCTGACTACCATGTTGGCAGATTCTAGCTGTGCTGGGCAGCTACTAGGACACAAGATAGGACCATAAATATAGTCAGAGTTAGGTGAGTACTCACTTGCTGTCTAGAGCCTTTCTTCCCTCTCCTCCAGCTCTCAAGCACTTGGAGTAGGTGATCCTGGTGGCGAGTCGTAGTGCAGGTCTTGAATTCCATGTTAGGCAGATGGCTCAAGGGCTGAGTCGAGGCAGGCCAATACAACAACAAACAAGCGTAGATGAGATAATCTCAAACACGTCGCTCAGGTCAAGACAGCTAAGACAAGGCTTAAGTCCAGACCGCCAAATGCTATGTCACAGTGAAGGTAAGTAGAATTCAGCAAACTAATAATACAAGAGTAGATACCTATGTTGCAGTGAAGGTAAGTAGAATAGAAAGACAAGGAACGAAAGAGTCAAACTATCTACTTATATAGACTTTGAGCATGGGAAAGGTCTACTCTAATGGGAGGTCACATGACAAGGAATGGGATGATTAGTGAGCGTGATAGAACATTGTGGAATGTTCCAGTGAATGGATGAATAAGTGCATAAGAAAAATAAAAGAAAAGGAAAAGAATATTAAAAATGGATGATGACATAAGAAAGGAAAAGGAAAATGTTCGAGTCCTTACATCACCCCCCTCTTCAAGGTTGGGCGTCCCAACCAACCACATAAGCCTTCTGAGGATGTGAACTTGTACAGCGCTCACAGGCTTTGTTGAGGTATCGTTAACTTCCTCGGAGCTCTAGGATGTTTGCAATAGAATTCTTGAATTGATTCCTGTGCATTATCCTTGATGTCAGATTCCGGCTGCCATGTCGCTTCCTCATATCCAACCCACTTGACCAGGAATTGGAGCTTGCCTTAATGCAGACGCGAGTCGAGTATTTCTTCAACCTCGTACTCTTCCTGCTCATCAATGATCACTAGCGGTGGTGGAGGTGGCTTCTTCTGAGATTTGAAGGACAGTTGGACGGCTGGTTTGAGCAAGATCTCGTTGAAGACTGGATGGACCTTCTTCCAGGTCTTCAGTAGTTTGAGTCTGTATGCACTCGCGCCAATCTTTTTCACTACCTTGAAGGGACTGAACCATTTATCATCCATCTTCTTCATCGGTCGGATCGTCTTGATATTTCATCCATCTAAGAAGACTTTTTGTCCTGCCTCATAGTTAACAGACTTCCCAGCATGACAGTTGTAGAAACACTTCATGTCTTCATTCACTTGGGTTAGGTTACCTTAGGCGAGTTCATGCACCTCCTTGACATGCTTGGCAAATTCTTCTGCTGACAGGTTTGATGATGCCATTCCAACCCCTGTGAAGTCTAAGGGGTGCATTCCTGTATTAATGAAGAAGGGAGATAGCTTTGTCGCTGAATGTTTGCAGTTGTTGTATGCAAATTCTGCGAGAGCCAGCCAGTCTGCCCAGTCCGACTGCTGATGGTTGACGTATAGCTAAAGGTATTGTTCTAGTTCCTAATTAACCTACTCTGTCTGTCCATCAGTTTGTAGGTGATATGCTGTTGACGGGTTGCCTTCAATGTGGAGGAGCTTGTACAACTCCTTCATTATCTTCACATCAAATTGCACCCCCCCGGTCGTGAATGATCTTCCATGGTAGTTCATATAATTGGAAGATGTGGTCTCTGTAGATCCTAGCCATGCCTTCAGCCGTTAACTTTGTCATCATCGGAATCGCATAGATTTGTTTGCTAAAGTGATCGACTACTATGCAAATCACATTGAACCCATTCGATTCTGGCAACTCTCCGATTAGGTCGACCGTGACAATTTGCCATGGCGCCTTCAGCACCTCGTTAGGGTGCAAAACCTTTGCTCTCGTTATCCTTAGAGCCTTCGTCTGCTGACAATGATCACACCCCTGCACATACACCCGCACATCTGCACTCATCCTCGGCCACCAGTACCTGCATGCTATCAGCTGGATCATCTTCATCGCTCCTGGATGTCCTGCCAGGGTCGAGTCATGGTGTTCCTTCATGACAATCTCTCTGATGCTTGCTGGTATGTATAGCCGACGGCCCTTTCTCCACATGTCCTCTCTCTTCTCAATGTTCTTTGGCCTCACTCCCTCATCCTCTTGTCTCTGTGCTTTCATGACCTTTTCAACGAGTACCTCCCTTGACGTCTGAACCGTTCCTCTAACCAGCTATTCCTTCTTGACAAAAGTCACGTTCTCGTTATCGTGCTCGCCCTTGTCATAATCAGCTCAGCGTGACAACAGATCAGCTTTTCCTAACATCTTTCCAGGCTTATGGACTAGCGTGAAATTGAACTCAGCTAAATTGAGTCGCCAATGGGCTTGTCGACAATTTAGCTTCTGTGGCGATCGGAAGTACGTTAGATTTGTGTGGTCTGTCCATACCTCAAAAGGTTGGTTAGCTCCCTGGAGATATTGTCACCATTCCTTTAGGGCTTGAACAATGGTGAGCATTTCCTTGTCGTAAATCTTATAATTTCGCTCTGCCTCTAGGAATGTTGACGACCAATAAGCAATCACCTTCCATTTGCCGTCTTGTTTCTGGAGAAGGACTCCACCAGTCGCAAAGTCCAACACATCTGCTTCCACATGGAAAGGGTCCTTGTTGTTGGGTATCACTAACATAGGAGGACTACTCAAACGACGCTTCAATTCCTCGAACACTACCTGTTCATCTTCGCCCCACTTCCATTCCACCTTACCCATCAGTGTAGTCAAGGGTTTGACGACCAAACTGTAATTCTTAACAAAATGTTGCAACCAATTTCCTAGTCCCAGGAATTGTTGCAGTTCATGAATGTTCTTTGGAACTGGCCAGTCCTGTACTGCTGTCGTCTTCTTGGGATCCATTCGAACTTCGCCATTGCCAATGATGTGCCCGAGGTACTTGACTGTGTCAACTTCAAACTTGCACTTCTGCGGCTTTAGGAAAAGTCCATTTTGGCGAAGGATCTCAAAGACTTGTTTGGTGCACCTGCGATGTTCCTCTAGATTGTTCGAGAAGATGAGAATGTCATCGAGGTAAATGATGACAATACCCTCATGAATTAGTTCCTGAAAGATATTGTTCATAAAGCCTTGGAACGTTGCTGGTGTATTACACAAGCCGAAGAACATGACTGTGGGTTCAAATAAGCCTAGATTCATCCGAAACGCTGCCTTCCACTCGTCTCCCTCACAAATCCGGATGTTGTAGTATCCTCAACGAATGTCAAGCTTCGTGATGTACTTCGCATCCTTGACCTTGTCGATGAGCTCATTTATCAGTGGCAACAGGTATTTGTTCTTGACCGTCCCTTCATTGAGCTTTCGATAGTCTTGGATTGCTCGTAAGTTCCCATCCTCTTTCTTGATAAAGAAGAATGGTGATGCCATTGGAGATTTTGACTGTCAGATATGTCCTGACACTAGGTTTCCCTCAATGAACTTCCTCATCGCTTCTTGTTCTTTTGGCGATAACGGGTAAACCTTGCAGTCACTGGGTTTAAAATCTGGTTTCAGATCAATAGTGTGGTCCCACGTTCGGTGGTTTGGTAAGCATTCGAACGATTACTCACTAAAGACATCAGCGTATTCCTCCAGGTAAGGCGGCCATTTTGCCACTTCCTTCATCTGCATATTCCTTACAAACTCTTCATCTATCTCCTTGCTCGATAGTGACGACTCACATTCATCAGGGCAACAGGTGAACTTAACTGTTCCCAACCTCCAATCAATCTCAGGATTGTGCTTCATCAACCAGTCATGTCTGAGGAAGATGTTGCTCGATGCTAAGGATGTCACCACCAGTCAAATCTCTTCCTCGTGTTTCCCAAAGAACATTCGTACAACTACGTATTCCTTGATCAATCCAGCCTTGTTGCTTGTTCCATCAGCATTAAAGACTGGTCTAGGCCGAATGTACCTTTGAGTGGGGAAACCGTTGAAACGTGTCTGCTGGCTCTGAAGGCCAACTGACAGTCTGAAGGTCTGAGTTCGACCTCTGGGGGTCAACCAGATGTGTACAATGTAAGAGGTAGTGTCTATAATGTGAGGAGTGTATGCTAGTGTCGAGGGGAATGGCTTAGAGAAGGGGGAAACAAAATACAAAAGGGTGCCGTGTCGGAAGTGTAAACTGAGCCACCTACTCTGAGGTCGAAAACTAGCTAGCTAAGACGATGATGTAAAATAAGAGATCAAAAGTACTCGTCGACACGATCCTAACAGATCAAGAATCACAATGAATGGATAAGAAATGAGGGAGATACAGACTGAACAAGATATCGGAAAACTATCGTAAAATCGGAACTTGGCGAAATGAAGCGGAACTCTGCGGAACTCGTGGGTGAAAATACTCGAAGATGAAGAACGATGAGACGAATCGAACGAATGCTGGACCGAGGTGATCGGTGGAGAACTGATGGAGATATAGCAAAATCGACGATCTGCTGGGCTGGAGTATATGCACAACTGGTGCAACTGTCGGAACTGGACTGGAACTCGAGGGAACGGACTAAGACGAAGCTGGGAGACTAGGGAACTTGACTGGAGATGATATGAGTCGAAACTGGGGCGTTCTGGGGCTCCCCCTTCTCATTAGAGCGGCACAGGAGGCTTATATACAGCAGTGAGCCACCCATACAACAAAGGCTCGAAACATGATTCAGGGAGATAAATAAGGAAAGAAACCAAATAAAATGTAAATATGGACATCCAACCAAGTCATCTGCATCACAGCCTGTCGTCTGAAAGGGGTAGACAATAGAGAGTGAGGCTGGATGGAGGGGAACAGAAGGCTGCTGAACCGTAAATGCACAACCTACTGATCCACACTGCAGATCCTTCCACATATGGTCAAGGTCGATCGTTCTGATGATTGGCATGTCAGATCGTCCAAATAGAGTAGATCCGAGCTCAAATCCGCAGGTATCTCTACACCGTTGAAGAGTAAGTCTGAAGCTTGGGAACGTACGGAGTCGTTACGACCAGTTCCGCGGTGTTCTGACTGGTTTCGCTCAGTTTCAACTGGTTTCGCTCGAACGAGTAGACTTAGCAAGAACGCCATAGTCCTGATGGCACGTGCACCGTTCTTTGATCAGCCATCAAGACGGGAGAATCATGGCATCGAGTTTGCATGCGTCGATCACAAGTCTCCGGACCTCGGATCCGCATTCTAGACAAAGAGATTTGACCCTGCAACCTCATCCTCAGTCCCTCTCCTTTGTTAAACATTGCAGACTTACTTTGTCAGGCTATCCAGAGCCCTTCCAAGTCGTTTCCCCGAGTTCCGCTTTGTTCCGCTCAAAGAGACCCGGTGAAACTCCTGTGCACTGTCTGATAGCTGAGGAGTGTCACAGTTCTTGGGGGCTGTTCGGTAAGATTAAAACGAGTGGAAAGAGAAGGGTGACTCTTGGGGGGGAAAACTAGAGAAGCGCTGATGCGTCGATCTGGGTTCCGGAGCGGTTCCGGAAGGGATGGAGGAGAAATGGGATTGAAGGCTGCTGGATGTATGCGAGGGGGGGGGATTGGATTAAAGGAGATAGGCGAAGAAGCAAGGCGGGAGAAGTCGAAGCAAGGGGGATTGGCGGTGGCGGTGCGAAGGTAATCGATGTCCTCACAGGTAATCCCTCGATGGATTCGAACCCTGGAGGCAGAAGACGATGGGACGAAGCTTAGAGAAGGACTTCCCCTAAGCGCTGACGATTCGAAGGTGATCCCTTCGAGGATCCGACACGATATAACGGGTTACGATGAGTTACGACGAGTTTCGGTGGGTTACGAAGCGAAACGGAGCTATACGACGCGGAACGAAGCGATACGCAAGGGACTCAAGTGAGACCTTGCGTAGAGGCGTAGGGAGGAGAGATGAGGGTCTCTGACTTCAACACGGGTTGAACTGATCACACTGGGCTCGGGTACGACTGCAGAGCAGGAGACTCGAGGCGTATGAGACAGAACTATCATGTATTTGTGGGAGATAGAGTCGAGGAGAGTACAGGAAGAGTCGAATTGGTCTCGACTGTAGCTGAAGTGGGTTCAAGCCCGAGCTAAACTGTTTTCTGCTAAAACTCTCCGGGCTAAAACTGGGCTCCTACTACAAGTTGCTCGCCTATTTATAACTTTGTCCGAACCTGAGCCATCGGAGCGTCAGGGAGCATAACGAAAGGAAATCGGAAGTGAAAATCATAAGGGAACGCACGGGAACAAGGTACGAGGTGAGCATATCTGGAAGGTGGCGAGATAATGACCATAGAGCATAATACGACATGTGAGCGCACACGGAATATTGAGCATAAGAATCATAAGGAACAAAACAAAATATGAACGCATATGGGACTCAAAAGGGGAAAAGCCGGAGTGCGTCGCGTCGGGTCGAAACTTGGGAGGTGTCGGGGGCCGATTGCGGATCCTTCAATTTACCTCTCGTGCCTGGGTTTAGTAAGACGAGCTAGCTAAGTCAGCCTTTGTAAGTTTTCGACTGGGTGGCTCGAGCGTCTGAAGGTTCTTCCTACGCAGCGGTCGAGTGCGAGAGGCCACAGTAGTCCGTTCCACTTCAAATCGAATCGATCCGCACTGAGTTCCGCTGTTACGATGCTGATCACCGCGGAACACGTGTCACGTGCGCGATCTCGGACCTAGCGTGTCGATGCTTCTTACATCTCCCGGTTTCTTGAAATCGTGACTGTCCGCAGTCACACTCCCAATAGGGTTAGACTCGGCGTCTCTAGATTCTTGACGCGTAAAACGCGGTTCGCGACGCGTTCCGTTCATCTATCCTCTCTTCTCTCCGTCATGTCCCATCAACAGCAACAACAACAGCGACAACAGCAACAACAGCAACAGCAGCAACAACAGCCGCTGTTCGACGAGATTCCTGTCTCAGCGGAGGGCTTCGTGTTCAGCGACACGTGGCTTTACGGTGTCGGAAACCAGGTCCAGGTCATCGAGCGTTTGCACGAGGACGTGGATCAGAGACGGTTCGTGAGGATGACCGTTGCGCAGTCCGTTGAGAGGGCGGAGGAAATGCGTGAGATCCAGGTGCGCTTTCTTTTCTGTCTTCATCTATTCTCTTCGTTCCGTTCCGACTTCCTGAATTTCATAGACCGCGAGAAAGAGACTCGAGGACCTTCGGCCCGAGTGGGTGCCCATCGATTTGATGTGGCCGCCGTATGCCGCGCGTTTCTGGGCGGAAAGCGTGGTTGCGCTTGCGGATCGTTGCGCAACCCTCAACATCAACTGCGACCAGCTCGATGCGCTCAAGGCTTCGTACCTCGAGGACGAAAAGCGTTCGAAGCCGGACACCGAAGTCTACGTTCAGCAATGGCGTGCGGGTTTGACCGGTCTAGAAGGGGCGATCGGTCGTCACCGCAATCTGCTACGGCCACTGGTTGGCCATTTCGACGAAAGGAAGGACGAGCTGGAGAATACGGTCATGAAGATCGATCTGGACCAGGTGAGTGCTCATTCTCGCTTCTTCTTCTAATCTTGCTAACTGTTGAACTTCTAGCTATGGCGGATGTTTTGGGTCGGTCGTCGTCCTCCCGGCACGGAGATTGACGACGTCTGGACCGAATTCGGGTGGCTCGCTTGGGCGGAGATCCGGGGAATCCTCCTCTCAGCGCCGCTGAAGAGTCACGTCCATGAGGCCCTGCGGTGCTGGACTGCGTATGAGGAGAAGTGCTGCCCGTGCTCGGTCAAAGCCGCAGACGCACTCGTTGCGCTGCGTTCCGACGCGCATCTCGGCGGATCGGGCCCCTTTTCGTCGGGTATATCCAAATTGACCGAGTCTGCCCTCAGGACGCTGCTGGGTCGTCAAGACTTGAGTCAGGTGGAGCGGGAGTCCGTCATCAGCGAGCTGGAAGATCGTGCGGACCGAGTTTTGTACTTGAGCGAGCTGGAGAAGATGGCAAGCGCGGTCAGGGTTCCGTCGCCGTCTTCGGATCGCGAGAGAGATGAGAGGCCCACGAAGCGGCCTCGGATTGTCGATTATTCGAGCAACGAGGAGTCGGTAGAGGGGAACTGCAACAACAGCAGCAGCAACATTCCTTCTGCTGCCAACGGTTTCTCTTCTGGGGGTCCGGCTGGAGATGACGACTTTGGGGCTTTTGACGAAGCGCCCCTCTTTCTTCCGGACGGTGCTGTCAGCGAGAGCAACAGCAGCAACAGCAATCCTCCGGCTGCGAGCGAGTCTCCGAGTGCAGAACGAATGGAAGAGGATGAGGGAAGCCAAGGCGATGGCAGGGACGGTAGCAGCAGTAGCAGCAGCAGCAGCAATTCGTCTGCTGGTGGCTGGGTCGTGCATGATGAGGGGTGTGAGAGGTGCGCGAGGGCAGGCCGGGTCTGTGAGGGTTTCCCTGGGCAGGCCTGTGATTACTGCCGCACGAAGGCCAGGCGGTGATGCGAGCTGGCTACGCACGGGAGGGCTGCGCGTCGCCTGCGGAACGAGCGGGTGGAACGCAAGACGCGCGAAGCTCGTCAGCGCGCAACGGCGCAGGTGCTGAGGATGCCGGTTGCGCCTGTCCTCGAGGTGAGTGACATCGAGGAGTTGGTCGCCGGGACGGACGAGAGCGCCGTCCATTTCCGGATGGCGGCCTTGGAGAGGCGCGCGCGCGTGTTGTTCCGCGCTGCGGATCAACTGCGCAACCTAGCGGAGGAGATGCTGGCCGAGACCAGTGCGCTAGGAAGGGGTGGTAAGGGGTGAGGAGGAAGAGTAAGGAGTAAGAGGCGTGAGGAGAGGGGGTAGAGTGCGTCAAAACGACGCTTTTCGTCTAGTGTCCCCTCATGGGACGAATAAAAAAAACAAAGAAAAAGAAGAAAAAGAAAAAAAATAATTTGAACTTTTGTATATATATAGTTTTTGTGCGTTTTTGAATGTTATGAATTTTTGTTTGCGGTTTTGACGTTTGGGGTGAAGGTAAATAATAATGGAAGAATGAGGATTGAGATATGAGAAAATGAGAGATTAGAGAAAATAAGCGGTGATTATTGAGTCGAAAGGACTGAGAGAAAAATAAGCTAGTTGCGCTGTTTTGCGCAGCGCTACGCCGGGTTGCAATTCGCAACTGAGCGCATGAAGGTGAACACGCGGTTGAACGCGTATCTCGGTTTGCGCGAACACTTTTCCGAGGGTCTAAATGCGGTTGAGCGCGAATAATTCGAAGGAAGGAAAAATCGAGAGGAAAATCGGGAGAGGAATGAAATGAAACGAATAATCGAAAGGATCTAATAGAAGAAGAATGTCAGTGGTTTGCATGGAGGGTATCAGAACTGAATGGTGTTTATAAGTTGAGGTTTTGAGATTCCGACTGGGCGTCGGAAACGTCGTCTTCTTCTGGTTCGATTGAGGGGTTGGCGTCGTCCTTGAGTTCGTCATCTGCTGCGTTTACGAGTTTAGTAACGGGTACAGAGAGATTCGAATGAGGAAAGTAAGGAATCAGGCGAAACGCAGCTACTCGGATCTTCGAGACTGATCCGTCGAGTTCCGCAATGACATATGAGCCGGCCTTTGTTTTGCGTACTACCACGTAGGGTCCTAGGTATTGGGGCTTCGTCTTGCGATTAAGTTCCATTTTGATGCGCGTATTTCGCAACAATACGAGTCGTCCTGGCTGGAAATCGTAGTCTTTGATTTTGGCCTTGTTGATCTCTTCGAATTGTCGTGCGTATGCATGCCGGGCATCGGAAACTAGTCTGGCGATTCGATCCAGTTCCTCAGGGCGCTTCTGGAGCTGCTTCGCACGAGTTGCGATAAGTTCCGCAGTCGGAACAGGCGTATCGACCGGGGGGGCTAAGTACGTGGCTTCGGCGAGGTCGAAAGGTAGAATAGGCTCTACTCCGTGTACCATGTAATACGGGGACATTCCGGTCGCCTTCTGGATGGTGATTCTTTCTGCCCAAAATACTGAGTAAGCTTGGTCGCTCCATCGTTTGTCATTACCGTCTACAGCCTTTATCAGGGCTTCCTGCACATCGTAGTGGCGTCTTTCTACAATTCCATTGGCGCGAGAGTTGTATGCTGAGATGCGTATGTGATTGATGTGATATCGATCCTTGAGGTAATCGAGTGCTGCGATGAACGGTTTCCCATTATCTGTTACGAGCTCGGGACAAGCGCCGTATCGGCAAAGGAGGTCTTGGAAAATGAACTGGGCTATCGCTTTGCCGGTTTCTTCGCGCAAGAGTCAAAATTCGGGGTAACCAGATAAAGCGCATCGGGCTTGTACGATGTACCGGTATCCTCCAGACTTCGGCATTACCTTGGTGTCGATGTGTATGCGCTGGAAAATCGACGGTATTGTTGGTACGACCGGAGGAATTAGAATGTTCTTCGTCTGGCGAACTTGGCACTCATGACAGGTGCGCACGTAGTATTTGACGTCTGGACCGAGGGTAGGCCACCAAAATCGTTCCAGGAGTCGAATTCGAACAGAGTATACTCCCTTGTGGCCTAGATCGTCATGCGCTTGCTTTACGAGGTTCCATCTGCGTTCCGGTTCGATTACGACCTGGTGTCGTCCGTTCCGCACTTTCTTCCACAAACGTCCGTCTCTAGCGAAGAAATTTGCCGCGTACCTGATCAGTGCTGCATAGCCACGATTGTCTAACTGATCCGGTCGCTTCTGGCCGATCAAGAAGCTCTTGACGTCATCCAAGCGAGCGTCTTTCGGGTTAGCTTTCTCGGAGCTGGGAAACAAGGTCAAAGCGATGTCAGTCATCTTCGGGAAGTCAGAGTCGCCGTTTCTCTCCTGGCGTTTCCTATTCGATCTCTCGAGGTATCCTATTGATCCGAGAGTTGCTTGCACATTTCCAGGGCTCGATGGGAGTCGTTTCGCTTGGTTGCGCACACGTAAGTCTGTGCAATACGTCGTAACCGGGTTTTCGATGTAGAATCTATACGTGTCGTCTATCCACTCTTCGTATCCTTCGTCCGGAGGTGGATCTTTGGGTGCCGGGGGTCGTCGAGAAAGTCCGTCGGTGCATTTGAAGTCCGCCGCTGGGATGTGGCGAATCTCGAAGTCGAATAGAAGTATCCCGGCGATCCAGCGGTTGATCGTAGCATTTGGTTGTAAGTCCGGGTTGTTAATCATGCCTTTGATGTATGCTGCGTCCATTTCTACGACAAGCTTGCGCACTCCGATGAGATATAGTCGCATGGCGTGTAACGTACGAAATAGTCCGTAAAGTTCGATTTTTGGTTGGGAGTATGTTGCTTGCGTAGCATTCCAGTTTATGGAACCGAAGCGATTAATCCTTCTTCGTCCATCTACGTGTTCTTGACCCAAATACCATCCTACTCCGATAATCGATGAATCCACCGCTAGTACGACTTCGAGTTCCGATTGATAGTCTATTGCGCATAGAGCTGGGCACCTAATGACCGCTTCCTTCAACTCGTCCATTGATTCCTGTTCTTCGTCTGTCCAATCGAAAATGTTGTTCTTCCGAGTGAGTCGATTGAGGGGGCGTGCCATCTTGGCGAAATCCTTAATGAAAATTCGCAGGACTCCCACTGTTCCGAGGAATCCTTTGACTTCGGTTACCGATCGGCATGGCGGCCAGTCACTGACCTTCTGGACTTTCGATTCATCTGGCTCTCGTCCATAATATGTCAGTTTGTGTCCGAGAAATACGATTGACTCAACGCCGATCTCCATTTTCTTTCCTGAGTACGTCCCTCCCACTGCCTTGACTCGCTGCAAAATTTGATTTACGTCGCATATATGCTCGTAAATAAATCGCCTAATCCCTGGATTCTCTGGCAGGGTTTCGTAAGAGCCATCCGGGAGTTCGTAGCGCATTTTGGGACCTAATCCGGGCGAATCGTCTGCATACGGATCGGTACAGTGCGGAATCTCGTCTTGTAGGATGAAAGCGACGTCATTGTGCATAATCTGAAGGGAATTCGTGTATCCCATCGGGAGAACCGTCATTCTGAACGTTCCCAAGGGAGTCTGAAATGTCGTGAGATCTCGAGAGCGTTCGTCTAGAACTCGCTGGTCAAAAGCCACATAGAAATCGAGGCTCGAATAACAACTTCGTCCGCCGCAACGCTCCGCAATGGTCTCTATATTTGGCGGAACGGCTGAGTCTCGGACGGAAACGCCATTCATGTCTTGCAGGTCGAGTATAAATTGAAGGGAGACTCCATCTTTCTTGACTAGGCAAAACCATCGTGATCGGTACGAGGAGTTAGACGGTTCAATGGCTCCATTCTTGATTTTCTCGCGAATCAGGTTGATGGTACGCTCGAGAATACCCGGAGGAATAGGTATGTTCTTGTGTACCCACGGTACATGCGGTACCGTCGGGATGCGAATCGGATCGAAGTATTGCGCATCGAAACTACCCCGTTCCGCTTCCGTCCACGCTAGTGCTCCTTCCTGCAGCATAAGTAGGTTAGCAACTAGCAGCCTTTCTTCGGGCCATAAGAACTGATTCTCGTCAATCCTGAGGGCTTCAAACCGCTCCTTCGTCAGTCTGCCTATGGGCGTAAACGGTCTCGGTTTCTTTGGTATTTCGGGCAGTCCTTCGAGCGGGTTCGGATGCCTCCTTCGGACAATCCGAAATTCTTCTGGTAGTACCCCGGGGACGGGCCGTACTTTCTGAGCGACGCGTTTGTACATGAGTACCGCTGGGTCGTCGTCGTCCGGGGTCTCTAGAATACATGATCTATAAGGTCGATTTGAATAGTCAGTAGCGAAACGCATTGGGTCTTTCATCAGCTTCCGAAGCTGGTTACTAAATAGTGAGGTGAAAGTGTCGGAAACATTGATAGAATAGATAGAAAACGTATTGTTGAGGCTTGAACACGTATAATTGCCTACGTCTCGCTGACGTCTTAGTATCAGTTCCTCGACGTCTGCTGAAAACCCTGTTGCGCAACATTGCGCAACACGTTCCGAATTCCAGTCGCGACCTTACTATGTCGATTCCTGTTGTTGGGGTCTGATAGCGTTATATGCTGGTCTCCCGAGGTATAATCCTTGGTTTCGCATTCGGTTACTGCGAAGAAGGGTCATCCGAGTAGCGCCTGGAACGGTGCCTGACGAACGACATGCACTTGCAGGGAAAGATCAATTCCGGCTATCGTAAACTTGGCGTTCGGGATTAATCCTACGGTGGCCGACTTCGCTGTGTCCGCCATCTCGATGGTCGTGCTCTGGTCCGGTGATAGGGGCACTTGAAGTTTTTCCCAAACGTCTTCCCTAATCAGACACACTGCTGCGCCTTGATCGAGTACGCACTCCACTTTCATCGCGTCCTCCACTACGGCTGTAATCGTATGAAGGGGGAGAGTTGCTTCCGCGGTCACTCCCGATGTTCCGATGGACAGAATCGAGTCCTCAGGTTGTTGCGATGCGGTTCCGCACAGTTGTGTGGCGTAACTCGGCGATTCGACGAGATTCACATCGGCAGCGTTATATCTCTTTGCAGTAGTGAGTTCCTTTAGTTGCTTTCGTAGTTCGGGGGCGATCGATAACAGTTTCCTTTGGCTAAGCGTAATGCTCGTGTCGAGCATCCGAGTGAGCACGTTAGAGACAGCGTTAGAATCTTCAACGGGGACTACGTAGCGGTATTGGGGTTGGGGGTTCGAGGGTTTTCTAATATCATCCCGCTGCGGTGACGAACGTGAAACCGCCGAGGACTTAGGAATAGGGGGTGGCGACTGCTGCGCCTTCGAAGCCCCTCTTCCCGGCGGTCCCACCTTAGTCGGAATGACTACTCCGTCGAACTTCTGCCTTTTACCAGTCGCCGCTTTCTTCTTTGCCTCGTTGAGCAAGATTTCTAAACGTTCCACTTCGTAATCGGTCTCTTCTGTCTGATCCTCGCCGATTTCCTGGAGCATAGCTGATGCTATCGGCTCGGCCGGGGTTTCCGGGTGCTCGGCGACTTCGATGATGTTGACTGGATGTGACGGGTTCGGCTTTAGCAAGTTGTCAATTCGCTCCATCAGGTTCCGGCCCGAAACCCTACTTGATACGAAGGCTCCGTTTGGCATGACTACTCGTCCGTTCGAGTCACGTAGACACTTTCCGGCCTGGATATACTCGAGTACCATTGGGCACGACCTTATAAAGTGGCCGGGATCGCTGCAGAATGCACATCCGGGCGTGCGAGCCAATGGGGCCGGTTGCGGACCTGTTGCGATTCGAGGGCCCTGGCCTCTAGTGAGCGATTCCAGTGTTACCTGAAAACCCTTCAGCGTTTCCCAAACTTTACTCAAGTCCGTTTCTTCCTTCTTGACGGTCATTCCATGTCCTCCCGACGATGCGCTCATCGTTGCGCTCGTTCCGCCGCTCATCGGGTCGGATCCGATCTGATCGACTGCGGATCCCGAAAGAATGTACATGGCTGCGTTTGCTACTTTCTCGGTGTCGTAGGGGTCGCCCCTCTCGTGGTCCGGGTCCTTGATTTCGAGCCTTTGCAGGATATCCTTCCTAGTCTGGCCCGAAATGCCTCGAAGAAACGCGAATTTCGAGTCGTTCTCGGTAAGTTTGTTGCTGGCAACTAGATACCTGGCTCTGCGTAGGAACTCGCGATGATAAGTGCCGAATTCATCTCTGATGTGAATACCTTTCTCGGCCCATTCGGCGATGAACTGCTCCAATTCGCCCCTAGAGTATCTCTTGCCGTCTGCCAAACTTGGATAAAGCTTCTTGACGGCCGTTTTGAAATTCCCGACGCTCGCAGGGGCGGCAGAAACTTCGGGTAGGGTCTCCCATACTTCTGCAACGTCAGTCTTCGCATAGTACAGGTACCCACGTCTGATGGTAGTCGACGCATCCCAGTTGGAATCTATTGCGATCGCATCCATGTCGTCGAAGAAGCGGAACAGTTCCTTCGGATCGGAACCGTCAAATACTGGTGCTCTCTTGTCACCTCGAAGAGGTGGTCTAACTGCAGCCATCTGGTTCGATATACGCTGCAACTGCTGATAATTGGTCTGAAGTTGGTTAAGGATCTGCAGGTTGCTTCCCAGTCCTTGGAGGTGGTGAGCGAGAGTCAATCTGCTTGGTTGCGACTGTTGCGCAAGCGGATCGACTTGGATCGCTTGATCGGAGGTTTGAGGCTGTCTGAGCCTAGCGGGGTCTGGGTAATCGAGTCGAACAGTGATATCCTCTGGCGACGAGGATTCTTGCTCAGAGAATTCGGTAGGTAGATCGGTTTCTTGGAAACTAAAAGGAGACGATTCGGCCGACGGCTCGAACGATGGTAGGGTACTGGACTCGGTTAGAGGTGAAGGTTGAATTACTGAAGAACTTAGCGACGATGCTGTGGTGCTTCTAGCGCTTGCCCTCTGCCTAGGTGTCCGAGGTGTGACTTGGGGTAAGGCTTGGTGAACTACGGGGATACGGGCTGATTGGCTTCGGGTAGTCTGAGTACTACCTGGAGTTTGGTTACTCGTTTTGGACGAACAGTGAATTTCCCCCCTCGCCGGGGGCTCCACTTGAAACTCCTGTGCACTGTCTGATAGCTGAGGAGTGTCACAGTTCTTGGGGGCTGTTCGGTAAGATTAAAACGAGTGGAAAGAGAAGGGTGACTCTTGGGGGGGAAAACTAGAGAAGCGCTGATGTGTCGATCTGGGTTCCGGAGCGGTTCCGGAAGGGATGGAGGAGAAATGGGATTGAAGGCTGCTGGATGTATGCGAGGGGGGGGGGGGATTGGATTAAAGGAGATAGGCGAAGAAGCAAGGCGGGAGAAGTCGAAGCAAGGGGGATTGGCGGTGGCGGTGCGAAGGTAATCGATGTCCTCACAGGTAATCCCTCGATGGATTCGAACCCTGGAGGCGGAAGACGATGGGACGAAGCTTAGAGAAGGACTTCCCCTAAGCGCTGATGATTCGAAGGTGATCCCTTCGAGGATCCGACACGATATAACGGGTTACGATGAGTTACGACGAGTTTCGGTGGGTTACGAAGCGAAACGGAGCTATACGACGCGGAACGAAGCGATACGCAAGGGACTCAAGTGAGACCTTGCGTAGAGGCGTAGGGAGGAGAGATGAGGGTCTCTGACTTCAACACAGGTTGAACTGATCACACTGGGCTCGGGTACGACTGCAGAGCAGGAGACTCGAGGCGTATGAGACAGAACTATCGTGTATTTGTGGGAGATAGAGTCGAGGAGAGTACAGGAAGAGTCGAATTGGTCTCGACTGTAGCTGAAGTGGGTTCAAGCCCGAGCTAAACTGTTTTCTGCTAAAACTCTCCGGGCTAAAACTGGGCTCCTACTACAAGTTGCTCGCCTATTTATAACTTTGTCCGAACCTGAGCCATCGGAGCGTCAGGGAGCATAACGAAAGGAAATCGGAAGTGAAAATCATAAGGGAACGCACGGGAACAAGGTACGAGGTGAGCATATCTGGAAGGTGGCGAGATAATGACCATAGAGCATAATACGACATGTGAGCGCACACGGAATATTGAGCATAAGAATCATAAGGAACAAAACAAAATATGAACGCATATGGGACTCAAAAGGGGAAAAGCCGGAGTGCGTCGCGTCGGGTCGAAACTTGGGAGGTGTCGGGGGCCGATTGCAGATCCTTCAATTTACCTCTCGTGCCTGGGTTTAGTAAGATGAGCTAGCTAAGTCAGCCTTTGTAAGTTTTCGACTGGGTGGCTCGAGCGTCCGAAGGTTCTTCCTACGCAGCGGTTGAGTGCGAGAGGCCACAGTAGTCCGTTCCACTTCAAATCGAATCGATCCGCACTGAGTTCCGCTGTTACGATGCTGATCACCGCGGAACACGTGTCACATGCGCGATCTCGGACCTAGCGTGTCGATGCTTCTTACACCGGTTCCAAAGGTTTCGCACATATTCTGACCTTTCTATATGCGTCCCCTTTAATCCATTATGCTCTCGTTCCAGACATGCTTAGTATTGTTTCTTTTGACCTATGTGTCCCTTAAACCATTCATATGCACTCCTCTCCTTTGTAGATAGCAATATGCATTCCCTTTTCTTTATGACGTAGGTTCTCTGACCGCTGGGAGGCTCAGTCTTGGACATTTAGTATAAATATAGCACGACTCTCATAGTAGAGGGGGAGCTTAGTTGGAGCTTAGTGGGAGCTTAGCTTGCAGTTCTCACATCGTCTCAAAGTCCCTCGACCTCTAGTCTACTTGTTCGTAGTGGACTCTCTCGTCTCTAAAGTCTAATATACGATATTTCGTGTTCTGTACAGTCGATTGGTGATCTCTCTTCGCAGCAGAGCCGTTTGTACGTTCGTATAGTTTGCTGTGATTGTATAAAGGCTCCTCTTACTTCTCTCACCCGAATTGAAACCTCCTTACGTGTTCCGAACCATTTTGCCCGGTTTCGCTCGTAACCCAGTTACTCTGCGTGCCACTCGCATTCGGTCTTGCAACACCTTCTCCTCTCCAGTGTCATCGGGAAAGGACACCATATCACCCCTTTCCTCCTGACATTCCTCTCTCCGCTTTCTCAAGTCATTGCCCGGCGTTATTCCACATCGTTTCGATCGGAAACAGTCGGTTCCATCGTCCCACACATATCCTTTGATTCTCTCAGTCCCCTTCCATCATCGTTTTGCACCTCTATCCCTCGCATCACATTTCGATACACTCAGCAATTGTTCTTCGTCCATCGTATTGCGTTTCGAATTGTTATACCGCATTCCAACACTTTAGACTATGAGTGAGATCAGCTGCGGTCGCTTTCCAGTGGGTTAGCACAGTCGATTAGTCACGTTCGGGTTGGTGGTTCAACTAGCATAGCTTAGTTAGTTTAGTTCTTGTGCCTTGGGTTAGTTAGCTTTAGTCCAGAGCTCGCAGCTGAGCCGGAGAGTCAATTTAGCCTTTGCACCGCCACCATCGATCTCGGGAGAAGACTACCCTTGGAATTCTTCCTCAAGTGCTTCCCTCAAATCCCCGGTTCTCACTAAGCCCTTCCATTGTATATCCCTATTTCCCTCCATTCCTTTGTGCCCTTAGCTCAGGTGTAATTCTCTGCTGACCGCTTGAAAGTATTCTAGGGCAGCCCCTCGAACTATACACTCCCTGTCCGGCATCAGAACGTCCACAGGAGTTTCAAGTGGAGCCCCCAGCAAGGGGGATTTTACTGTCCAACCATTATGAATACCCCGCCAAATTCGTCTAGCAGACGAGTTACACATAGCCAATCCGCTCGAGTCCCTGTAGAACATCAGGTTTTGCCGCCGACTCAAAGGCCGAGGATTGTCAATCGCAACTTATGTTCCACTGCGGAAAATGTGGAACACAGCAAAACACCCTTGTGACAATCTGTTAGCGCCATTCCTTCCAACATCAATTCCCTAGATCATTCCCCATCTACCATCGCCAATTCAGAACTCCCCAACCTCTCATCCGTGCCAGCTTCCACCCCAGGATCACCGAACAGACCAGCTAGCCCGCCTACCAATTACCAACTACCTACCGGAACTCAACAGATCTTAGCCAGCAACACAGCGATAATAGCTCGTCTGTCTGCTAATGCTAACGTATTACAACAACTTACAAATTGACAAACTGCAATGGTGTACCAACCGCCCTCGCGTGAGGACAAATGTGCCCCAACGTTTGACGGCTCAGAACCAAAGAAACTCCCTAGGTTCTTCGAAGACGTTGCAGAAATCGCAAGACAGGCCGTGTGAAATGATAGAGATCACGTCCGAAAGTTCTTGTACTATGCGAAGACCGACGTCGCAGAACTTTGGGAGACTACCGACGAGATTAACGACCCGAACCCTGATGTGGAGACGGTGAAGAGAGAGATTATAGCTCTATACCCGAGTCTCACGGCAGGGAAACGCTACTCCAAGGGAGAACTGGAGCATTTGGTCGTAGAACGGGCAAAGAAAGGGATCAAGAACTGAGAAGACCTAGGCGAATATCATCGAGAATTCGTCAGGCGCTCTAAGTATCTTATAACAAACGGAAAGATCTTGGAGTCCCAAGCTGATGAGATGTTCCTGATGGGAATTACAGGAGACCTTAGAGAGGTGCTCATTTGTCATATCGAGATTAAGCTGCCAGACCACGATTCGTCTACACCTTACAAGATTAAGGACGTGCTCAAACATTCAAATTTCGTGCTGGGAGGAAAGATTGTGGGCAGTTTCGGCAGTAACTTTCCACCCCCAGCTACCGGAGAAGCTTCGACAAGTATCATGAAGAAGGAAGAAGTGGATTTGGCCAAGGTATTGGATACGTTGAAGAGTTTTCAGGTTAGGCTCGACGCCCTGAGCAAGGGGAACGTTCTGCATCGACCAGGGGCGGAACACAGCGAAACTCCGTGAAACCCAGTTTGCAACTTCTGTGGCAAAGCAGGACACTATATTCAATCATGTATGAAGGTTCTTGAGTACATCCAAGCCGGAAAGTGTGTTAGGAGCCCAGATGGAAGGATTGTGTTGCCGAACAGCGGTCTCATTACAAGGTCACTACTGGGGAACAATCTCAAAGAACAAATTGATAGCTTTCATGCTAAAGCTCTGGCAACGCACACAGTAGGGATGGTCGAGTCGGTCACACCCGCATATAGCCATCAAGCTGGTCCAGCATACATATATAGTCACAACAAAGAAAATCAGGACAAGCAGGAAAATTACGACATCGAACGTTTGGAGATTTTGATTAACGAGGCGAAGAAGAAGGCAGCTGGTGGACGAAGAACGAAGCCCGATGGCGTAGAGATCCCTAGAGTTCAGCCTCATAAGAAGGTGCAGGCGAAATCACAGCCCGCGCCACCGAGTGGCGTGCGGCCCTCGACAAGGTCACTCCAGTCACCGCAGCAGGACGACATTACCAGGAAATCACAACCCCAGTATAAATATGTCATACCAATAGAAGACTCAAGCGCAGTCTCCAACGTTCTGACTCGTACCCTCGATACCCCTATCACCATCAGCCAACGTGAACTCCTCTCAATCGCCCCGGACGTTAGGAAACAGATGAAGGAGCTGACGACAGCGAAGAGATACAACGCAGCTGAAGTCAAATATGGTGAGGTCGTGAATGATTCACTTACGTTACAAGTTGGGCGTTTCACATCGGAACAAGTTGAAACAGGCAAAATGCTTTTGACAGAAGAAATACTGGCGCTCAGTGGACAAGGCGTTGCCGCAGAGGCATCCATGCCCCTCAGGACCGTTAGCGCGTTGATTGAAGACACTCTGGAAGTCGAATGCATGCTTGACCAGGGAGCCGTAGTGTGTCTGCTCCGCGAAGACGTATGGGAGAAGCTTCAGATACCCCTATCCCCTGACAAAGGAATGATCCTCGAGACAGCAGACGCAGCTAGGTCATCTACTATTGGCATGATCTCTAACGCGAAGTTCATGATAGCCGGGATTGACATTTCGCTCCAAGTCCAAGTCGTTCTGAACACTCCATTCCAGGCTTTGTTGGGGAGACCGTTTTTCACTATTATGGAGTGCGAAATGAAGGATTACACATCAGGTGACCAACATATCACCTTAACGGACCCGAACGATTGCAGAAAGCAAAGCAAAATGGCCACCGGAATTCGAACGATCACGCAAGGACCACTTCCAAAGGGTTTTCCGCAAGCGTCGAGGAACTGATTGAGAGAAATCGGAGAGACGAAAATAGTAGTGACCAATTGCCGGTTCAGGTATTTTCTTATGATTTCGAATTTATTTCACACAAAATCCCATCTCTTTTCAACCAACGATTGCCCTATTTATTAAACCAAAATTGCTATACTACTGATAAAGAAGAACGGTCATATTGTTCATGTGTTTTAGAAACCCCAGAAGAAGAGGACGTGGCAGTAATGGCTTACAAACGAGTAGCGCAGAAAGTCAGGCCGATCCCGGGAGTCCTTCCAGAAGAATACAGGATCGTACGAAGGCAGCATCCGGATCCGTTGAGAGGGATGCCCGAGATGCCAGTTGTACCGAAGCCGTTCGAACCCATGGGTCGTGTAACCGCCAAAAGGATGGAAGCACTGAAGATCAACGAGAATACCTTTCTGTAGCCGGCGGAGAGGTTATTAGTGAAGAATCTGATTATGTTGCAGGAAGAAGCATTAGCATGGACCGAATCCGAATGCGGAACACTCGATCTGACGTATTTCGACCCGATACGCATTTCCACGATACCGCATATACCGTGGCAGCACAAGAGCATTCCAATTCCCCCGGGAATTCATGACAAGGCCCTCGAACTTATTCGAGAGAAGATTCGCAATGGGGTTATTGAACCGTCGAATTTGTCGTATCGATCCAGATGGTTTTGCTTGGTAAAGAAAGACAAAGAAATGTTGCGATCCATCATCGACTTGCAGGATCTTAATGCGGTTACGGTTAAGGACTCGGCAGTACCAATGAACATCGAAACGATCGCGGAGAGCAGTGGTGGACGAGCTTGTTACACAGAGTTGGATTTATTCATGGCATTTGACCAAAGAAAGCTGGACGAACAATCTCGAGATCTTACTACATTCCAGACACCCTTGGGAACATTTCAAATGACGGTTCTACCAATGGGATACACCAATTCCTTGCAGATTATGCATAACGATGTGGCCTTTATGCTTCAGGACGAGATTCTGCACGTTACGAACCCTTTCGCAGACAATGCGCCCGGTTTAGGTCCGAAATTGCGATACGAGCTACCAGACGGTTCATACAAGACAATACCAGAAAACTCCGAGATTCGTCGTTTCGTGTATGAGCATATATGCGATGTGAACAGGATTTTGCAGCGAATGAAGGCCGTAGGAGGAACGTTTTCAGGGAAGAAGTTGGTTCCATGTGTGGAGTCAGCCGTATTCGTTGGACACAAGTTGACGTACCAGAGATGCAAGCCAGACGATTCAAAAGTACAGAAGATACGAGATTGGCCGCCATGTAGAACGCTGACAGAAGTCAGAGGATTTCTAGAAACGGTAGGAGTCCTTCGGATTTTTGTCAGAGATTATTTGAAACTCGCTCGCCCATTATACCGCATGACAAGGAAGAACCAGATTTTTGCGTGGACAGACGAAGAACAGAACGCAATGGACGAACTAAAGCAAGCCGTTATTCTTTGCCCCGTGCTGTGTGCAATCGACTACGTGTCGGATAATGAAGTAATATTGGTGGTAGACTCATCTATTATTGGAGTTGGTTGGTATTTAGGACAAGAGCACTCGGATGGAAGGCGAAGGATCAATCGTTTCAGTTCTATTAACTGGAATCAGACCTAGGCATCGTATTCACAGCCGAAAATTGAGTTATATGGCTTATTTTAAGCATTGCACATGATGCGACTGTATCTCATCGGAGTCCGGAATCTAGTAGTCGAAATGGATGCAGCATACATCAAGGGGATGATCAACAATCCCGACCTGCAGCCCAATGCGACCATTAACAGATGGATCGCAGGTATCCTTCTCTTCAGTTTCAAGCTCAGACACATCCCAGCAGCCAATTTCCAGTGTACCGATGGATTATCCAGATGAAGAGCAGCTGAAGAAGACCCCCCTCCAGATGAAACGTACGAAGACTAGGTAGACGAAACGTACGGTTTTGCGATAGAAGAGCCGGTTTCAACATACCAAGTAGCGCAACAGAGCGGAACACCTAGCGAAACAGCGACCGAGAACCTATTTCCTTCTACGGAATCCACAAAAAGGAAGGATAGCCGCTTAGATGATGTCACGAAGCTAATCACGCATCTCACACGCCCAGACAATCTTAGCGATAGTGGCTATGCGAAGCTAATCAGGTACGCAGCTGACTTCTTCATTAAGGGAGGCCGTCTGTGGAGAAAAGCGCGGAATGGCCGGCACCAAGTCGTAATAGAAGCGAAACGCAGATGGAACCTAGTTAAGCAAGCTCACGATGATCTAGGACACAAAGGAATTTTCTGCACTCGAATGCGACTGCTGGAGAGATTTTGGTGGCCGTCCTTAGGACAGGATGTGAAGTATTTTGTGCGCACCTGTCATGAGTGCCAGATACACCAGACGAAGAATATTCTTATCCCACCGAACATACCAGAGGTAGCCCCTCTGTTCTAACGCATCCATATTGACTCGAAGGTCATGCTGAAATCGAGTGGATTCCGATATATCGTGCATGTGCGTTGTTCGTTAACCGCGTATCCCAAATTTAGACTTCTTCGTGAAGAAACTGGTAAGACCGTAGGCCAGTTTATCTTCCAGAACCTTTTGTGTCAATATGGAGCATGCCCCGAACTCGTTACCGATAACGGCACACCATTCGTTGCTGCGCTAAATTACTTGAAGACGCGGTATCACATCAACCACATTCAGATTTTGTCATACAACTCACGCGCAAATAGATTAGTCGAACACAGACATTTCGACGTACAGGAAGCCTTGATTAAAGCTGCAGATGGTAATGACAAGCGTTGGAGTGATCACGCTGACTCGGTATTTTGGGCAGAAAGAATCACGATCAACAGAGCAACAGAAATGTCCCCGTATTACATGGCCCATGGAGTCGAAGCAGTTTTGCCTTTCGACCTCGCAGAAGCAACATACCTGGCACCGCCGCTCGATTCGCCAGTTATGACGTCGGAACTCATCATAATACGTGCAAAACAACTCCAGAAATGTCCAGAAGAGTTGGATCGCATTGCGAAACTCGTCATGAATGCAAGGCATGCATACACGAAGCAGTTCACCGAGGTGGAGAAGCATAGAATCAAGGACTACAACTTTCAGCCAGGAAGCCTTGTACTCTTGCGAAACATGCGTATCAAGATGGAACTCAATTGTAAAATGAAACCCCACTATTTAGGCCCCTACGTGGTAGTTCGACGCACCCAAGGCGGTTCGTATATCGTCGCCGAACTCAATGGAGCGGTTTCAAAACTCCAAATAGCAGTGTTTCGCCTGGTTCTGTACTTCTCACATTCGCATTTGACTGTTCCGGTGACCAAGCTCATTGGATCAGACGAAGATGATGACATACCCAAAATAGAAGATTCGCCAGAGAAATTCCCTGACGATGAGTCCCAAAATTCTGATTAAATCATTCATTTCCCTTCATATATGCTCCTTACTTATTTCCGATTCTCTCTCTCTCCTCTGATCAATTCTAATCTTCCAATTCTCCTTCTATAGTTTCGTCTCTGCTAGCATGATCCACAATAGGATCTAACACGTGTACTTTTACTTAATACGCAGTTCCGCACGGTTTTGCTGTTCAAAACAGCGGAACGACGGCGAAACACCTCATTTCACTTCGTATCAGTTTCCTTTCATCCTATTCCTTGAATTCTTTGATCTATTCTTCTAGCCTTCACTCAGTCTCGCTCGATCGCACAAAAATTCACAAAAACCGAAACAAAATTGTATAAATTAACTATAAAAACAACTATGTACAGTACAAGTTCTTTTTCTTTTTCTTTTGTCCTTTTCTTTTTCTATTTTACAAAAGTCCAACCAGGACATAGAGCATACGCAATAATTATACTCTATTCCCGAGCCCTACCTTTCCCCTTCGACTGACAAACCCTCTCCACTTCCCCTCTATCTTCCTCTTCCTCGTCTTCACCTTCCCCCATCTTCACCCCAGCTAACTCAAGCAGCAGATGACGATCCGCGTGCGCCTGCACTACGAGGACACTGAATTTGTTCAGCATCCGGGACAGGACCTTGTCCCAGTGATCCATCCGTGCCAGCACGAACTGCAGCTCGGATTCCCCGACCTCCCGCTGCAGAGCTTCATGCTCGACGCGACCACCCACTGATCTGGCCGCCAGAGCTGTGACTTTCCAGCGTTTTGCTTTCCGATCATGCACCTTCCGAGCTGCCTTACGCTTCGTGGCTACAGCCCTGCCCTTCGTGGCTAGACTACAGCCCTTCGCCTGCTTTAAGCACAGAGCACAGGTCCTCTGCGGAAGACCCACGCAATCACGGCCACGCTTCTGGCACTGGTCGCACGGAACCTGATGACGAACGCGCCCATCGCTCAATCATTCGTCACCATCGTCGTCGTCATTGTCGTTGTCGTCATTATTGTTGTCGTCACCACCAGAACCACCACCATTAGCCGAAATCCTAGAAGGACCAGCCTCAGGTTGAGAAGACGCTCGTCGTGCCAGAGAAACGCATCTCGCTTGCGTTTTGACAGTTTCGTGCGGAACAGCAGCAGTACCGCTATTGTTGTTGTTGTTGTTGTTGCTGTTGTTGTTGTTGCTCGCGGTATTGAGAGCCTGAATCTCTTCAAGGCTGGTGTCCATCTTAAACGGCTCATTCGCCTCCATTCCTACATCACCGATATCCATTCTGCCGTCGCCTGGACTCATGATAACAGAGTCTTCTCCCCAATGACCAGGAGGAGGACTCTCAGGACTTTCCTGAATCGCAGGAGTCTCCTCGTCTAAGTCCACCACTTGCCGAACACCACGAATGCGGCGAGTCCCTGCATCCAGTCGTCGTCGCATGTTGGCCTCGATTTTGGCAGCCATCTGGGAGATTTTAGCGCGTTGAGCAGCGCGTTCCTCTTCTTCACGTCTTTCACTCTCGTGAAGCTCAATCTCGAGCATTGTGGGTTCGAGTGAGGTTAAGAGTGTAGAATGGCTAGCCCCTTCCAAACATTCCGCTCCGGTTTCAAGCATTTCAACTGGTTCCGCGACCTCTCCGTCCTCAATCGTTTCGCCAGTTTCAATCTGAAGAGGAGCGGAATCAACCTCCATTGGACTATCGACGTCCTGAGGCAGCATTTGATGTTGCTGCTGTTGTTGTTGTTGTGTTTCAGATTCCTGAGCACGAACGAGTTGATAGAGCCGATGACGAAGAATGGAATAGCTGTAGTATTCCCAGAGGAGCCGGACTGTTCTCAATTTCACCTTGTCGATGCGAAGGATGTGCCCTGCACGAAGGTGTCATTGCTCGATATCCTCCCAATATTCGAACGCTTGCTGTAGGAAGGATTAGATGGAGATGATAGACAAGAAGAAGTACCTATGTGACTCCAGACAGCTTCGTCTCGCGTGTAGTCTGTGTTGCCGATGAACCTCGCTGTTTGTTGGAACTTGGAGCTCTCCATTCTCACATTCTCGAGAGCCTTTTCGATGTCAGGGTGTGGTTTCGGGAACATTGGAGGGAACAATTTGCCCAAGAAGAACCCACGAGTCGAATCGAACGAGGCAGGATGGAATGGAACCCTGCGTCTGCGGAAGAAAGCTCATCGTTTAGTCTCCATCCTGGCATAAAATTCCCGTTGATCATAGTACAGCGTCCGTAGGAGAGCATCCGTGTCGCAGTAGTTGGAGTACGCCGTCTCCGACCAGACTTCTTTTGTTCCTTTAGAATGGACTTGCTCCAATGCTTCCTTCCGTGCCTGTCAAATTTTGTTAACAAAAATTCTTGATTAGAGTGCGCGATTTACGCACCGTGGTTGCCTTCCACCCATCCATCAAAGATTCTATCACCGGATTCGTCAACCACCGTACTGTCATCGAACCTGTAGGCGCGATCCATTCGACCGGTTTTGTCTTATCTGGCAGAATTACCGTCGTGACGCCATGGTCTAGTTCATCCATTGCTGACCTGGCCAAGGCGACGTCTGCCTTGAATTTTGCGACCGCTGCCTTCCAGTCGTCATCGGAGTTGATGGGTCCCAAGAGCGCAATGATTTCTTCAGAAGTGAACATGTTGGAGAATGAAGAAGAGATGACAGCGGAAGAAAATTTGGACGTGACGCGTTATGCTTCGAAACTCCCACGCGTCGGATTGAGATAGGAGTGACCGCGGACAGTCACTATTTCATGAACCCGGGAGATGAAGAGTAAGTCTGAAGCTTGGGAACGTACGGAGTCGTTACGACCAGTTCCGCGGTGTTCCGACTGGTTTCGCTCGGTTTCGACTGGTTTCGCTCGAACGAGTAGACTTAGCAAGAACGCCATAGTCCTGATGGCATGTGCACCGTTCTTTGATCGGCCATCAAGACAGGAGAATCATGGCATCGAGTTTGCACGCGTCGATCACAAGTCTCCGGACCTCAGATCCGCATTCCAGACAAAGAGATTTGACCCTGCAACCTCGTCCTCAGTCCCTCTCCTTTGTTAAACATCGCAGACTTACTTTGTCAGGCTATCCAGAGCCCTTCCGAGTCGTTTCCCCGAGTTCCGCTTTGTTCCGCTCAAAGAGACCCAGTTCCAAAGGTTTTGCACATATTCTGACCTTTCTATATGCGTCCCCTTTAATCCATTATGCTCTCGTTCCAGACATGCTTAGTATTGTTTCTTTTGACCTATGTGTCCCTTAAACCATTTATATGTGCTCCTCTCCTTTGTAGATAGCGATATGCATTCCCTTTTCTTTATGACATAGGTTCTCTGACCGCTGGGAGGCTCAGTCTTGGACGTTTAGTATAAATATAGCATGACTCTCGTAGTAGAGGGGGAGCTTAGTCGGAGCTTAGTGGGAGCTTAGCTTGCAGTTCTCATATTGTCTCAAAGTCCCTCGACCTCTAGTCTACTTGTTCGTAGTGGACTCTCTCATCTCTAAAGTCTAATATACGATATTTCATGTTCTGTACAGTTAATCGGTGATCTCTCTTTGCAGCAGAGCCGTTCGTATGTTCGTATAGTTTGCTGTGATCGTATAAAGGCTCCTCTTACTTCTCTCACCCGAATTGAAACCTCTATACATGTTCCGAACCATTTCGCCCGGTTTCGCTCGTAACCCAGTTACTCTGCGTGCCACTCGCATTCGGTCTTGCAACACCTTCTCCTCTCCAGTGTCATCGGAAAAGGACACCATATCACCCCTTTCCTCCTGACATTCCTCTCTCCGCTTCCTCAAGTCATTGCCCGGTGTTATTCCGCATCATTTCGATCGGAAACAGTCAGTTCCATCGTCCCACACATATCCTTCGATTCTCTCAGTCCCCTTCCATCATCGTTTTGCACCTCTATCCCTCGCATCACATTTCGATACACTCAGCAATTGTCCTTTGTCCATCGTATCACGTTTCGAATTGTTACGCTGCATTCTGACACTTTAGACTACGAGTGAGATCGGCTGCAGTCGCTTTCCAGTGGGTTAGCACAGTCGATTAGTCACGTTCGGGTTGGTGGTTCAACTAGCGTAGCTTAGTTAGTTTAGTTCTTGTGCCTTGGGTTAGTTGGCTTTAGTCCAGAGCTCGCAGCTGAGCTGGAGAGTTGATTTAGCCTTTGCACCACCACCGTCGATCTTGGGAGAAGACTACCCTCGGAATTCTTCCTCGAGCACTTCCCTCAAATCCCCGGTTCTCACCAAGCCCTTCCATTGTATATCCCTATTTCCCTCCATTCCTTCGTGCCCTTAGCTCGGGTGTAATTCTCTGCTGACCGCTTGAAGGTATTCTAGGGCAGCCCCTCGAACTATACACTCCCTGTCCAGCATCAGAACGTCCACAGGAGTTTCGCCATACTGTTTGACAAAACCTTCGTCGATGCATGAGCCCGTGCATCCTGAGTCGATCAGCACATGAGCATCAATGAAGTTTTCCTCTTTGAGTAGAGGGTTCAACAAGTCTACTTCATTATTGCCCACTACCTTTGGATGTACGATGCTAACAAAGGCATCCAACTCTTTTCCTCCCACCCTCCGGACGAATTGATCTGTGTCCACTATGCCCTTGTGCCATACCTCAGCTGCACGTCTGCCAACCACATCCCACGCTGCTTCAGTATCGTTCGCCTAAGCAACAACGTTCTCGTGGTAAGGTGCTTCTGCCTCAACCTCATTTTTTATAGCAGTTTAATTTTGCTCTTCTTCTCCCAATTTGCCTGCTTGCGCATCTGTTCTTCTGACAAATAAATCTTCATAGACTTCGAAGTCGGAGTCATCATCTTCAGATTCATCTGGCAGCACGTTGGTAAGGACCTTTCGAAGGGTGAAACCATCACTGATATTCACATCTTGATATTGTATAACAGGATGATTATATTTTAATGAGTCCAATGAAAAGAGTCCTTTAGGAGACCGACCAGTTGTTCTGACGTCTACGCCTGGTCTTCTGGAAAACCCTTGCCTTCTACTAACTCTTCCAGCTCAGCGGGCACTGCTCGGACATCGACCTCATCAGCCTCCTCAAAGGAGGATTCCTTTGCTTGGCCGAGCTCTTCAAAGAGCGCCTTTCTGTCTACTGGAACAAAGGCCGCGATGATGGCATGTATCGCTTCACGACCTTGTGGGCATTCTCTGATGTAGTGGCTCACCTGACCACACTTATAACAAGCGTGCGTACAACGTGCCTGGTTCATCATCACATCCATTGGTTGACCTAGGCCTCTGTACGTTACTCCAGTTGTGTCACGACGATCTTGGGCGGGAGGGATGAAAGGACAAGTTGTTTGTTGAGGTGGTGCAGGGCGTCGCAGTGGTGGCACTGGAGCTGGCTTCGTCATAGTCGAGCTTGCCACCTTCTGCCAATGTTCAGCCATCAGATCCCTGATTTGGCATTTGACCCTGTTGACTTTGACGGCAGCCTTCTTGAATTCTTCGTATGACGTCAGTTTATTGGGCAATCTCATGATGCCTTCGACAACCTTTGGGTTTAGTGCCCTCTTCAGATGACTCATCAACCATTTGTCATGTGCTTCCATCACTGGGCCAGCGTCCACTCGGCAGATGTCAAACTTGTTGAAGAACTCATCAGCGTTGAGGTCTCCTTGGTACATTGCATCAAGTCATTTGAAAGCTTTCTGAGACCTGGCGGGGTTGTCAAATGACGTGTCCAGCTTCTTCAGGAAAGCATCCCAGCTGTCCATGAATTTCAAGTTGCCATCTTCATCGACTGCTCCACTGGTGTAACTTTCCACCCAGCAAGCCGCAGCACCACTCTTTATGTATGATAGGACGAACATAATCTTACTCTTGTTCGTCCTGAACTCCGACTCAGATACGTAGATGTAGAGATGCAGCTCTTGCTTGAAGTCCACATAGTCATGTTCGCCATCAAAATCTCTCAGTTTGGTGATGTGGACCTTCTTTGATGCTTTTGAGCCTTGATGTGCACCTTCGCCTGCGGCTTAGAGTGCTAACATGACCACTGTCACAAGGTCAGTCATTGTTTCTTTTGATAACGACATCTCATGTTCTTCCTCCTCTTCTTCTTCGTCTTCTTCACTTGGTATGAGCGGCGCTGGTTCTCGGAATTTGCTAAATGATGATAAAGGTTCGATAGGAGGGGCTGTCATCTGAGTAGTTGAAGTTGACGGCCCTGGTAAGGAGATCGTTGGTTGCATTGGGGTAAAGGGCATAGGTTCATCTACATCATCTTCTCGCTTCGCTCTCCAACAGAGGGACTTTTCTCCCCTCTAGGAGTACCACTTCTTTGCAGTTTTGTCCCACCAAGTGCTGAAGACTTGATCTCCTGCTTTGACGATGTAGTGACCTCGCAAAGCGCTCCACCTGAAGTTTGCTAGTAGGGCCACTTGTTGGTCGTCAGTTAGCTCCACCTTGATAGGCTAGGGGTGGAACAGGGATCAGGATGGAGTTCGCATGGGTCCTACTTTGGATGATCAGCTCGTCTTTGAAATTAATGACTAAGTAAAAGGCTCTGAGGTATACGATGAATGAGATGCTGGTCGACGACTGGACTCTATGTGTCACTCACGAGAACGTCTGATGTTGGTTCCAAAGGAGGGTAATTCTGAGCGCCACGGTGATATGATTGATTGATACTTTGGGTACTATCGGGTCACGTCGGAGTCAATCAGACTTCGATGGGCAAGATAGGGGTTTGTTGTCTGCACGGTAGAAACCAGGTTTCATTCGATGTTGTCCTTCGAAGATATACTTCAGGGGACACATCACAGGCGAGTGCTCGACAACAACGGAATTGGGCGTGAGCCAGAGGTAGGTCTTTCTATTATATTAGGCGGACGACTCAAGGGCTGAGTTGAGGCAGGCTAACACAACAACAAATAAGCATAGATGAGATAATCTCAAACACATCGCTCAGGTCAAGACAGCTAAGACAAGGCTTAAGTCCAGACCGCCGAACGCTATGTCGCAGTGAAGGTAAGTAGAATTCAGCAAACTAATAATACAAGAGTAGATACCTATGTTGCAGTGAAGGTAAGTAGAATAGAAAGACAAGGAACGAAAGAGTCAAACTATCTACTTATATAGACTTTGAGTGTGGGAAAGGTCTACTCTAATGGGAAGTCACATGACAAGGAATGAGATGATTAGTGAGTATGATAGAACATTGTGGAATGTTCTGGCGAATGGATGAATAAGCGCATAAGAAAAATAAAAGAAAAGGAAAAGAATATTAAAAATGGATGATGACATAAGAAAGGAAAAGGAAAATGTTCGAGTCCTTACATTCCATTCCTCTCGATATAGTGGCCATGCCATCCCAGTAGCTGAATAGCTCCTTCAACAAGCTCTCCCTGTTTATTCTACATTATCTCGTGTATGCCTGTTCCATAGCCCATTGGCACTGTGTAGTCTGCCTCCCATGCTTGCCCAGCATTAGGAGGTGGTCTCTATCCATCGTTAGATGGCCACAGGTGCTGTAGTTCAGGTATTACCTATTAGGCAGATGGCCTAGGGGCTGAGTCGAGGCAGGCTAATATAACAACAAATAAGTGTAATTGAGATAATCCCAAATACATCGCTCTAATCAAGACAGCTAAGATGAGGCTTAAGTCCAGACCGTCGAATGCTATGTCGAAGTGAAGGTAATAGAATTCAGTAGACTAATAATACAAGAGTAGATACCTATGTCGAAGTGAAGGTAAGTAGAATAGAAAGATAAGAAAATGAAAGAGTCAAACTACCTATTTATATAGACTTCGAGCATGTGAAAGGTCTACCCTAATAAGAAGTCATATGATAAAAGAGTGGAGTGATTAGTAAGTGTCATGGTTGGAAGGAACAGGTTTAATCATAGCTGATGACTGAAGATGAATAAGCCACGACAGAGAGAATGGGGTTAGTAAAAGGAATTAGTAATGTAAAAGAAAGATGAATAAGATAAACTGAATGATGACATAAGAAAAGAAATAAAAATGTTCAAGTCCTTATATCATCCCCCCTTCAAGGTTAGGCATCCCGACTAACTGCATAGGCCTTCTGACAATGTGAACTTATACAGTGTTCATAGACTTTATTGAGGTATTGTTAGCTTTCTTGGAGCCCCAGGATGTTTGCAATAGAATTCCTAAATTGATTCCTGCGCATTATCCTTGACATCAGACTCCGGTTGCCATATTGCTTCTTCATATCCAACCCACTTGACTAGGAATTGAAGCTTTTCTCGATGTAGATGTGAATTGAGTATTTCTTCAACTTTGTATTCTTCCTGTTCATCAATGATCACTGGTGGGGGTGGAGGCAGTTTCTTCTGTGACTTGAAAGATGGTTGGATGGCTGGTTTGAGCAAGACCTTATTGAAGACTGGATAAACCTTTTTCTACATCTTTAGTAATTTTAGCTTGTACACACTTGCACTAACCCTTTCCACAACCTCAAAGAGACTAAACCATTTGTCATCCATCTTCTTCATTGGTCGGATTGTCTTAATATTTCATCCATCTAAGAAGACTTTCTGTCCTGATTCATAACTGACAGACTTTCCAGCATGATGATCGTAGAAGCACTTTATGTCCTTGTTTGCCTAGACTAGATTGGCTTGAGCAAGCTCATGTACCTCCTTGACATGTTTGGCAAACTCTTCTGCTGACAGATTAGATGACGCTGTTCCAACACTCATGAAGTCCAAGGGGTGCATTCCCATGTTAACAAAGAAAGAGGACAACTTTGTCGCTGAGTGTTCATAGTTGTTGTATGTAAATTCTGCCAGAGCTAACCAGTCCACCCAATCTGACTGCCGATGGTTGACATATAGTTAAAGGTATTGTTTAAGTTCTTGATTAACCCACTCTATCTGTCCATCTGTCTGTGGGTGATATGCTGTTGATGGATTTCCTTCAATATGAAGGAGCTTGTACAACTCCTTCATCATCTTCACATCAAATTGCACTCCTTGGTTATGAATGATCTTTTGAGGCATTTCATGTAATCAGAAGATGTGGTCCCTGTAGATCTTTGCCATGCCTTCTGCTGTTAATTTTATTGTTGTCGGAATCACATAGATTTGTTTGCTAAAGCAATCAACTATAATGCAAATTGCATTAAACCCATTCGACTCTGGCAACTCTCTGATCAGGTCGACTGTGACAATCTGCCATGGCACCTCTAGCACCTCGTTAGGGTGCAAAACCTTTGCTCTCATCATCCTAAGAGCCTTTGTTCGCTGACAATAATTATACCTCTGCACATACACCTGCACATCTGCACTCATCCTTGGCCACCAGTACCTTTGTGCTATCAACTGGATTATCTTTGTTGCTCCTGAGTGTCCTGCCAGGGTTGAATCATGGTGTTCCTTCATGACAATCTCTCTAACGCCTGCTGGTATGTATAGCCATTTGCCTTTCCTCCACACTTCCTCTTTCCTTTCAACATCCTTTGGTCTCTCTTCCTCATCCTCCTGTCTCTGTACTTCCCTGATATTGTTGACAAGTATGTCTCTCAATGTTTGAACCATTCCTCTGACCAGCCATTCCTTCTTGACAAATGTTATATCCTTGTTGTCACGCTCACCCTTGTCATAGTCTGCTCGGCGTGATAACAGATTGGCTTTACCCAATGTTTTTTCTAGCTTGTGGACTAATGTGAAATTGAACTTGGCCAAGTCGAGTCACCAATGAGCCTGTCTACAATTCAACTTCTGTGGTGACCAGAAATATGTCAAGTTTGCATGATCTGTCCATACCTCAAAAGGTTTGTTGGCTCCCTGGAGGTATTGTCACCATTTCTTGAGGGCCTGAATGATGATGAGCATTTTCTTGTCATAGATTTCATAGTTACGCTCCACTTTCAAGAAGGTTGACAATCGATAAGCAATTACTTTCCACTTGCCATCTTGTTTCTGGAGAAGTAACCCACTGGTTACAAAATCTGATGCATCAGCTTCCACATGGAAAGGGTCTTCATTGTTAGGTATCGCTAGTATGGGGGGACTGCTCAGACAATGTTTCAATTCTTCAAATGCTGTCTGCTCCTCTTTGCCCCACTTCTATTCCACCTTACCCATCAGCATAGTCAATGGTTTGATGACAGAACTATAGTCCTTGATGAAATATCGCAACCAATTTCCAAGTCCCAGGAATTGTTGCAGTTCATAGACATTCTTTAGGACTGGCCAGTCTTGTACCGCTACTGTCTTCTTGGGATCCATCCAAATTTCGCTATTGCTGATGATGTGTCCAAGGTATTTAACTGTATCAACTTCAAACTCGCATTTCTGTAGCTTCAGGAAAAGTCCATTCTGACGTAGGATCTCAAAAACTTGTTTGGTCTGCCTGTGATGTTCCTCCAGGTCATTCAAGAATATGAGGATGTTATTGAGATAAATGATAACAATGCCCTCATGGATTAACTCCCGAAAGATGTTGTTTATGAATTCTTGGAAGGTTGCCAGCGCATTACATAGCCCGAAGAACATGACTGTCAGTTCAAATAAGCCTAAGTTCATCCTAAATGCTGCCTTCCATTCATCACCTTCACAAATCTGGATGTTGTAGTATCCCCAGCAAATGTTGAGCTTCATGATGTATTTTGCATCCTTGACCTTATTGATGAGCTCATTTATCAATGGCAATGGGTACTTATTCTTGACCGTTCCTTCGTTGAGCTTTTGGTAGTCTTAGATTGCTCATAAGCTCCTATCCTCTTTCTTAATAAAGAAGAAAGGTGATGCCATTGGAGATTTCAACTGTTGGATACGACCTGATGCTAGGTTCTCTTCAATGAACTCCCTCATCACCTCTTGTTCTTTTGGCGATAATGGGTAAACCTTGTAGTCACTGGGTTTGAAGTCCGGTTTTAAGTCAATAGCATGGTCCCATGTTCAATGATTTGATAAACATTCAAACAATTCCTCACTAAAGACGTCAGTATATTCTTTCAGATAAGGCGACTACTTCACCACTTCCTTCATCCTCACATTCCTCACATATTCATTGTCTACCTTCTCTCTCGACAACATCGAATTGCATTCATCTGAACAACATGTGAATTTGACAGATCCAAGCTTTCAGTCGATCTCTGGGTTGTGTTTCTGTAACTAATTGTGACTGAGAAAAATATTGCTTGATGCCAAAGATGTAACTGCCAACCAGATCTCTTCTTCATATTCGCCAAAGAACATCCATACTATGATGTACTCCTTGATTAGTCCACCCTCGTTGCTAGTACCATCAGCATTGAAGACTGGTCTAGGTTAGATATATCTTTGAGTTGGAAACCCATATCGCTTAATAAAACCTTCATCGATGCAAGAGCCTGTACATCCCGAGTCAATTAAAGCATGGGTGTCAATAAAGTTTTCATCCTCAAGACCAGGATTTGACAGATCAACTTCATTGTCTCCAGCTACCTTGGGAGTATGATGCTGATGAAAGCATCCAGTTCTTTTTCACCTGCCCTTCTGACAAACTGTTCTGCATTCTCTATGCCTTCACACCATACCTCACCCATGCATCTGCCAACCACATCCCACACTACTTTGGTAATGTTCACCCAAGCAATAATGTTCTTACAGTAAGGTTCTTCCGCTGAAACTCCTGTGGACGTTCTGATGCTGGACAGGGAGTGTATAGTTCGAGGGGCTGCCCTAGAATACCTTCAAGCAGTCAGCAGAGAATTACACCCAAGCTAAGGGCACTAAGGAATGGAGGAAAACAGGGATATACAATGGAAGGGCTTGGTGAGAACCGGGGATTTGAGGGAAGTGCTCGAGGAAGAATTCCGAGGGTAGACTTCTCCCGAGATTGACGGTGGCGGTGCAAAGGCTAACTCGACTCTCCGGCTCAACTGTGAGCTCTGGACTAAAGCCAACTAACCCAAGGCACAAGAACTAAACTAACTAAGCTACGCTAGTCGAACCACCAACTCAAACGTGACTAATTGACTGTGCTAACACACTGGCAAGCGACTGCAGTCAATCTCACTCGAAGTCTAAAGTGTCGGAATGCGGCATAACGATTCGAAACGTGATATAATGAACGAAGGACAATATCTGAGTGTATCGAAATGTGATGCGAAGGATGGAGGTGCAAAACGATGATGGAGGTGGACTGAGAGAATCAAAGGATTTGCGCGGGATGATGGAACCGACTATTTCTGATCGAAATGATGTGGAATAACGCCGGGCAATGACTTGAGGAAGCAGGGAGAGAAATGTCAGGAGGAAAAGGGTGATATGGTGTCCTTTCCCGATGACAATGGAGGAGAGAAGGTGTTGTGAGACCAAATGTGAGCGGCACGCAAAGTAACTGGGTTTCGAGCGAAACCGGGCGAAACGGTTCAAAACACATAAGGAGGTTTTGATTCGGATGAGAGAAGTAAGAGGAGCCTTTATACGATGACAGCAAACTATATGAACGCACAAATGGCTCTACTGCAAAGAGAGATCACCGATTGACTGTACAGAACACGAAATGTCATATATTAGACTATAGAGACGAGAGAGTCCACTACGAACAAGTAGACTAGAGGTCGAGGGACTTTGAGACGATGTGAGAACTGCAAGCTAAGCTCCCACTCAGCTCCGACTAAGCTCTCCCTCTACTACGAGAGTCGTGCTATATTTATACTAAACGTCCAAGACTGAGCCTCCCAGCAGTCAGAGAACCTATGTCATAAAGAAAAGGGAATGCATATCGCTATCTACAAAGGAGAGGAGCGCATATAAATGGTTTAAGGGACACATAGGTCAAAAGAAACAATACTGAGCATGTCTGAAACGAGAGCATAATGGATTAAAGGGGACGCATATAGAAAGGTCAGAATATGTGCGAAACCTTTGGAACTGGGTCTCTTTGAGCGGAACGAAGCGGAACTCGAGAAAACGACTCAGAAGGGCTCTGGCTAGCCTGACAAAGTAAGTCTATGATGTTTGACAAAGGAGAGGGACTGAGGACAAGGTTGCAGGGTCAAATCTCTTTGTCTGAAATGTGGATCCGAGATCTGGAGACTTGTGATCGATGCATGCAAACTCGATGCTGTGATTCTCCTATCTTGATGGCCGATCAAAGAACGGTGCACGTGCCATCTGGACTATGGCGTTCTTGCTAAGTTCACTCGTTCAAGCAAAACCAGTCGAAACTGAGCGAAACCAGTCAGAACACCGCGGAACTGGTTGTAACAACTTCATACGTTCCCAAGCTTCAGACTTACTCTTCACCGCCATAACCTCATTTTTTATAGCGGTTTGAATCCGCTCCTCCACTCTTAAATCACCTTCTTGTGCATCTACTTTTCTAACAAATAAATCTTTATAGACTTCAAAGTCATTGTCATCTTCAGATTCATCTGGCAGCACATTGGTAAGGAGTTTTTGAAGGGTGAAACCGTCACTGATATTCACATCTTGATATTGTACAGCAGGACAGTTATATTTTAACAAGTCTAACGAAAAGAGTCCTTTAGGAAACCAACCAGTCATCCCAACATCTACACCTGGTCTTCCAGAAAACCCTCGCCTTCTACTAGTTCTTCCAGCTCAGTGGGCACTGCTTATATATCAACCTCTTCAAAGGAGGATTCCTTTGCTTGACCAAGCTCTTCGAGGAGCACTTCTCTGTCTTCTGGAATGAAGGCTGCGATGATAGCACATATCACATCACAACCTTGTAGGCATTCCCTGATGTAGTGTCCCACTTGGCTACACTTGTAGCAAGCACGTGTACATCATGCTTAGTTCATTATGACATCTATTGGCTGACCTAATCCTCCATACATTACTCCTATCATGTCATAACAATCCTGAGGGGTGGTGCATAGGGATGAGCTACTTGTTGAGGCTATATGGGATGTCTTGGCGATGGCACTGGAGTTAGCTTCAGCGCTGTCAAGCTTACTATCTTTCTTCATTGTTCAGCTATAAGATCTCTGATTTGCTGCTCAACTCTGTCTACCTTGATAGCAGCCTTTTTGAATTCTTTGTACATTGTTGGTTCATTGGGCAATCGCATAATGCCTTCGACAACCTTTGGGTTTAGCACTCTCTTAAGATGACTCATCAACCATTCATTGTGTGCCTCCATTGCTAGTCCAGCATCTACTCGGCAGATGTCAAATTTGTTGAAAAACTTGTTGGCATTGAGGTCTCCTTGGTACATTGCATCTAGTTGTTCAAAAGCTTTCTGAGATCTGGCGGGGTCATCAAATGACATGTCAAGCTTCTTCAAGAAATCATTCCAGTTATCCTTAAATGCCAACTGGCTGTTTTCATCGACTGCTCCGCTGGTGTAACTTTTTGCCCAGCTTGCAGCAGCACCACTCTTCATATATAACAAGGCAAACATGATTTTGCTTTTACTCGTCCTGAACTCCAATTCAGATGCATAGATGTAGAGGTGTAGCTCTTACTTGAAGTTCACATAATTGTGTTTGCTGTTGAAGTCTCATGGTTTGGCGACGTGGATCTTCTTTGATGCCTTCGAACCTTGATCTGTGCCTTCGCCTGCAGCCTGGAGTGCCAGTGTGATGGCTGTCGCAAGATCTGTCACCACTTCCTTAGATAATAACATTTCTTGCTCTTCTTTATTTTCTTTGTCTTCTCTCAGTACAAGCAGAGCTAGCTCTCATAGTTTGTTAAACAATGATAAAGGTTCTAGCAGAGGGGGCGATGTTGGAGCTGTTGATGTTGATGCCCCTGGTAATGAAGCTATTGGTTGAGTTGAGGTAGAGGGTGTAGGTTTGTCTATATCATCTTCTTGTTTTGCTCTCCAATAGAGGGACTTTCCTCTCTTGCTGGAGTACCACTTCTTGGCAGTTTCGTCCCACCAGACAGTAAAGATTTGATCACCCGACTTGACAATGTAGTGTCCTCTCGAAGTGCTCCATCTAGTGTTTGTCAGAAGGGCTGCTCATTGGTTGTCAGTTAACTCTACCTTGATAGGCTAGGGGTGAAACAGGGGTTAGGATGTTGTTTGAATAGGACCAACTTCAGATAATCAGCTTATCTTTGAAATTGATGACTAAATGAAAGGCCTCAAGGTAAACAATGAACAAGATGCTGGTTGATGACTGGACTCTATGTGTCACCCATGAGAAGGTCTGGTGCTGGTTTTAAAGAAGCGTGATTTGGAGCACCACCTTGTCAGTTAGTAGTGGGGGTAGGGACATGGGACAGGGCTGTCAATGCAAATAGGAACTAGACAGCCTTCTTTGTTTAAACCAAAGACTATGTCATTTGGGTCGATGTTGCCTAGGTGAATTTGTTCTTGAACGTCTGCCTAGGGTACAACAAACTTCTTCGGCTTTGCGTAAGGTTAACGATGGGGTTGGTACCAGGCTTGGTAATGAGTAGGAGCCACGGTGGTATTCTTTGAGTACTATCAGAACACGTCAGAGTCAATCGGACTTCGGCGAGCAAGATAGGGGTTTGTTGTCTACACGGTAGAAACTAGGTTTTGTTTAATGTTGTCCTTTGAAGGTATACTTCAGGGGACACATCACAGGCGAGTGCTCAACAACAATGGAATCGAGTGTGAGCTAAGGGTAGGTATTTTTATTATGTTAGGTAGACAGCTCAGAGGCTGAGTTGAGGCAGGCCAATATAACAACAAATAAGTATAATCGAGATAATCCCAAATACGTCACTCTGATCAAGACAGCTAAGATGAGACTTAAGTCCAGACCGTTGAATGCTATGTTGAAGTGAAGGTAAGTAGAATTCAGTAGACTAATAATACAAGAGTAGATACCTATGTCGAAGTGAAGGTAAGTAGAATAGAAAGACAAGAAAACGAAAGAGTCAAACTATCTACTTATATAGACTTTGAGTGCATGAAAGGTCTACCCTAATAAGAAGTCATATGATAAAAGAGTGGAGTGATTAGTGAGTGTCATAGTTGGAAGGAACAGGTTTAGTCATGGCTGATGACTGAAGATGAATAAGCCACGACGGAGGGAACAGGATTAGTAAAAGGAATTAGTAATGTAAAAGAAAGATGAATAAGATAAACTGAATGATAACATAAGAAAAGAAAAGAAAATGTTCAAGTCCTTATATTACCTCCCTCAGTAAAGCTTTCACTTGCTGGTCGAGGCTTCCAGGTTGCATATCTGTGGAGATATAGTCTGAGAGATCTTCTTCAACTTCAATGCTACCTTCGACTTCCTGTTTCTCTTGGGCAAGTGCAGCAGATGCTACCAGCCCCTCTTGCAAAGAGAGTTGTCCATTGTGAGTTACTGCTATTTTGTCCTCTGGTTCTCTGCTCCAGCAAAATACCTTGACTACCTGATCCATGAATTGTTTCACTAGGGTGCCTTAGTAGTTTGGGAGAGGTGTCAAGCCTAGTATCTGGTCCTCGTCAGAGTCTGAGCTTACACTTGCAAAGCAATTTGCTAGATGTAGGCCTCTACCTTACAGTGGAGAGTCAGGGCTCAGTCTTGCCCCTCCTTGTCTTGCTCACTGTGTGAGGTAGGATTGATGAAGCCTGAGAGTTTGCTGAATCTGATGAATACCTTCTATAACTGAGTACTGGGTGGTGAGTTCTTCTTCTGCATTACTAACCTGAGCTCGAATGGCTTCTACCTGTTCAACCAGATAGTTAGCCTGCGTGTGCAGCTGTAGAAAGTCTACACCACACAGTTGAATAATTTCTTGCTGAGAGTTCACCATCTGTTGACTAAGAGCTGACTGACTACTCTGGATGGCTGAAGTGACTGCTCCCAGGATTCGAGCCTATAGTAATCCAAATGCAAAGTTGAATTGCACATCCTGTAGTTTGCCTTCCTGCTTAGTGTTTGCATTGACTGCTTTAGCAACCTGGTCTCCGACATGACTCAGAACATGTGAAAGAAAGTACTCGAGCATCTGTCCTTCTATAGTGAGGTTCTTGGAATACTGAGAGCCTATATTATAGAGTCGAGTGACAGAAGTGGTGAGAGTTTGGAGGGACTGATCAACACTTGTAAGTCTGAGATTGAGATTGATGACAGAGTGTCAGAGGACAGAGATAACTTCATTGGGTTGCCTATTAGCACCAATCATTCTGTTTAGGCATCCGTGAAGACTGTTGAGTCGTTCTCTGATGCAAGCTAGAGCAGATTCTATGCATTTTCCAGGTCTGGGTTGAGAAACTACTAGTCATTGAGTTTGAAGTAGAAATCTCTGACTGGCTTGATAAAATGGGGAACTTCTTTCATTGTCTTGCTGTTCCACCCACATTCATAGCATTCCAAAGCCTTAAAGAAGGCTGATTCAACCTCAGAGTTATTGAGCAATAAGGAATACCAGAGAAGAAAACCCAATGATGCAGAGTGTAAACTAAAGACTAGTCCAACTAGCTTGCTACACAGTTCTATCGGTGACATAGTTATTTCGCAAGAGTGTAGTTGCCTATGTATACTTGTAAGAGGACTTGATGGAGGAAATGTGAGTATTCGAGTAGGGTGTATTCAAATGCTTTATATTCTTAACACAGAGCAAGTAGTTCTTCTTCAGTGGGCATCGGACCTCTGAGTGCTTTCCAGTTGACACTATATCCATTCAATAGATTGTCTGCATGCACAAGTAAGAACTTCCTTCCAACTCTTTCATGTCTTTCTGCGATGATTTGAAGCTCCAGGGTGAATAGTATAACCGACTGGTAGGGTTCTAAGATAGGGGTGTTTGAGTGCTTCTTACCTTAATAGAAGTTTATTGTGCAAAATGCTGAGTTCACTTCTTCTTTGAATGTATGGAGCACTCTAACAAAACTCCAATGGAGTGTGTAAGCCTGCTTTAGCCAATAGCAATACACTTATCGATGATCAGCTAATTTGTGTAACAGGTACAGAAGAAACCCTCCTAGGGTAGAGCAATACTTACTGATCAATACTAGGTATTGCACTATGAAACAGCAAGATTGATTATCCCAGGATTGGAGCAAAATTATAATATTAGGACTAAAGTTTTTAGACGAGGTGATCAGTCCAAGCATACTAGAACAAGTCCCTGCTTCCTCCTTCTGACAATGTATAAATGGAGAGTAGAGTAGTGAAGGTTAGATGTACTACTAAGAAGCAAGCTATGGGCTCAAGCTTGACTCAGTAGTAGAGCAGAGTTTCAATCAAAGGGGTACAGTTATGATTGAGAGTACAAAATAATTTTACTGAGGGACAACACTCCACTCAGCTAGCGCTTTAAATAAAGTTTCTACTGAATACTACCGACTACTAAATACTACTGACTATGCCTCACTATTAGTCAGGACAACATGTTTTAGCTAGTTTTGCCACCACTGTCTCTAGTCGGTGGTGCTATTGACATATCTAGTGTGGCCACCTCTATAACTGATAGTATCACCACTTCCTTCCTTCTATATTAGACTGGCTCTTATCTACCTCTATTCTGCCGAAGCTTCTCCATACTTCTTTCAATTACTGTTTCTATCACATGTTAATCCCAACTGCAAATCCTTTCATAAGAGACTTCTTTTATATGCCAAGATCTCGCTTCTCTGGTGCTCCATTTCCTCAGCTGAGCTTCTGCTATTAATCTTCTATCATAGGGCTGACTGTGATCTTAAGATTTGAGATCAGCAATCCCTGCCAATCTTCTGAGGTTAATCTTGGCAGCTGTGTAAACTTGGCAGCTACCCTTCTGTGCCTTGCTGCTATACTAATGTTGAAGTACTGTAGTTCAGTGCCTGTCCTTAACCTGAACCATTGTCCCAGGTGATTCATCCTACACCATTCATCTACTGTGATAACCCCTTCTTCCAATTATTTTTATACTTCTAGCATTTGTTCTGTTGCTTTTTCCATCAGACTTTCAACATCTAATGGCAGTCTGTAATATACTGGCCAATTGACTTCTACCACAGTATTTTGCACAAGGTCTGGTGACGATGCTGATTGATTCAAGCTCTCACGCAGACCTTTAATGCATAGACATCCCTATCACTGAGTCATATAGATACCTTATAGTCATATGCACTCATTCTGCTATTTGGCAATAGTTGGTCTATTGTCTATTCTGAGGGTCTAGGCTTATATTGAATCTTGGCATTAGCTGCCTCCCTTATTACTAAGTGCTCCACAAAGTTCTTGAGGAGTCACTCCGAAAGAACCCAACTCCTTTAATATACCAAATAACAATTTGCACATACCAGGCTTTTGTGAACTAAGTGTCTGGTTGCACTACATCGATAGTGTCTTTTTTGCAGAAGTTCTACATATCTTGCAATATTCTATTCTTCCATCTGTGCATAGCTTCATTCTGGTGGAGGGGTATGTTCAATGTGCATTCCAGCTAATCCTTCTTGCAAATTGTATAGGTCCTCCCTCTCATCATGTTCATCTTTATAATATCTTCGACCGGGTTCCTCTGGAATGTCTTCAATAGCTACCTCCCCAGGTACTTGCTGTATTAGTAGGTGAGAATTACCTCCACTGTTCTGTCTCTGGAGCCTTTCGAAATACTCTTGATTAGGCTGCATAATTCAGTGTATAAGATGTCTGAGTCCATGCCACATTGGGTATCCACAATTTTCATAACAGTATTCACCCAAAGTCACCCTCTTCCTTCCTACTCGTCTTGACCTTACTGAACAGCCCCCAAGAACTGTGACACTCCTCAGCTATCAGACAGTTCACAGGAGTTTCAACGGTTATAAGAGCAACCGCTACCTCATTATACATAATGAGATGGCATATAGCCTTTATACCAATACCATAAATTCCTGTTTAAAAATAAATATACAAATACTTCAATTGGTCATTATTACAAGTACAAACACAAAGAAATATAATGCATTCTTCAGACTATAGAGTATAGTATTTCTTTGCAAACCAGAAGCACTCCTGGCAAAAAACTGAGTTTGCGGGTTGTGCTCAGTCCTCTCCTACCTCATCAGTGCTGAGTGGGTCAGGCTGATCAGCAGAATCCCAGATGACCACATCTCGAAGTTTGGGTTTTGCCGGAGAATCGGAGAGCTCGGAGAACGAAGATGCAGTTTCTGAACCAGAGGACCAAGTGTTCGAGTTCCTGGGTTGACGAAGCATTGGTGAGATTAGGCCTGAAAGAGAAGTCGGTGAAGTGTCGGAGTAATCGAGCTGAGGCCTCTTCGGTTTCAAACCTGTATCATTCGCACAACTTCTTTTCGGCCTGTATGCAAACACAAGAGCACCGAGTAGCCGCCCGGACGACCAGAAATCCGGTTCTTCATCCACCAGCTCATGCAACAGCGGCCGGCGTCTTGGGTCGGGATCCAGAAGTAGGCTGGTGAGTAAGTCGATCGCTCTGTCGTTCGTCCTTCCAAAGGAACAAAGGACCGCCCCACAGGACCAAAGGTCTGCTCGGATAGGGTTGAATGGAAGCAAAGGTACCTTTTCATCGTGAACGACCTCGGGGGCACTCCACCCGGGAGTCCCGCAGGATATCTCAACCATCTCGTCTATATCCCTACACCTGATGGCGATATCAAAGTCGATAATGTAAAGGCGGCTTAATGCTCTGTCCCAGACAAGGTTATCGGGCTTGATGTCTAGATGCGCGATCTTGTGCCTGTGAAGAAAGGCGACTCCTTCAATAAGTTGGCGGCTGAGTGGCACCGATTTGCGATTAAGAATGTCCGGGAACAGACTCAAAATGGGGGTCTTTTTCGGGAGGATCAACAGAAGACCCGCAGCTGATTTCAGAGTCTCGACTAGCGGGATCACGTGATTAAGCGAAGAAGATGCCGAATTGAGCTGCTTGAGGAACGAAAGCTCGTTGGAAAATCCACCACGGACCAATTTTGCGACGACTCGCTCTCCTTTAGAGCTTGTTGCCTGTACAACGTGATTTGGTATCTGGTACTTATTAGCGCACGTAATATTGAGCACGGGCTGCCATCACATACCCTTGCCCGCGGCACCAGATCTGGATCATAACTGATAGATTGTACTCTGAAGTTCGCCTTCTGAAGAGCATCCACGATGACCTCTCGGTCCCTGTCTTGATCATTTCTCTGTTCCTGGTCCTCCCGATCTTCGCCAGTCCTCGGTCGCTTCACGCCCTTGGGTGCTTGGTTGCCATCGTTCCTCTTGCTATACAGCGTCTTCATGCCTGCTTTCTTGGCGACTTCGTCCATAGCCAGGATGTCGGCACTCCTTTTTCCAACATTACATTCTTCAGTATGTTTTGCGTAATTGTAGAATTCGAACAGGAATGTCGTCAAATCTACAACGTCGGTTATGACGTAGGTCTTGTCATTGAAACAAACCTAGACGTCCAGCATTGATGGTGAGGCGGGAACGGCATGACATCAGACGCACCTTGTCCTGGTTGTTGACATAGCAGAATACGCGAATTACTTTCCACTGACAGTCAAAAAATGCGCCCATGAGGAAAAAATTGCGCTCTTCGGAATTCGTTTCTCCGCGGAGGGCGAGCCCAAGGCGTAGCGAGCATGCCAATTGGACACGTAATCTGTATATATCTTTCTGGTTGGACTTTGAGTCAATCTCAGCAAGGAAATAAGGAAACGAGTCCTTCAACAAGGCAAAATCAGGACGAGTACGATATGTGCACGATTCCTCCTCCCCGTCATTGGATATCACCTTCGCAATCAGAGGGAATGGGAGCGATCGGTCGCTGCAGTGCAAGTCGTGAGAGATTGATACAGGGGCAAACTCGAACGCTTACCATTTGCAATCTCCTACTACTTTCATTTCCCAGTAACTCCTGAACTTGTCGAGTATCAGCAGCCAAACTGCGATCCGTGAGCACTCAGGGATCAGTGGACCTAATCGACAAGTCATGACTATTCCTTGGCCGAAATGGCCAAGCTCATAGCCCTCCTCCGAATATCCGATCGCATCATTTCCTGAGTTGTTTATCATATCAGTGATCGTCGTGTGATGAGCCGCATCCTCTACGAAATACTGCATCGTGGTCTTTAACCTACGAACAAGTCATCAATGACAAACAGAATCAGTGACTTTCGGAAAGGGAGCGGCACAAACCAGGATTTCAATTTCGGACCTGGTGGACACCTCCAGACGGTGACTACGTTAACGATAAATTGCTCGCAGCTGGGCATCTCATTGTATCGATTTAACCCCATCACGGTCGACCAATTTGCGCTCCCGGAAGACTCGAGAGCGACCAGAAACGTGATGTGCCCGAAAAGCTGGGACATGTTCGGATCAAGAGCAAGAGCACGAGCGTGTCGTTCGAGCTCTGAAGGAACAACTATTGGATCAAATTTACCGGTCAGTCCAGGAGTCCACATTGTCGAGAGGTAGACTTTAAGCTTCATCTTGAGAATAGGAAGAAGCACGACGCACCGGGGACCTCGTTAAGCTGCAAGAGTAGAATCTCACCGCGGGAGAGGCGGAGTGACGTTATCTCTTGTCCGGCGCCAAGCTCTTCGGTTTTGGTCTCGTCGGTGAAGTTGACGCTACTCAAGTCCTTCTTTAACTGTGCCGGCTTCGTCCCTACGAGCAGTTTTGGGTTCATGCATCTCCACACCGTGAGCCTGGCAGCATCGACGTGCTCGAGGTCATTTGTTCGCTCTTCCTTGACCTTCTTTTTCAATTCCTGAATGCGTGCATCGGGGCCGACGATAACAGAAAAGGGATCTCCAAAGGCAGCCTTCTTCTCGTGATCGATGAGCAGGCACCAGACTTCCATGCTGACTGTCGTTTGTGGTGATAGAGATAGAGTGCGGCCAACCGCAGAGCGGCCACGATTCCCCACAAACGACACGTCATATGGTCATGTGACAGTGTAATGAAATTCCCACCCACAGCTGGCAATGATGCATCTCGAAGGCACCGAGATGTATGTGAAAATTTAAAATCTCGTGATGTGTCTCACTGCGTGAGAGATTTTAAATTTCCATGCTGGAGAGATTCTAGAATCTCCCTGGCATCAAGATCCTTTCTAAGATATTAAATCTTGGCCTTGTGGAGACTTAGGGCCTGATCAGTACAAAAAATAATGGTGGATAGCTTATCCAAAGATTAAGGTTGTGAGACCTGGAGTCTTCCTGTTGTGAGGTAATGTAGTCATCAGCACTTGGCATCTGCTAAATACTGGATTACAAATGTGATCAATGCATTTGCTACATTTAGAAGTTACGTGTGCTAGCAGCTGATGGTGACTTGGAATTACTTAAGATTTATAAGTATAACCTTACTCTGCCAGCATGCAAGTCAAACTCAACATATTCCTCCTCTATGATTTATTGTTAAGGTATAATTGAGGCAAATCCCTGCTATTTTGGTACCAGAATGTTACAGATGTGATGCTTATCCTAACTGAACAAATAGAAATAAATAACAAGGGGAAATACCAGATCTCATGCTGTTAACTCATTATCTAGCTATCCGCCTTTATCCACCTGTTATTTTTTGTACCAATCAGGGCCTTAAAATTTAGCTAAGCATCTCATTAGGGATAAGATTTAAAATCTCTTTGTTAGGATCCCAATATGTCTGAAATCCTCTACAAGATGCTAAATCTCATTAGATCCGAGATGTAAAATTTAATTAACTGTTAGAATCAGAGTAAGAAGAGTAATATATGGCTTACTACTGAAGCAAGTGTCTCACACTGCTGATTGATAAGCGATGTCAAAGAATCAGGCAAAGACAAGTATCAGACTAGTGTTTATATGAGAGAAAGCTCCAACTCGCTTGAGGGGCGTTTGAAGAGATGAATTGAACTGCTACTCAGGATGGCTCGTTTGGCCTCCTTTTATACTCTACAGGTGTGGCTATGCTAGGCTACTACTATAACTATCTACCTCAGTCTTTTTACTGACCATGTATACCTTCCAGCACCTTCTACAAGGTGCTCCACTTGCTCCACCCTTTCCTTGTCAATTCCGTACATTCCTTGTCAATTCCGATCGTACTGTATGTTCTAGTTCGTTCTACTAGTTTCTTGCTGTGTACTTCAATGTCTGAGCTCTACTGTTATAGTCTAATGACACTAGCACTCTCTAGTGCATACTTACTATCCTCAGCTACTCTGCTGGTGCCTGTACTGGTTCTGAGCTCCACTGGTTTATTCTCTACTGTTCTATGGCCTTCTCTCCTTGGAGTTAGGACTTATGTTCTTCTTCCGGCTCGGATGGCTGACTGATGCTGCTACTTTGCCTGAGCTAGTTGTAAAAGCTTTCCTCTCGTCTACTACTCCTATGTATGCGTACACATCGCTTCCCTTCTTATCGCCTTCCTGATTAGATTAACTTTCCTTATCAGTGATTGTCGATCTCCATGGCTTCCGAGGTTCAGTGCCTGTGGGGTACTACATCTTCTTCTGGAAGTCCTGGGGTTTTTCCCACCGGCGTTCTATCATCTACCGGAAAGCTTCTCTTGTGGAGATATGTCATCATTCTTGTGAACCCTTCTTCCGGTGGCATTGGAATCTTAATTGGACCAATCACGAACTTGATCCTGTGTTCCATTGATATCTCTGTGACTCGTTCGTCCATTACTGATACTCCTTCTGTATCAATGAGTCTAATGAATTCCTTAACTCTAGTTATTGTATTTTCTGCTATACGCCGTACTATTTCATTAGCTCCCCTTCTGTATGGTATGTCAATATTAATATGAATAAATTGACATTCTTCTTTATGCTTCCGCTTTGGGAATTTAATCTGTACTCCTGCGTTCATTAGATAGTCTCGTTCATCATGTGAGAATACTGCTACCATATGTTCAAATGTCACATAATTTGTATTAGGCTGTTGTATGCCCTCTTGAGTAACGTATCCTGGAAATACTCTATGCGTCCCTCGTATGTCGAAGTTCATTGCTAATACTTCTGTCATCAAGAGTGATGAGATTATTGTACAATAAATGTCCCATCCTATCTGCTGTGCTTGTTTGCATTTCTCGCAGTCGTTCTTGACTTCTGGCCATTGACTGGCCCGTCCTTGGTTAACTATTCTCTTTAATGTGATTTCCAGCGTTCTCGCTTGTCGTGTGAACATCTTGGTTATATGCTGTCACGTGCACGCTATATTGCTGACTAAAGCAATTTCTAACATTCCCCTTACTAGGATAAAAATTGGACTAAAAGGAGAACTTTCTTCTATTTTGCTTTAGTTTAGTAAGATTCTTGATTTTAAATCTTATTTCTCAAGTTTCTAATTTCAGGAAAAGATTTAAATTTTATTCACAAATTTTCATCACGCATTAAATAGCTTGACCACCTCTAAAATAAATAGGTGATGGCGATCTAATTTCTTCTCTTTGCCCCGCTCTTATTACTTCTAGCTCAACTTCAATGTCGGTATCGGTCATCGGCGTCATCTAATGAGAATTATTTAATAAATTTTTAATTTAATTAAAATAAAACTCACTGTTTTTCTGTACTTGAAGTAAAGGAATAAGCCTAAATTTGCAAAGGCTATGACGGCAGTGGCAGCGATGATGAGGAAGGCGGCATTGACGGTAGCGAACATGATGAGAATTTGCTTGATGTTTATGACGTGCGAGTAAGGTTTGATGATGGTAGTAACTAAGAAAGGAGCGGCATCGCCGCGACATGCTACTTATATCTCGTGAGCATGGGAATTTATTCCTTAGTATGTTTATGACATACCTATCTAATCTTCTTCTTGTTTGATCTCATGATCGACTTCTTCTTCCTTGATTTCGCACTCAAGTTCCTCGTCTTTGATAATTACCGGCTCGATCTTCCGCCCGTTGTACTTGACCATTTGCCAGTTTCCTCTTCTGTCCTTCGCTGTGATGACATCATTCAGATTGAAGGTCGGATGGGTTCGGACATCATCCTAAGGGATGATGTAGTGCTTGGGCTTCTGGTAGGGGCCCTAGCGTTGGTTGCGGCGTTGGTTGCGACGATTAGAAGCTATTGATAGTGGATGAGTGAGGAAGAGTTGTTGGAAGAACTGTTCTCGCTTTTGGTTCTCCTTATATGCTTCTTTGTCAACCTCGTGATCATGTACGTTCACTTCTAAATAAAGCCTTATTACGTGTCGGCTTCCAACAGACCTGGTGACCTTCAGATCTTCCCTTTTTCGGAAAAGTTATTGGATAGACCTCCTCACTAATCTCGTAGGAAGGGATTATTCCTTCTGGTGGGCCTTGGCTTCATGACTCTGGAGTATCCTACCCTGACATCATGCGCTGTACCTTTCCGGCAGGTTGCTATTATTTCTTTACGTGGTCTCGAGCTCTTACTGCTTGTAGTAACTGTATCCTCATCTAAGGAAACGAATCCCATAGAGGGAATAGCAGTTAGTTGACTACCATCCCCTAAAGGGGGTCCATGCTTCCTTAGAGTTGGCTTTGTCCATAACCCCATGGATTAGAAGTTATAACAATTACTATTGGCCTTCCTCAATCCATAAAGATGCACCCCATGTCGCCAGCTAAATTAAGTCTAGGTTTCTAGACTGTCACCTTATCGTACTTTTCCCCTAATATTAATTTATAACAATATTCTAAGGGGTAGTTTATACTCATTTCGGAGTATTAGGTGACTTATTTTATACTTCCTGCACCTGTAATCTAAGGAAGTCGTAGTTTAACGTCATTGCGGACGCCATCTTCTACAAGTCCTTGATTGTCCTTATTGCTCTAATTCTTTCCTTCTTTGGTTTTGGGAGCCATTGCTTCAACCATTGGTCCAAGGTTGCTGGTTTCGGTTTGCTTGGGTATTTCATATGGAAGTCTCTAATTGCTTCAGCTGATCCTGCTAAGTCATCACTCCATATTTTCCAAGTATTATCTGCATCACTATATCCTGTCCATTTGATTAGGTACTTGTAGGTTTCTCTTGATTTCTTGACATCGAGTATGTTTTCCACTTCAAATTGTAACTCATCTCCTATTACAATTGGGTCTGGGTTGGTCGGAATCTGCCTTTTGGGATATTCTTTTTCTTTGTATGGGATTAATAATCCTGCATAGAATACTGGATATATTTGCATTCCTTTTGGCAGTTCGAGTTCATAATTGAGTTCGCCATATTTCTTTATTATCTTGTACGGCCCTAGGTTGCATGCTGCAAGCTTCCTTGTTGGCGTTAATAAGTCTATATTCTTTGCATCTACTAAGACTTTATCTCCAATTTCGAATTCTGGTTTCTTTCCTTGATGCTTATCTTCGTATCTTTTCATCTGTTCTTGAGCTTGTTCTATTGCTTTTCTAGCTGTTTCTTGTGCTGCTTGCTGTTTCTGTATGTATTCCATAGCTCCTTCAGTATTCGACTTGGTCATTATGAACTCCATTCGTGGGTGCCGTCCATAGATCAAATAGAATGGTGACTGTTTTGTTGTACTATGCCGCTTGTTATTGTACGCAAATTGTGCCAGTCGTAAGTATTGGTCCCAGTTCGTTTGTTGATAATTAACATAATACCTTAGGTACTGATCAAGTTCCTGATTAACTCGTTCAGACTGCCCATCAGTCTGAGGATGGTATGCCATGCTTAATGCTGGCGTAATTCCTATCATCTGGTAGATAGCTAAGGTAAACTTACTGGTAAATTGCGGACCTCGGTCCGTAGTGATCTTTTTGGGCATCCCATGTACCACATATATTTCATTTACAAACAGTCTTGCTGTTTCTTGGGAGTCTGTTGTTTCTTTGCATAGAATGAAGGTCGCATATTTTGAAAATCTGTCCACTACTGTTAATATTGCATTATATCCCGAATCAGTCATGGGTACCCCTGTAATAAAATCCGCTGTAATGTGTTCCCATGGTTGTTCTGGTATTTCGAGTGGTTGTAGTGGAGGTTGTGTTTTTCCTCTTCTCACCTTTGTCCTTTGGCATTTGTCGCAGGATTGTACATATTCTGTAATCCATTGTTCCATTTTTGGCCAATAATAATCCCTTTTGATTAGGTCGATTGTTACGTCTGGTCCTGGATGTCCTGCACTTGATGAATCGTGGTGGATTCTTACAATATCCTCTTTTAAACTATTGATTGGTGGTACTATTATTTTCCCTTTATAGTAATAGTAGTTGCCACTTTTCTCATAGTGTTCTCCTTCAATTTCTATCCCTTCTTTGCGATATCCTTCTTTTATCTGATCCATGATAGTATTTTTTATTAGTTCTATCGTTCTGGTATTCCTTCCAATGAACACTTCTTCGGGTAATACTACTACGTCTTTGTTGTCTTCTTCTGTTAGTTCATAATCTGATCGTCTGGACAAGGCATCTGCTCTACTGTTTGCTCTTCCTGGTCGATATTCTATCTTGAAATTATATCGGCTTAGCTCAGTTGCCCACCTTGCTTGTCTTCGATTTAGTTTCCTTGCTGTCATGAACATTCTCAAGTTTGCTTGATCAGATATTACCCTTATTTCGTGTTTTGCTCCTTCTAAATGGTGTCTCCAGACTTCAAATGCCTTAATTATAGCATATAACTCCTTATCTCCTACTGAATAATTTCGTTCTGTCACAGTGAACATTCCTGACCAATATGCTATTGGGTAAAGTTTTCCGTCTTCCCCTTCTTGTGATAGAACTGCTCCCATTGCTACATCAGATGCATCAGTTTCTATTATAAACTGTTTCTCATAATCAGGTTGTACTAGTATTGGTCCTGTGGTAAATGCTTCTTTTAATTTCTTGAAGGCTTCTTGTTGCTTTTCTCCCCATGTAAACATCTTTTTCTTTGATTGCAGGCTTGTTAGGGGTTGTACTATGGCCGAGTAATCTTTAATGAATTTCCTGTAAAAATTCGTGAATCCAATGAAGCGTCTGATGTCTCGTTTACTCGTTGAATCTGGCCATTCTTGTATTGCCTTAACTTTATATGGATCTATCTTTAGTCCTTCGTCATTTACCAAAAATCCTAAATAATCTAATTCTCTCTTGTTGAAATAGCATTTTTCTGGTTTTAAATAGAAATCTGCTTCTCGCAGTTTTTGCATAACTCTCTTCGTTAGCATCAGTAATTCTCCTTCTGTTTGGGCATAGATAATGATGTTGTCTAAGTATATTACTACTCCAGCTCCTATCATGTCCTCAAATAGCTCATTCATTGCTCGCTGAAAGATGGCAGGGGAGTTCATCATTCCAAATTGCATGACTGATGGCTCAAATACTCCTTGATGTGTTCGGAAGGCGGCTTTCCATTCATCTCCTCTTGCAATTCTGATGTTGTTGTATCCTGCTCTCATATCTAGAGTGGTAAAGATTTTAGCTTTCGCTAGTCCATCCGGTAATGTATACATTATTGGTATGGGGAAAGGATCTACTTTGCATATCTTGTTTACCTCTCGGTAATCTATTACCATTCTTGCTCCTGCATCTTTCTTTCCCACAAAGAATACTGGGGCTGCTATTTGTGATCTTGATCGTTGTATCCATCCTTTATCCAGGTTTTCCTTAATGAATTCTTTTACCGCTTCTTGTTCTAATTGTGTTAGTGAATAGATTGCTTGTTTCTTTGGCAATTCAACTCCTTCTTTAAACTCTATTTTCATATCCCATTGGGTATGTTTGGGTAGTCTCTTTGCCTGTTCTGTGCTGAATCTATCTTCAAACTCCCACAGTTCTCGCAGTACTAATTCTTTCCATTCCTTATTTCTAGTATCAGTCCTTCCTTCTTTAGCTGCTTTCTCTTGGGAGTACTTTTGTGCTATACTGCTATATTTGGTTAATTTCTTGCGTGCTTTCATATCTTCTTCTGATTCTGGCATTACTGCACTAACTTCCTTACTGCGGGAATTTCTTTCCTTATTGGGGTGCGACACTTTTTCCAGTGGAAAAAGCGGATCAGTTTTTATTCCCACGTTAGATTTACTTCTTACCGAGTTTCTTTTACCCTTCTTCTCGGTATATGCTTGATTTATTGACCGCTTGAATCTCTCATTTGGGTGACAGCTGCTCCCACTGAGTTCTTCGACAAACAGACTCTGTCGAAATATGTTGCCTTGATCTTGCTGTCTGGACGACCCTGATGGGAACAATGTGTTAGGATCCACTCTTGGCGATTGATATCCTGCTGTTCCAACTCGCTTTGGTATTTGTTTTTGACTTCCCTCGCTTCCTCCTGATGTAGATTGTATTATTGAGGGTGGCATTACTGGCATGAGTTGTTCATCTCTCCGATGGTATTTTCCTCCATCTATTCCATAGAATATTTGATTTGGCACCTTCTTGGTCATTTTATTGAAACTTGTTGCTGTTTCAAAGTCTTGTTTGAACCTTGCCTCCATTGCTTCTGTAGCATTGTCCAGATTTACGCTTGTACTTACCTTATAGACTTTATTCCATGCCGTGAACGTTCTTTTTGATAGTTCTTGCATAGTCTGTTCTAGAGCTGGAGGAGTTGGTTGTCTGGGCGGTGCTATGGGTGGTGTCGGTTGTGGAGGAGTTGGTGGTCTTGGTGATGCCATAGCTTGTACTGGTGCTGGGGGTGTTGGTGCTCGTGGTACTATAATTGGTGCTATCAGGGGTTTGGTCTTTTGACTTACCACAGTACTGCTTTTACCCTTGCTCTGTGATATAGTAGATGGGAATAGTATATTTATTTCATCTTCCTCTTTATCTGAATCAGAATCGATACAGCTTTGCGAGTAGTCCCATTATGTTTGTTGCTCTATTTTTCTTCTTCCTTTCTTCTTATTCCTGTATCGTCTATAGTTCCGATTTAGATATTGCGTACCTTCAATCTGTGCTTTCCCATATTGGGTACTGATTTGTCCTGTTTGAAAATTAATGTTGGGTTTGTATCGAGTTATCCAATCATGTCCTAGTATAAACCGATCATTGTTAGTCTGCAACACTGCAATTTCCATATTTCCTGTGCTTACTCCTGTATCTACCCAAGCCCGTGCACTCTCTTTCCATCCACCAGCTGTTGTTGATCCATCTGCATTTACTATACTTGCATTCCCCTGTCTAGGTACTGTTTTTAGTCCTAATTGTTTGACTGTGTTAGGACTAATTGTAGTGATTCCTGATCCAGAATCTATTAATGCAATTATTGGAATGCGCCTCTTTTCCCCTTGAGTAAGATAGATCTTCAATTTTGGTTGGTTGGAACTAGGGTGTACTGTCGTCCATTGGTGTGACACTTGTGGATTAATAGAAGTATTATTTTTATTATTCTTCTTTTCCTCTGAATCCACTTCATCTCCACTCTCATCTGCCGATATTCTGAGAGTGGCTCTTAAAAATCCTCAGGTTGGCGTTGAGCTTCACTTTGATCTGCGCCTTGCTCACTGAGACCTTCTTCATCTTCTTCTTCATTGATGTCTAATTCTCGGCGCTTAAACCTTGACCCTTTCGCTCTTCCTCGGGTTTTCCCTTGATTTCTTCCCGAAGGTCTACTTGTCTGTTTTCTACAGTCTCTAGCAAAATGTCCTAGTGTGCCACAATTGTAACACTTGATGGATCCTTTATTAACACTTCCTTGTGGTTTCTTAACTCGTCTGACATCTACTTCCATCAGTGTATAGTCTGGTACAAATGATGGCTTTGCATTTGCTCCATATTGTGGCAAATGCACTCCATGTATTGTTCTCGAAAATGCTAAGCCTGCTTCGCTATCTTTCGCATTTCTCATCCATGTCTCCAGGTCCCATGCCTGGCTCCCTGGTTGGGCTGTTAATCTTGCTAGGATTGTGTCTCACAATCCTGATTTATACATTGACTTTCGCACTACTGTGTTGTAGTCTGGTGGGAGGTATGCTGATATTCGGTCAAATTCCATATTATAATCTAATATAGATGCTCTCCCTTGTCGGATGTTATATATTTTCTTTACCGCATCTTCTGTTACATCATAATGCTTTCCATGTTGAGCTCTTAGGAATCCTTTAAAGGCTTCATAATTTGGCCAGGCACCTGCTGCGGTTCCCACTAATCCTGCTACACCACGACTTTGAACATGTGGCGCTATCCACACTGATGCATTTCCTTTTAAACATTGACATACCACTTTTGTTTTATCTGCATCTCCTGTGATATTATTCGCATCAAACCGCAAGTCCATTTGTGTGAGGAATGCTTCAACATCTTCTTTACTTGTTCCTTTAAATGTTGGCGCCTTAATAATATTCCCAATTGGGTTCGGATTTGGATTTGCTGCCATATTATTATATTATTACAGAGGTCTCGAAAAGGTCTTCTATCTGTTCTAATAGTTCCTGACTACTAAACCCGTTTATTCTTGGTGTCCCTAATCCGACTCCGAGATGGAGGAGGTTGGGCTATCGGAATTATTAGAGGATAACTCAAATGTATTAACTTGAGTGCTTACCTCTATTGTCTCTGGGTTAGTATTTCCCTGATCAGGTTCTCCGAGTTCTCCTGAAGCCTCTGAAGCCGGTCTGAGTGGTAGTGTCAAATCGTTTATGACTGGGATATTCTGTCTTGGGCTACCTACTACGCTTTCTTCGTCTGTATCTGACTCTGGCGGAGAATCCGGATGTCGACTATGGTTCCCTGAGTAATCGTTAAACAGGGTCGTCATTGGTGGAATGCTCGATGAAGCTGATCTATAGCTTGATGAGCTACTTTCTGATTCTGAAGAGTGTGGAGGGTGTGGGTACCTGTCTGCGCTATACCCGCTTGGTGCTCCTCCTGTTCGTCTTCCTCTCTGCTGCCTGATCCTTGGCCCTGGTATTCTTGCTACAACTTCTGACAGCTGTTCAAGGGTATCTTCGATGTGTGTTAACGCCCTCGCAATTTCTTCGCTGTTTTCTTCTGCTGTTTCTACTCTCGCTCTGAGACTGTCGTATGCAGTGGCTTGTACCCTAAAATGGCTAATGATTTGGTCCACTCTCTCTCTGTCTCGTTCGTCTGCCGCTTCGTTACCCCTTCTGACTTCCTCGTCCACATGCAATGTTGTTCTCACGATTTGGTTGAGAAACGCACATTCAATTTCCTGGATCTGGTCCTGCTTCTGCCGATATTCCTTGATTGCGTCCCTGAGCTTGGTGATTGCCTCGATTCCCTCCTTGAAACCTTCCTGTAACCGTTCCGTCCTCTCGTATATGTACCAGGCAAGTTTTCCAATAGTGTCCCCGCTAGGATCTGTTGAAACTAAGCTTCGTCCGAAGGCAATGAGTATTCCGGTGGCAATGCAAAAGAACCAAGTGCAAATCATCGCGTAATCCACTAAACACTTGATTAGTATTCTTTTCAGTTTCTATAAAATTTTAGTACCTTACTTTTAATTTCCAGTAGTCTCCTTTAATCAAGTAAGTAAGAGCTTGATGTAAACAATTCTTGTGTTGGAATGTCCCGTAAATCGCGTATCGGTACTTGGTGATGCACTTCCCAAACTCTTCGTCAGTTACTGGGGTGCTACTATGAATTGGATGTGCGGGAATTAGGTGTCCTGTTTCCAAAAGGAATTGTTGTACTTCAGTCACGACTTTGATTATCTCTTGGGCCACTGCGACGTACTGGTCAAAATACTGAAAGAATGCTAAGTCAATGATGTCAAGAATCTTACTACTTTTGTTCCTAGTAGTATTGGTAGATACTTCTTGTTCCGCGTGTAAAGTGGTTAATTCGTCGATAACTATGATGTGGAAGTTTAAACTTTCTTTAAACTGCTCACGTCGTTCTTGTAAATCCAGTTTGTTAGTTAGGTTGACCCCCTGAAGAACCAGAGCTACTAACCAATAGTAGATCGGATTGGCTAGAGGTGCGTATCAGGTTTGGAGTTCAATTCAAATGTTAGAATCAGAGTAAGAAGAGTAATATATGGCTTACTGCTGAAGCAAGTGTCTCACACTGCTGATTGATAAGCGATGTCAAAGAATCAGGCAAAGACAAGTATCAGACTAGTGTTTATATGAGAGAAAGCTCCAACTCGCTTGAGGGGCGTTTGAAGAGATGAATTGAACTGCTACTCAGGATGGCTCGTTTGGCCTCCTTTTATACTCTACAGGTGTGGCTATACTAGGCTACTACTATAACTATCTACCTCAGTCTTTTTACTGACCATGTATACCTTCCAGCACCTTCTACAAGGTGCTCCACTTGCTCCACCCTTTCCTTGTCAATTCCGTACATTCCTTGTCAATTCCGATCGTACTGTATGTTCTAGTTCGTTCTACTAGTTTCTTGCTGTGTACTTCAATGTCTGAGCTCTACTGTTATAGTCTAATGACACTAGCACTCTCTAGTGCATACTTACTATCCTCAGCTACTCTGCTGGTGCCTGTACTGGTTCTGAGCTCCACTGGTTTATTCTCTACTGTTCTATGGCCTTCTCTCCTTGGAGTTAGGACTTATGTTCTTCTTCCGGCTCGGATGGCTGACTGATGCTGCTACTTTGCCTGAGCTAGTTGTAAAAGCTTTCCTCTCGTCTACTACTCCTATGTATGCGTACACATCGCTTCCCTTCTTATCGCCTTCCTGATTAGATTAACTTTCCTTATCAGTGATTGTTGATCTCCATGGCTTCCGAGGTTCGGTGCCTGTGGGGTACTACATCTTCTTCTGGAAGTCCTGGGGTTTTTCCCACCGGCGTTCTATCATCTACCGGAAAGCTTCTCTTGTGGAGATATGTCGTCATTCTTGTGAACCCTTCTTCCGGTGGCATTGGAATCTTAATTGGACCAATCACGAACTTGATCCTGTGTTCCATTGATATCTCTGTGACTCGTTCGTCCATTACTGATACTCCTTCTGTATCAATGAGTCTAATGAATTCCTTAACTCTAGTTATTGTATTTTCTGCTATACGCCGTACTATTTCATTAGCTCCCCTTCTGTATGGTATGTCAATATTAATATGAATAAATTGACATTCTTCTTTATGCTTCCGCTTTGGGAATTTAATCTGTACTCCTGCGTTCATTAGATAGTCTCGTTCATCATGTGAGAATACTGCTACCATATATTCAAATGTCACATAATTTGTATTAGGCTGTTGTATGCCCTCTTGAGTAACGTATCCTGGAAATACTCTATGTGTCCCTCGTATGTCGAAGTTCATTGCTAATACTTCTGTCATCAAGAGTGATGAGATTATTGTACAATAAATGTCCCATCCTATCTGCTGTGCTTATTTGCATTTCTCGCAGTCGTCCTTGACTTCTGGCCATTGACTGGCCCGTCCTTGGTTAACTATTCTCTTTAATGTGGTTTCCAGCGTTCTCGCTTGTCGTGTGAACATCTTGGTTATATGCTGTCACGTGCACGCTATATTGCTGACTAAAGCAATTTCTAACATTAACAATCTTATAAATACTAAGATTTTGAGACACTCATTGCATGATCAATGCACAATCGACATATGATCAGAGTGCAATTGGTATATGATCAGAGCACAATCAATGCACTATTAGAGTACAACCATTGCATGCTAGTTGCACAGTAAGTGGAGTCAGAGATAAGATATTATACTTTATGTCACTAATCTTTAGTCCCTACAAACTAGTAACTGAGAGACAATGCTAGCATTTATACTAGGTTATACAGCTGGGTGATAAAAGTAATAGCCATTGTCACAAAAAACATATGCCATATCGCCCATACCCTCGCTTTGCTTGCCTCCTCCATCTCGCAGACGACCCACGACCCTCCCCAAATGTTTGATGCGTGTCCAAAGAGGTCCCAGCTTGCATCGCCAGTCAAGAACCACATTGTTGGTGCCATGATTGGTGGCCAAAATACTATGCAAGTGTCAAGAACATTTGGAGTGCCTCAGAGAACTGTGCGCCATATCTTTGCTTGCTTCGAGACGACTGGTACAACAAAAAACAAGCCCCAATCTGGATGTCCACACCTACTTGACGATCATGCATGCCGCCTCCTGAGACATACTGCCCAAAAGAACCGCTTTGCACTATACAAAATCCTTGCAAAACAGCTGCATACCAAAATCAGTCCTCATACCATTAAACGTGAGCTGGAGGCCATGGATCTTAAGCGTAGGAAGGTCAGATGTGCTCCATACATTATCAAGGTCAACCGGGTGCAGAGGCTAGCACGTGCAAAACAGCTGGCAAAGATAACGATGAAGGAATTGAAGTCGGTCATCTTCTCAGATGAGTGCTATGTATACCTCGGCTCACACCCGGGTGCTGTTTACTGTACTCGAAGTCCTGATGAAGTCTGGCATGAAGATTGCATTATTCTGACCTTCACCAAGTCTCCTGTGCATGTTATGGTGTGGGGGTGCATTATGTACAACAGGAAGGGCCCTCTCATTGTACTCGACTATCCAGGTGGAAAGGGTGGTGGAATGACTGTGAAGCATTACATTGAGCAGGTTTTAGATAGGTGTTTGTTGGATTTTTACAAGCAGGTTCGATGACGCAATTGGTCTGTTACATTTCAGCAGGACAATGCACGCTGTCATACTGTGAAGTCGACACAATAGTGGTTTGAACAACACAGCATTTCAAGGTTTCCACATCCACCCTCTTCACCCGACATCAGCACAATTAAACTATGCTGGCTGGACCTGAAATGGAATATATGGGCTCGTCGACATCCTCCAACATCACTTGGGGAGCTTAAGGCGGCTGTATTGGAGGCATGGGAGCAGATACTAATAAAGAAGATAAATAATTATATTTTGTCTATACCTCACTGTGCACAGGCAGTAATTAATTCAAAAGGAGGACCTACAAGATACTAATGCTTTGATAGCTAACAGTAAATATAGATTAATGTATATACAAAAAATCTAGTCATAATTTTTTGTTTTGCATTGTCGAGAGGCAAATGAAGTTGGATGCTTGTGTCATGCGAGCATGTGAAATGTGACAGTGGCTGTTACTTTTGTCACCCAGCTGTATTGTATTGATCTGTCATAATATTTTACTCATGTATTGTCTCTTCAACTATTAGTCAAACCCTATGTTTGTGGATAGAATATGACCAGCTTGTGATCTAAAGCACTCATATTGGCAATGTTATTCTTTTGTAAAGGGAAATAGTTTCTGAAACTGATTCCTAACTTGACAAAGCCGATAGTTCAGAACAACCCGAGGTCCTAAACTGGGGCCATAGTGATTATGGGCATATTCTACTATATATTCAGAAGGAGCATCTAAAGCTGGTCCTGCATATAAAAGATCAAAGAGTGATAAGGGTGAAGAGCTCAAGATTGTTAGGACCAGCATTTTCAGACAAGGTAGGTAGTCCGAGTGTACCAGAACAAGTCCCTACTTCCTCCTTCTAATAATGTATAATTGGAGAGTAGAGTAGCAAAGGTTAGATGTACTACTAAGAAGTGAGCTATAGGCTCAAGCTTAACCTAGCAGTAGAGCAGAGGTTCAATCAAAGGGGTATATTTATGATTGAGAGTACAAAATAATTTTGCTGAGAGACAACACCCCACTCAGCTGGCACTATAAATAAACTTTCTACTGAATACTATCGACTACCAAATACTACCGACTATGCCTTGCCATTGGTCAGAACAACTTGTTTTAGCAGGTGTCACCACCACTGCCTACCACCTGTATTGCCACCAAGTCCTAGCACCTAGTGTTACCACCACTTCAAGGGACTGGTGGTACCACCAGCTACTTTCTTCTCTATTAGGCTAGCTTCTATTTACCTCCATTACTCCAAAGCTTCTTCTGTGCTTCTTCCAATCTATTCCTATCACATGTTAATCCTGTCTGCAAATCCTCCCATGAGAGACTTCTTTCATGAGCTGAGATCTCGCTTCTCTGACACTCTATTTTCTCAACTGAGCTTCTGCTGCTAGTCTTCCATCATGGGGCTGACTGTGATCTTAGGGTTTGGAATCAGCAGTCCCTGCCAATCTTCTGAGGTTAATCTCAGCGGCTGTGTAAACTTGGCAGTTACCCTTCTGTGCCATGCTGCTATACTGATATTAGAGTACTGTAGTCCAGTGCCCATCATTAACCTAAACCATTATCCCAGGTGATTTGTTCTGCACTATTCATCTACTGTGATAACCCCTTCTTCCAATTATTCCTACACTTCTAGCATCTGATCTATCACTTTTTCTATAAGACTTTCAGCGTCCGATGACAGCCTGTAATACACTGGCCAGTCGACTTCTACTGCAGTGTTTTGACACAAGGTCTAGTGACGATGCCGATTGATCCAAGCTCTCACACAGACCTTCAATGTATAGATATCCCTATCACCAAGCCATATGGATACTTTGTGATCATATAAACTCATTCTGCGGTTCAGTAATAGTTGGTCAAATATTTGTTCTGAGGGTCCGGGCTTATGTTGAATCTTGGCATTGGCTGCTTTCCTTGTTACTAAGCACTCCATAAAGTTCTTGAGGAGCCACTCCGAAAGAACCCAACTCCTTTGGTATGCCAAATAGCAGTTTGTACACACCAGGCTTTCATGAACAAAGTGTCTAGTTGCACCACATCGATAGCATCTCTTCTGCAGGAGCTCTATGTATCTTGCAATGTTCCAGTCTTCTATCTGTATGCAGCTTTGTTCTGATAGAGGAGTATGTCCAATGTGCATTCTAGATAGTCCTTCTTGCAAATTGTATGGGTCCTCTCTCTCATCATGTTCATCTTCATAATATCGTTGACTAGGTTTCTCTGGAACGTCTTCAGCAGCTACCTTCCCAGGTACTTACTGTGTTAGTGGGCAAGAATCACCTCCACTATTCTGTCTCTGAAGTCTTTTGAAATGCTCTTGATTAGACTGCATAATTTAGTGTGTAAAGTGTCTGATTCTACATCGCATCAAGTATCTACAATTTTCATAACATTCCTCCCCTTCAGATCCACTTTGGACTGTAAGGAGAGTGTAGATCTAATTAATTGTGGTAGTCATAATCTTGCTGTTTCATATAGTTGCTTCCTAGACCTGATCTTTCTAGTGTACCAGTAGCCTATTCCTCTTGACTGGAATAATTGTAGCACTGTACATCCAGAGTCTATAACTTGTTATTGATCATGTGACCATTGCTCAATAATTCAAAGCCTCGCTGAGTGTTAGCTTCCAACATACTAGATGCTTCCCCACATGCTAGAAATAGTTTAACGACTTGTTCAGGTCAAAACTGACCTTGCTTAGTGTCGGTCCCAACTTACAAGGTACTTCTAAGTATGCTTGGAATAGTTTAACGACTTATTCAGGTCAATTTACCAGGCCTTTCTAAGCCTCGCTGCACTCACTATCTGAGGAGTCAGCCCAAAACTAATCCTTATACAAAGGATTTCCTTTCTCATCCAGCAGATCCTATCTGCGGACTGGCAGTGCTCTGCTTCGGGTGAATAGCCTTTTTGCAGCTCTCCAATGATGCTTATGCCATTCCAGATACCCAAAGTCGCACTGTTTGATATCTGTCTTGCTTTAGTATCTTCTTTGCTTGATTACTCTCTGAGCTACAGACTCTCCTAGTGCTGTACTCAGGAACTCGTTGTAGACTATCAGACTCTCCTAGACAGGGACAAAGGCGGCGGCGGCGGCGTTTGACCACAGGGAGGTGATGTCAAAGGTGTCGAGAGGAAAAAGGGGAGGTCCTACCAGATCTACAGACTACCTACAGGCTTTCAGAAGTGACACTCAGCTCAGATGCACAAGGATCTGGCCGTTAGGCAGATCTGCCGCGCCTTCGAATAACTCGCCGTGGTGATCCGGGCCTCGACGGCTGTATAGGGATCGCCGAGTCCGACTGAACTGGCGAAGGGGTCGCAGCGGCGGACTGGGTGCGGCGTCGGCGGAGGTTCGCACCAGTGCAATTCCGCCTGGTAGTTGGGGAGATGATGTCGGAACGACACAGAGAAGATGCGGGAGAGAGACCGTCGACACCACTTGAAAGGGGAGTAGTGTCGGCGGTGGAACGACGCGGAGGCGGCGGAGGTGGCGAGAAGTGAGAGACTGGATTCAGTCGAAAAGGGGTGCCGGCGCCGACGGTAGCGGCGAACACAAGAAGAGTGACAGCTGCGTCGAGACGTCGGGGATGTATAACAGATGCCTAGAAGAGTGACGGCTGCGTCGAGGCATTGAGGAAGAATCACAAATGATCTGAACCGAGCGGCGGCGACGAAACACGAAAGGGGCCTCAGGCGCAGGGAGAAATTGAAGACCGAGGGATTGGTTACTAAAGGAGTGACGGCTGCGTCGGGACGTGGAGGAGGAATCCCAAATGCTCAGGATCGAGCAGCGGTGGAGGCTAGAGAGAGAGGGACGGCGATGCAGATATAAGTGGGAAGTCCCTGGAGCGATTACTAGACGAGTGACAGCTGCACAGAAGGGAGATGACCAGGGCGGCGAATGAGCTCAGCGGCTTCTATCCTGTGAGATCGGGGGCCACGCCGTCAGGATGGGATCGGTGAGGGCACGTGACTGGGAGTTTGCCCGATCCGGCTGTCTGGTTCTCTGTATATACTGGTTTCTTGAAGGAGGCTTCTTTACTTGTGGTTGGTCTCTGGTAGCTGCGTTCTAGAGTGTATATCTGCTGCTTTTTAGGATAGATACATGCTCTCTATATATACTATGAGTCCTTGATAAGAAATATCACTTAAAGCGGCGGGCGGCGAGGCGTGACAGGCACGCCGCGACGGCGGGGGCCGCCGCCGAGATGCGCCGCCAAGCCACCAAGACCTAGGGGCGCCCCAATCGGAACGGCGGAGTGCTGGTACGTTGTGTCGAACGTCGGGGCCGTTCGGATCGGTCAGGGCGCGCTCTATATGGTTCTGAAACGCCAAGGGTTCGAATAAAACTAAAAGGGGGAATATACGGACGGCCACCAGGCGCGCTACCACGCTCGGCGTACAATGTGGGATAATAAGAATATGAAACAATCAACGAAATGGACCTGAGATTGGTTATCGTTCACCCAGCCGGCGCGGCGGCAGGCATACACCTCCGCGATGGCGCAATATACATCCGCCGCAGCGTGTCCGGCCGCCGTGCGAGCATTTCCGAAGCCCGGAGTCACCGGATTCGGCGGAACCGTTCTTGAGAGAGGCTGGAGAAGGGGAACTAGGATCTGGTCGAAGGGGGGACAAGGTGATCATAGGATAGGAGTGGAGGTGTCGCCGCTGGTTCGTATGGTCAGCGGCGGTGGCGGCGTGGGTGCTGTTCCCAGGCCGCCGAAGGTCCGGCGGCCGCTGAGCAGGCTGTATTATGGGTAACGGTGGCGAAGGCTGGTTTGCTGACAATAGTACGCGGGGTGTCCTGGGTATGGCATAGGGAAGTACAGCCCTTACAGGCCTGTGCCGCTGGACCGGTACAGGTTAGTGCGGCGCACTACATCTCCTTCTGACGAAGTAAAAAAAATGATTAAAAAAAATGCTGGGTAGTGTAGGGGAGGTTTTTAGGCGAAGTTGAGTGGGGGTTGTGATGTAACTGGGTGGTATGTCTGTGACTTGCTCCTGGATTAGTCTTCGGTTGTGAGATCGATCATCGGCGGATCGTGGATTGGTGCGGCGGTGTGCGGTGGAGGGTTGGCTCTGTCCGCCGCATCTTGTTGAGGTACGTTGTTGAGGTATGGGTGATGTTCAATGGATTCCCGAAGCTTGGTGAGGTGCTCTTCGATGTTCTGGGCGGCTGCGATTGCTGAGAGCGAATACTGTTGTGCTTGGAGTATAATGGCGATGACGTTGGCGGCGCAGTCGTGTATATCATCGTCGCCGCGCTCGTCGAAGAGGCGTAAGACTTGGATTATGGCATTGTGGGATAGTTCTGAGGCGGCGTCGGAGTAAATGATGGCGTTTTCGAGTGCAATAGGCCCTTCTCTGAGGATGGCGAGGGGGGCATTGGGTAGTACGCCATCGCCGAGTGGCGCGCCGAGAATTATGGGGATAGTAGTGAGGGCGCCGCCGATGCGGAGCGTTTCTCGGATGCGGCAAACGAGTGTCGCTTTGTTGGCAGGTGTCAGATGGTGTCTGGCGAAGAGTTCGGGGATGATCTGAAGCATCGTGGGAACGTGTCTGGCGGGGAACGGCATCGCCGCAGGAAACGCATCGGCGAGGAGGTCGCAAAATGAACCCCAGTTTCCGCCGGAGAGGCGTGGGTCTTGACAGAGGAGTTGCTGGGCGTCCGGCGAGGCCCAAATGTACAGCAGGAAGATTAGAGTCGCTGTGTCGGGGCAGGGGTGATGAAAACTGCGAAGGGTGGTGATGAGAATATTTGGTATAGCTGTGTAATCAGGGTGCCATGGGTAAAGGAGCATGGGGTGTCCGGGAAGTGTGATTAATTGGGCGAAGTTGAAATCTAAGAGGTGTTGGGCATGGCGGGGGAAGTGGACTGGGTGCGGGACTTGGAGTAGTGGTGTCGCCGGTGCGAATGGGAACGCTTCGGCGAGGCTGGGAACCAGCTGGGGCATGTTGTAAGGAGCGCCGATGGTATTCATAATCTGTAGGGTAGATGTTTTGGGGGCGGCGAGTAGGTTGCCGATCGCTTTATATATTTTCGGCGAGTGTTTTCCGGGTTGGCCGGAGGGTATGACGGCTTTTGGCGAGGTGAAGTTGCCAGTATTATAGTGTAGAGGCCAATATAGGCAAAAGCCGAAGTAGTGTTCTAATAGAAGGGGGCCTAGGCGAAGGTGTTTCGTGTAGGCGGATCGTCGGCAGGACGAGTAAGTGGGATGGGAGGCTAGCGGCGAGGCTGGTTCGCTGGTAGTTTGGGTATGGTGGCCTGTAGCGGCGTGGGGCGAAGTGAACTTCGAATGGGAGGGGGCCTGGGCGAAGGAGTTTCATATAGGCGGGTCGTCGGCGGGACGAGTGAGTGGGATAGGAGGCTCGTGGCGAGGCTGGTTCGCCGGTAGTTCGGGTATGGTGGCCTGTAGCGGCATGGGGCGAAGCGATCTTCGAATGGGAGGGGGCCTGGGCGAAGGAGTTTCGTATAGGTGGGTCGTCGGCGGGACGAGTGAGTGGGATGGGAGGCTCACGGCGAGGCTGGTTTGCTGGTAGTTTGGGTATGGTGGCCTGTAGCGGCGTAGGGCGAAGCGATCTTCGAATAGAAGGGGGCCTGGGCGAAGGGGTTTCGTATAGGCGGGGCGTTGGAGGGACAAGCTTCGATTTAGAAGGGAGTTCGGAAGTAAAGTTTAAATGGTTAATCATGGAAGGTGTCGTCATATCATGATCTTGATCTGGTACCAGATATGGATACAATGGCCTTGTAGTCAGGGGTAGTAGTACATCGGAAATACAATTCGGCGGGCTTTTGGCGGTCCGGGAACCAGTCGGGGACGCCTGGTAGTTAACTAGGGTGGTGTAGGTCGTAGCATATAGGTTGAGGATTCGTTAATGGGTGTAGGTACAGCTAGGGTAGGGTGTGCGGCGATATTTGATGATCGGCGGGGGGGATCGGTGTAGAATGTTGTATCGGCCGGCTTGGCAGGGGTCTGGAAGGTTGGGGCTGTGTTGTGGCGGGGTTCGGTGGATTGTTCCGGCGAGTTTTGGAGGGGGAGAGTCGCCGAGGGGTTTGTAGAATTTGAGTGGAGATTGCGGCAGAGCAGTGGGGAGGATTTGGTAATTGATTGGTAAAAAGGGGGCGGGGAGGTCGCGTGTGTGGAGGGCTGAAATTGGAGTTTGAATTGGGTGCAGCGAGGATATAGACGACGGGGACTCGTGTCTGAGTTCCCCGTTTCTCTTTTTCTCTTTCCACCATGGCGCTGACGATTCTCAGTGTCAGCAGCAGCAGCGACAGCAGCAGCAACAACAGCAGGGAGGGGTCGGAGGCTCCCTCCGACCAGATGGAGGTGGACGCTGGGGCGGCGACGGGGGCTCCTGCCGCGGGCGGGATGTCGCGGGCCCCCAGCGGGCAAGAGGTCCCGCCGGAGTCGCAGGGGGAGACGGAGGAGGAGGGTGGGGAGGGGGGGGGGGGGGAGAACTGGACGCGGCCGTGTGGGCGGCCATTACGGCGGTGAGGGGGTGGATCGAGCGGGCCCGAAATGATGAGGGGCCCGCTGCTGATGAGCTCGATGGGCTCTTGGTAAATTTGCGTTCCCTTGATAATAACCGTGTGAGCTGACGATCTGGTTTACTTTTTCAGAAGGGGCTTGGGGAGCGCTTCCCTGCGCTATCCGACGACGCGAGGGCTGAAAAGCCTGAATATTATTGCGCGGGGAGGTGGTTGGTGAACCGGGCGATGGTGGTGCGGATGGCCACCGGGGAGGCTAAAGACGCCGCCGAGGTGTTGGACAAGGCTGCCCAGTCGGAGGTGAATCGCCTCCGACGCGTCGCGGAGAGGCTGGCCAAGCGCCGGGAGGAGGAGGCTCGTGAGGAGGCGAAGCGGAGCGCGGCGAAGGTGGCCGAGGAGGCGAAAGCCTCCTTCCTCAAGACGCTCGCCACCCTGCGAGTTGGGGGCCCAGAGGTCGTCGAGGCCTTCTGTAGGTCCTCAGGGCGCGATGAGGCGGGGAACCTGGTAAGTCGTTGTCTTGAATCTTGTTTTTTACTGTCTCTGATAATATCTTCTTAGGTCGCGGCGCCTAAAACAAGCACCAAAGCGAAGGTGCAGGCGCGTCCCGCGGCCAGGCCGGTGACGGGAAAGACGATTACTCTTCCTGGGTCGTCGATCCCTGGTCTTGAGGTGGCGGGTTCGTCCAGCGAGACGCTCAAGGGGGAGAGTGGTCGAGTGACGCGAGGGGGGCGCTCGGGGACGGTCACGGGAAAGACCATTACTCTTGAGGTTGAGTCTGATGAGGGGTCAACGCGAGCGAAAAGGTCGAGTGGAAAGGAGGTATATGTTGATGTGTGTTTTATGTCCTGGATCTTATTCTTCACTGACATGTTTCGTTTCTAGGTCCTCCCCTTCCGAAGCGCGTACGTGAGCCGGTGGTCGAGCCGCTGGCGAAACGAGCAAGAGCGCCGGGAGCGGCAGCCTCGGGTGGGGGAAGGGCGAAAGAGGAGGCGACAGGAAGAAGGGACAGGGCAGTGAGTGCTGTCTTGAATTTTGTTCTCGACACTCTCTGACTATAATATTCAGAGGGAGGAGGGGGGTTGGGAGTTCGAGAGGGTGGGGCAGCTCCCCAGGGGTCAGAGCCGCCGCCTCCTCGAGTTCGTGTCGCCGGGGTGCGAGCGGTGCATCGAGTGTGGGGAGATGTGCACGAGGCGCCCGCCGGCGCTCCTGTGCCAGGCGTGCCGGGTATCGCACCGGTGGTGCGATATCTTGGAGTCGGACGTGACCTTCCTGGCGCAGCAGGAGGTCCTCGCTCTCCGCCGGCAGCTGGAGGGGATGGAGTCGACGTTGGCGGGAAAGAGTGCGGGTGGGGGGGTGGAGGAAAAGGCCCAGGGTGAACGCCGTGGATAGGCGGCGAGCCAAACGACGCAAACGGCGTCGGCTCGCGGTCTTCGGCGACCATGAAGCGCCCTTGGGCCGAAAAAAATATAAAAAAAATAGGAAAAGTATAAAAGTACAAAAATATTGTATTTTTCTTTTTCTTGTGTACTATAGTGGCTTGTAATAACAAGCCGAATGTTTTTCTTGTGAGGATGGTTCTTTGTGAGATCAGGGAATGTAAGATTGAGATGGGCTGGAGTGAAATAGGGAGGATAGGCGTCCTAAAAATAGCGCCGGGGCCGAAAGAATGACTTGAGTAAGGTGAAAATGTGGGAGGGGGTGACTCGGCGTCTCGCCGCAGTCGTTTGGGTGATGATTGGAGAGTGTGAAGATAGCGGCGGGTCCGAATAGGTGACTTAGGGAATGTGTATATAAGGGAGAGGGTGATTATGAGGCTTTGGTGGATCTTCATAAGTTGGATTCGGCGTCTAGGTCATCCACCGCGGTCTCTTGTGCTAGGTTGTCGAGTTCCGGCGTGGATTTCTGAGTGAGGTCTTCGACTGAGTCGATGATTCGAGTGCATGCGTGGTAAGGAATAACTCTGAATGCTGCGTAACAAAGTGCTGAAATGGCGCCGTTTGCTTCGGCGAGAACATAGGATCCTCCTTTGGTTCGCCGCACGACAATCATGGGCCCTAGGTATTTCGGCTTTGTCTTCCTGTTCAGCTCGTTTTCTATCTGGGAGTTCCTGACCAGCACAAGTGAGCCGGGGGCGAAATTGTAATCCTTAATTGTTGCGGCGTGGGTTTTCTCGAAGTCCTGTATGGATTTGAAACGCCCCTGGATGACGGATTCCTTGACTCGTTGGAGGTCCTCGGGTCGTTTCTGGAGTGCCCTTGCTCTCGCCGCGATGAGTTGTGCGTCGGACATCTTGGAGGTGACCGCCGGTGAGATGTATGTCTGTTCGGCGAGGTCGAAGGGGAGTACTGGTTCGACGCCATGGGCCATAAAGTATGGGCTATAGCCTGTGCGGCGTTGGATCATAATTCGTTCAGCCCAAATGGCGTGGTATATATGCTGGGACCACTTGTCTGGGCTTGCGTCGGCGAGCTTCATTAGGGTTTCTCTAAGGTCCCGGTGTCGCCGCTCAATGATTCCGTTGGCTCTTGAGTTATACGGCGAGATTCGGATGTGCTGGACATTGTATTTGGCGAGAAGGCGGGGTAAGTCCTTGGAGAATGAGGCGCCGTTGTCGGTTACGATCTCCTCGACTCATCCCCATCTTGACAAAATATCTTCGAAAACGAAGCGTGCTATCGAGGCGGCATTATCTTTGCGCAGCATTCGGAATTCGGGGTATCTGGTGAGCGAGTCTCGGGCCTGAACAATATACTTGAATCCGCCGGAGGGCGGCATTAACATCACGTCTATATGCACCCTGGAGAATAGCGGCGCGGGCGTCGGGCTTTGCGGCGTGGTATATATTTTCGTAAACTGCCTCGTTTGGCATCGGTGGCAGGTTCTGATATACCATTTGATGTCCTGATGCATTCCTGGCCACCAGAATCGGTCTTGGATCGTTGTTCTGACAGAGAAGAAGCCTTTGTGGCCGAGTTCGTCGTGGGCAGTTCTGATAATGGAAATTCGGCGTTCCGGCGGAATAGCGAGTGCGGCGTGACCTTTGTCGTTCTTTCTGTAGAGTTCGCCGTGCTGTAGGAAGAAACGAGTGGCTCGGCGTACAAACTGTTTGAATTGGGCGTCTGAAAGATCGGCGGGGCGGGATGGGGCGGCGAGAAATTTCTTGATACAATTGAGGTCTTTGAATCCTTTTTGGGAGGCTTTGTGATCGGGGAGTTGTACGGGTTCGCTGTTTGGGGTATAGGCCGTGTCGGAAAGGTCTTGATTTAGGAAGGAGTATTGATGGTCGATCCATTCTTCGAAGCCTTCGTCTCGCGGCGGATCGGTTTGTGCAGCGCCATGGCGTGATAGGCCGTCTGGGCCGAGGTGTTTGGGCGCCGGTGTATGAATGATCGTGAAATTGAAAAGTAAGATGCCGGCGATCCATCTATTGATAGTGGCGTTGGGTTGGAGGTCTGGGTTGTTAATCATGCCTTTAATATAGCTGGCGTCGACTTCGACGAAAAAGTGATCGATGCCGACGAGGTATATGCGCGCCTCGTATAGAGCTCTGAAGAGGCCGAAGAGTTCTAGCTTTGCCTGGGAGTAGTTTCGTTCTCTGTTGTTCCAGGTTCCGGACATGAAACGAGATGGGACCCTTTCGCCGTTTTCGCCGAGCTGTAACAAGATGGTGCCGTAGCCATGAACGGAGGAGTCTACACAGAAATGAACAGGTTGTCCTGACTCGTAGTCAATAGAACGAATGGCGCCGGAGGATGCTACGGCGTGTTTTAGTAGATCCATAGATCGGCGGGCATCTTCATCGAATAGGAAGGGCTGGTCTTTGCAGAGTAGTTTGTTGAGACCGGCGGATAGTCTGGCGTAGTTCTTCACGAAGTGTCTAAGGACGCCGGCCGTACCTAAGAATGCCCGAACATCGTGGACATCCCGCGGCGGCGGCCAATCCATTATTGCCTTGACCCTGGATGCGTCTGGGACTCGGCTGGCGTAATTACAGGTGTGTCCTACAATGACTGCTTCTGGTGCGGCGATGATGAGTTTCTTACCCGAGACAGTGGCGCTGACTACTTTAAGGCATTGGAGGATGCGGTTGACGTCGTTGAGGTGTTCCCAGATGAAGCGGCAGATGTTCGGGTTCCCTGGAATGCTTTCGTATTTTCCGGCGGCGAGCTCGTATCGGGATTTAGGGCCTTTTACAGGAATATCGTCGATGTATGGGATACAGACATGGGGTATCTCATCTTTGAGGACGAACGTGACGTCGGCGTGCATAATTTGTTGCGAGTTGGTGTATCCCATAGGAATCGAGGTGAGGCGAAATGCGCCGAGAGGTGTTTGGAATGTTGTGAGGTTGCGGGATCGTATGTCGAGCTTTCTCTGGTCGAAGGCGACGAATAGATCGAGTGTGGTGTAGCAGGCATGGCCGCCGAAGGTCTCGGCGATGTGTTCTGTGGGGTAAGGGATGGAGGGGTCGCGTATGGAGACTTTGTTGAGTGGCTGGAGATCGTGTACAAGCCGAAGGGATTTTCCATCCTTTTTAACGACGCAGAACCATCGGGAGCGGTAAGAGGAATTGGACGGCTCGTAGACGCCGGAGTTAATTTTGTCTTTGATTATGCGAACCACTTCGTTGAAGATCCCCGGCGGAATAGGGATGTTTTTCATTACCCACGGCATATGGTCGACAGTAGGAATTAGAACCGGCGCGAAGTATTGATAGTCGAGGGAGCCCTTTTCTGTTTCGTCCCAAGCTAGGCCATCTTCATGTTGTAGAAGGGTCCAGTAGGCGAGGTTCTTTTCTTCCTCACTGAGGAAGCCAGTTGGGTCGATGTCTAGGGCGTCGAAGCGTTCTTGTGTAAAGCGGCGTCCTGGAATGAACTCCGGCGGATCGATAGGGAGCTTCGGTAGATCTGTGAGCAGCTGTGGGTGTGATTTGCGTATGATGCGGTAGTCCTCTGGAAGGGTCGCCGATATAGGTTTGGTTCGTTGGGTGACCTTTTTGTACTTGTAGGCGTGCCCGGCCGGTTGAGCAGCCTTGGTATTAAGAGTGCTGTTGGAGCGGGGTATTCGGTTGCGTACGGGGAGTGATTCATCATCGAAAATAGAGTTAATGAAGAAGGCTTGATGTTTTTAGGCTTTGTTCTGGGCTGTGAAACCCTTTTCGGCGGATCGATCAGAAAATAAGGTGGAGATATCTATGGTGCGGGGACTGAAGGCGATATTTACAGTTGCCGGGCCGTGGTGTAGCACATATGCGTCGGGTATGGTTGGGGGTATACACTGCATATGTTCCGGCGGACGCCGCTGGGACGTCATTGTCTAGGGGGGCGCTGTTTTTCTGTCCCGGCGCCGCGCTGAATCGTCGGGATCAACATGGTTTCGTTCGTATCAGGATGAGTAAGGTATAGCGTCTGTTCGCCGTCGGCCTCGTCTATGACCTGCGCCCTAGTGTGTACGAAAAACGGCCGGCCTAATAGTAACTGAAATGGGGCCTTTTCGATGACCTGGACTTGGACAACAATAGAGAAGGCGCCTATGGTGAGTCTGACGCGAGGGATGAGTCCCGCCGAGCGTGAGGTTTGTCTGTCGGCGGTTTCTACTGTGATTGCTTGGCTCATTATCGTTGGGGACCCGAGGTCCTTCCATACCTCTTTTGGCACAGCGATAAATGTCAACCTCGAGTCGAGCAAAGCTTTTACTTCGAATTTATCATCGAGCCAGACCTCGATTTCGCGGAGGGGAATGTTCGGCGGGGTGACGGAAGGATCTTCGTCGCCGAAGTTAACCGGCGAGGTGGGCCTTGGGATTGAGGCGTACATTGCCATCTCGTGATCAGGATTTTCCCTAATTAGTTCTCGGCGCCCCGTGACGAATTCTTTACACTTTTTTCTGATTTCGGGAGAGGCGGCGAGCAGGCTTCGGATCGGCAGGGTGACTTCCGAGTCCAGAATCTTGTCAAAAACGTTTGATACCGCGGCGTCATCATATGCTGGTATGGTGGTTCGGTATTGTGGCTTCGGATCTGCCGCGTCGTCCCTGTGCGGCGCCGAGGGCATCGGCAGCGGGGCCGGGCGTTGTCCGGGTGGTTTCCCTTTCTTGCTGTTATCTCCCCATTTCGGGTTGGGGTCTCGAGGCGGCTTTCTGGTGGGGATTTCGATTCCGTCGAAAACTTCTCTAGGGCCTGGCCGTCTTCCGGCGGCAGCGAAGGCATTCTGCGGTTGTTCAGTGGATTCTTCTTGTTCAAAAAGGAGCGCGACTCTGTCGCAGGCATCGTCGTCTGGGGGGTCTTCTGGGGTGATAGCCTCGAAGTAGTTCGATTCCTGGATTCGCGGCGGCAGGCCGTTCGGCAGATTTGTATTGTAGGCTAAGGGAGGCGGTGCCCTGTTGAGGCCCTGGTACATAGATTCCTGTGATGGAGGGTGTGACTGATACATGGATTGTTGAGTCGGTGGTTGTCCCTGATATGTAGGATCCTGCCTCGGCGGAGCGATCCTTGGCGGCGTGTCGGATACGGGCTGAATGGGGAGCTGGACGCCAACTGGTGCGTAGTTTGGATTCTCTATGAAGAGCTTATTAATCCTGTCCAGTACTGACATCCCCGGTTCTCCCTGAGGAAGTCGGCCATTGGAGGGGTACAAGTACCCTTTGGCGTCGGCGAGCATGATTCCCCTCTGGATCAGGGAGATCTTGGTGGGACAGTCGTGGGTAGAGTGCGTTACACTGGTGCATACGGCGCATTTTCTGTTAAATCTGGCTTGTCGGGGCTGCGGCGGAGCTCCTGCGGTTGGCGGCAGAGCGCGGCGGTTTGACTTCTCGGTGGCTTCACGGAGGGCGCGCATTTCCTGGATTAGGAGGGACACCCACGGTTCTTCTTGCTTGACCTGGGGTTGGTTGATGACTCCGTAGGCCGGAGCACCGGGTTGCAGCGGCGGCGTGTACGTCGTAACTTGTGTATAGGTGGGCATGGCCGCTATCGCCACATACATCAGTGGTTGGTCGGCGGTTGTGAGGCGGCCGCCGGTTAGGATGCGTTCTAGTTCTCTTACAACTGTGTCGATGTCCCAGGGCACGCCGGTAGGGTGGTCGTGCTTGACAAACCGCAAATTGAGATCCAGCTCTCTGTTTAGCGTCGGGTAGAGGCCTTCTCTGAACATACGCTTCTGTTCGAACTCTGATAGCATGCCGGCGTCGATAAGATACGAGGAGACGGTGATAAAGTTCCTATGGTATTCGCCGAGGGCGGCGGTGTTCAGCATAATTTAGTTGCGGCTTATGTTAATAAGGTTGTGGAGGTCGCCGAGTGTGTACTGGGTCGTAGCGTTTGGGTAGTACTTTAGGATAGCGTCTTTGAATGCCATAAAGTCGTTTCCTCTCGTTTCGGGCCTTTTGCACCATAGCTGATCGTCTTTAGCATCGGCATAGCATCTTGCCCAAGCGATCATTTGCGCATCTGTTAGGCCGGCGCTTTGTCCAAATAGCCGGACTCTGTTAAAGAAGATGGGGATTTCCGCGGGGTCGCCGGAGGCGTTGAACTTCGGCGCGCGGCGGTCTCCCGGGTAGGGCATTGTAGCTCCCGGCACTGGTGGGTTGGGACCACTTAATGGATGGGTATCTGGGTCACTGAGGTCTGGAAGAGGGGGAAAGGCGCCCGTGGGGGGTGGTGCTGGTGCGGCATAGGCTGGTGCGGTGGGGGACGGCTGTTGGGGGGGCGGCGGGGTCGGTCCTGAGGCTGCGGGGGGCGCGGCGGGAATGCCGGTATGGGTGCTGGTCATTGTTGGTATAGAGGCCGTCTTAGGAGGTGTACTGGGGGTGGGAGGTTGGGTGTTGACAATTGGGGAGAGCCGCGGCCTCTGAGCTGGGGTCGGCGGCGTAAGAGGGGGGAGTGGGGAGAGCCTTGCTGATCGCTCTTCTTCGACGGGGGTTAGTGGAGAGTCGGGGGTGATTGCGTGGCCGTGTATGAGGGAGTCGGGGACGTAAAGGTCGTCGTCCTCCTGTTCTTCTTCGGCGGAGTATAACTGTAGGCCGGTGCGGCGGTGGATATCTGGGGGGTTGTCTATGTCGGCGAAGAGGTCTGTTTTGATGGGACCGGTGGCTGGAGGTTCCTGGAGGGATATTGACAGGTCCTCGATGCCGCCGGGGACACGAACGTGAGTACTGGGGCAAATTTCGGATTTGCGGAGGTCTTTAGGAACGTGAATGAAGTGAGGGGGAATTATAGGCGATATAGGGCGTGCAGCGGCGGTGCTTGCGCTTTCGCCAGGCGGTGGGTTGCGTGTAAAAGGAGTGATAGATGCTCTTCTGGGACGCCGGGTGGGTGGGTCGTCTGCGGCGATGGACGCGCATCGGCGGTTCGGTGCGGACGGAGATCTGGGTGTGGTGGGACGGGGTTCTTCTGTTCGGCCTCTTGTAAAGAGTGTAGAATAATGGTATAGTTGGCCGGCGGTTGTGGCTGAGGCTGTTTGACTGTTTTCCGCCCTTCTTTGCAGCCTTAGTGAGTATCGTGTGCCCTTGGAAGGGCCTGAGATCAGTTGGAATGACACCTTTTTACCTCCCTCGCGGTGGGCTCCAGAATGTAGACTATCAGACTCTCCTAGACAGGGACAAAGGCGGCGGCGGCGGCGTTCGACCACAGGGAGGCGATGTCAAAGGTGTCGAGAGGAAAAAGGGGAGGTCCTACCAGATCTACAGACTACCTACAGGCTTTCAGAAGCGACACTCAGCTCAGATGCACAAGGATCTGGCCGTTAGGCAGATCCGCTGCGCCTTCAAATAACTCGCTGCGGCGATCCGGGCCTCGACGGCTGTATAGGGATCACCGAGTCTGACTGAACTGGCGAAGGGGTCGCAGCGGCGGACTGGGTGCGGCGTCGGCGGAGGTTCGCACCAGTGCAATTCCGCCTGGTAGTCGGGGAGATGATGTCGGAACGACACAGAGAAGATGCGGGAGAGAGACCGTCGACACCACTTGAAAGGGGAGTAGTGTCGGCGGTGGAACAACGCGGAGGCGGCGAGAAGTGGGAGACTGGATTCAGTCGAAAAGGGGCGCCGGCGCCGACGGTAGCGGCGAACACAAGAAGAGTGACAGCTGCGTCGAGACGTCGGGGATGTATAACAGATGCCTAGAAGAGTGACGGCTGCGTCGAGGCGTTGAGGAAGAATCACAAATGATCTAAACCGAGCGGTGGCGACGAAACACGAAAGGGGCCTCAGGCGCAGGGAGAAATTGAAGACCGAGGGATTGGTTACTAGAGGAGTGACGGCTGTGTCGGGACGTGGAGGAGGAATCCCAAATGCTCAGGATTGAGCAGCGGCGGAGGCTAGAGAGAGAGGGACGGCGATGCAGATATAAGTGGGAAGTCCCCGGAGCGATTACTAGACGAGTGACAGCTGCGCAGAAGGGAGATGACCAGGGCGGCGAATGAGCTCAGCGGCTTCTATCCTGTGAGATCGGGGGCCACGCCGTCAGGACGGGATCGGCAAGGGCATGTGACCGGGAGTTTGCTCGATCCGGCTGTCTGGTTCTCTGTATATACTGGTTTCTTGAAGGAGGCTTCTTTACTTGTGGTTGGTCTCTGGTAGCTGCGTTCTAGAGTGTATATCTGCTGCTTTTTAGGATAGATACATGCTCTCTATATATACTATGAGTCCTTGATAAGAAATATCACTTAAAGCGGCGGGCGGCGAGGTGTGACAGGCACGCCGCGATGGCGGGGGCCGCCGCCGAGATGCGCCGCCAAGCCACCAAGACCTAGGGGCGCCCCAATCGGAACAGCGGAGTGCTGGTACGTCGTGTCGAACGTCGGGGCTGTTCGGATTGGTCAGGGCGCGCTCTATATGGTTCTGAAATGCCAAGGGTTCGAATAAAACTAAAAGGGGGAATATACGGACGGCCGCCGGGTGCGCTACCGCGCTCGGCGTACAATGTGGGATGATAAGAATATGAAACAATCAACGAAATAGACCTGAGATTGGTTATCGTTCACCCAGCCGGCGCGGCGGCGGGCATACACCTCCGCGATGGCGCGATATACATCCGCCGCAGCGTGTCCGGCCGCCGTGCGAGCATTTCCGAAGCTCGGAGTCACCGGATTCGGCGGAACCGTTCTTGAGAGAGGCTGGAGAAGGGGAACTAGGATCTGGTTGAAGGGGGGACAAGGTGATCATAGGATAGGAGTGGAGGCGTCGCCGCTGGTTCGTATGGTCGGCGGCGGCGGCGGTGTGGGTGCTGTTCCCAGGCCGCCGAAGGTCCGGCGGCCGCTGAGCAGGCTGTATTATAGGTAACGGCGGCGAAGGCTGGTTTGCTGACAATAGTACGCGGGGTGTCCTGGGTATGGCATAGGGGAGTACAGCCCTTACAGGCCTGTGCCGCTGGACCGGTACAGGTTAGTGCGGTGCACTACATCGTCATCTTCTTTCTTAATGTCAATTACTCTCTGCATAGAGTCTATAATATCTACGATCTTCTTTCTAGAGAGAAGATCTATCATGTCCGGCTAACAATTCCTCTCATGATACTCCTGCAATTTTTCTGGGGCATTGCACAGCCCTTCCACAGGTTCCCAGGTATTCTCTTCCTCTGGGTAGCTGAGCCATTTAACCTGATACTCCCATCTATTGTGCCGTTTCCTCATATCCCAGATTGCTTCAACCTCATACTCAGTTTCTCCAGCGATGACTTCTAGTGGTGGTCTTGTTCTCTGTGCTAGATCCTTTCATTCTTGATAGAGAATTAGTAGTCCTACATAAAACACTGGGTGGATCCTCAACTCCTTTGGGAGATCCAACTCGTAATTGACTGGCCCATGCTTTGCGATAATCTGATAAGGTTCCAGGTTTCTATCCCCTAGCTTCCTTGTGGGAACTAGCAAGGTTAGATTCTGACCATCTAGCATAACTTTATCGCCAACTTCGAATGACAGCATCGGGCCTTGGTGTCTATCTGCAAACTTCTTTATTGCATCTCGTGCCTGTTCTAGTGCCTTTGTTGCTTCCTCTTGATTCTTCTTTCACATAGCCACATAATCTTGTGTTCCTCAGATCGGAAGCTTGAATCCTAATTCCGGCTGGAATCTATATACCAACTCAAATGGTGTCTTGCCCATACTAGAGTGAGATCAGCTATTGTAGGTAAATTCTACCATAGGTAGATGTTCATCCCAATCATCCTGCTATAAGTTGGAATAGCAACGTAACAGCTGTTCTATTTCTTGATTTACTCACTCTGTTTGACCATCTATTTGGGGATGATATGCTGTACTAAGCTTTGTCTCGATCCCAAGGGCCTGGTTCACCTGTTCTGTAAACTGGCTAGTGAACTGAGGTCCTCTATTGCTGATTACTGTCTTTGGAGTTCTAATCTTACTGTAGACATAATTGATCATTAAATCTGCAGTAGTTTTTGAGTTTGCATTTACTGTAGTAGGTATGAAAGTTCCCATCTTAGAGAACCTGTCCACCACCACCAGTATCACATTGTTTCCTTTACTCATTGTTGAGAGTCTGATAACATAGTCCATAGTAATTTTATTGTAGGGCCTTGTCGCTACCTGCAATAGTTGCAGAGGTGGTTGCATCTTTTCTCATCGCACTTTTGTCCTTTGGCATACGTCGCATATGCACACATATTCTTCAATCCATTCTCTCATCTTTGGCTACCAAACTCTTCTTTCCAGTTTGTCGATAGTCTTCTATATCCCCGAGTGTCCTGACACCAGTGCATCATGGCACTGTTGTACAATTTCCTTCTTAATTTCTTCATCTGGTAGGATAACTAATTTATCATCTTTCCACCAATACCCCTCTTTGAATGTTCCGATTGCTGGCTCTTTGGATCATTTATAGGTGTCTCGAATCTTTCCTCCCAGTTCCAGACCCCCCTGTAAGCTCAAATACCCATATTGTGCATATAGGCAGAGCCGATATTCTGAACAATTTTGGAGGAAGTAGGACTTGTTCTGGCTGGTCCTCTTGGCCCTGTTCATAGTCTGGCCTTCTTGATAATGCATCTGCTCATGAATTCTTAGTTCCAGGTTGATACTTGATTCGAAATTGAAATCTGCTGAGAAATGTCACCCATCTTGCTTGGCAGTCACTTAGCTTTCTAGCTCCCATGAAGTATCAAAGATTAGCTTAGTCGCTAATTACTCAAATCTCATGTTTAGCTCCTTCCAAGTAGTGCCTCTAGTTACTCAAGGCCTTGACAATCACTAGTAATTCCTTGTCCATTACTGGATAGTTATTCTCAGTGTCTCGATAAGTGTTTGACCAATATCTAATGGGGTGCAAAATTTTATTGTCTCTGGGCTGTGAGAGCATGGCTCCTATTGCAAAGTTTGATGCATTGGTTTCCAGCACAAATTACTTATCATGATCAGGTTGTACTAGCATTGGTGCAGTGGTGAAAGCTTCCTTAAGTTTCCTAAAGCTTTCTTATTATTGTTCTCCCCAGGTGAATGTCTTCTTGCCAGACATGAGTTCCGTTAGTGGCCTCGCAATCTTGGCAAAGTTTTCAATAAATTTTTGGTAGAAATTTGCAAAACCGATAAACTTTTGAATATCTCACTTGCTTGACAAATCTGGCCATTCTTGAACTGCTTTCACCTTGTAGGGATCCATCTGCATGCCTGACTAGTTAACCACAAATCCTAAATAGTCGAGTTCCTTCTTTCCGAAGTAGCACTTCTCTAGTTTACAGAAGAAGTCTGCTTTCCTTAACCTGTGCAATACCTCTGCTAGCAGGTCCCAATGTTCCTGTTCCATTTCTGCATAGACTATAATGTCATCTAAATAAATGAGTATGCCCTGCCCAATCATGTCCTGAAAGAGCTCATTTATTGCACATTGGAATACCACAGGTGCATTCATTAATCCGAACTGCATTACCACTGGCTGGTACACTCCTATGTGAGTCCTAAAAGTGGCATACTTCTCATACTCAGGGTGTATTCGAATGTTGTTGTACCCACTTTGCAAATCCAGTGTAGAGAACCATTTGGCATGTGCAAGATCATCTGGGAGCATATGTAATAGAGGCAGATGTTGGTGATCAGGGATGACCATCACATTTAGTCCTCTGTAGTCGATAACAATCCTATACTCCAGCTTGCTATCCTTCCCTATTATTTTCTTGGCTATAATGAACACTGGTGCACAAGTGTTTACCTTTTCTTTAGCCAGTACTTGATTTCCTACAACACAAATCTATCCTTTCTTCAGATCCTCACAAATCCATTCTTCTACCACTCGCTTTTCAGCAAGAGCGAGTAAATATACAGGTCCAGGTTTTGGGAGCTCTGCTCCTAGTAGGAGCTCGATCTTCATGTCCTATTGGCTTACTGCCTTTTCATATGTATTGTTACTCGCGACTTCTGTGATTTTTTTCACACAGAACATCTCAAAATATAAAAATCACCGTATCTCACTCAATTCTTGACCATTTTGCATGATATAAGTTGCTAAATCCATAGCATTAAGATCCATTTCAAACTCCAACAAGGATGAAGAGAAATGAGCAAAGAATGAGTGAGATATGTCGCAAAAGGCTGATTTTAGACACTTTCTTCATATGCATTTTTTCCTGCCCTCAGACTGGGTGCTACAACAACCTAGACTGCATCAGAATGGTGCTATTGGCATAATATGAATTTACAGGCATCAGCTTTCCTAAGAAATAATTTATTTTGAGGTCTGGGGACCCTTGAGAAAAGGTAGGTTTGAGCTTAGCTCAGACATGTATCAAACCAGCAGATACAATGCAGAATACAGCTCAAAGTCAGTCTGTAAATTTACAATAAAGCAATTATATCATTTTGGACTTCCCTGTAGGACTGTAGCACTCAGTCTGAGAGCAGGAAAAAATGCATATGAAGGAAGTGTCTAAAATCAGCCTTTTGCGACATATCTCACTCATTCTTTGCTCATTTCTCTTCATCCTTGTTGGAGTTTGAAATGGATCTTAATGCTATGGATTTTTCAACTTAGACCATGTAGAATGGTCAAGAATTGAGTGAGATATAGTGATTTTTATATTTTGAGGTGTTCTGTGTGACAAAAATTATAGAAGTTGCGAGTGACAATACATATGAAAAAGGCAGTAAACTAGGCAGCTGTTTAGCAGCTTCCTTGTCAAACCTATCCCTGAACTCCCATATTTGTTTTGGAAGAACTTCTTTGAGAGATTTATTACTAGCAGGGTCTGCCATCCTTTCATCAAGTGCTTTCTCTTGAGCATATTTTTGAGCTATGCTGTTGTACTTGAGAAGGCATTCTCTCTATGATGCAACTTGTCAATGCTCTAGATGGCAGATCCAGTGAGGAGGCTTGAGTGGCCTTCCTCTTTGAGAGGCATCCTCCACATACCTTGAGGTAGTGGGCTTGTGTGATTCTAAGGTACTCTTGAACTCCGTCTCAGATCTAGCTCTTCTTTCTAGCACTTTTCCTTTCATTTTAGGCAGCTACATGACCGAGTTAACAGGCGTGCACCATCAGCACCCCTTTTGCCCCTGCGAGAGTCCCTGCTCTATCACAGCATAATTTGAAATGAACCTGTTACCTTTACCATTTGTTTTCTCTGTTGGAGCAGGGCCCTACATTTGGTTATCAAACTATGGTCTTTGCAGGTGCACTTGAGCTCTCAAAGCTAGTCTACTTGATGATTGCGGCATACTAACTTTGGCCCTGTGCCAATTGAGTAGGACTACCCTCCCTTTGGGGTGAACCACTTTTCCAGATACTAGCCTACCCTTGAACAGCGTCTGATGTCTGGTCACTCTTTGGTCTCTCATAGGAGGAGATCTCGCTAGGTGGCTGAACCTAGTATACTTCATGGCCTTGGTTCTATGGCACTCCCAACTCAAAGTACTCCTGCTTGTACCTCTACTTCGTGTGGTGAAGCTAACTGACTGCTTTTTTACTGCCAAGGTTGAGTCATTGTGGCCCTTGTGCAAGGATAGAGGAGTCCACTCCACCCTAATACTCCTTATGACAGGGTTTGATTCTGTACCACTTCCTCCACTCTTCTGTCATTGTTAGAGGTGTAGGTCCGGAGTTACACCAGTTTCGATCCTTTTGCCTAAGCAGCGATATGTTATGCAGAGGTGATCTATCTACCCACATTTAGCTGTACCACGTGGTCCCCTTACTATCCTTCCTAGTTGCAGTCCTGGTAAGGGATGCTTTCAGAAACAAGGTAGAGTAAGAGCAGATTGGAATTTCCAAGAGGCGTAGTAGTACAAAGCACACAGTGAGTCGTGTTAGGACACTATCACCAGTGTGTTAAGACACTTGTCACTATGTGTTAAGAGGATCGAAAGATGGGGGAAAGAGGGCCTACTTCTAATGCTATTTATGCTTTCTAGATAATCCATTTTCTGTCCTATTTCTTACTCATCTTCTCTCCACTTTACTTCACTATGCTCCACCTTGCTCCACTTCTCTCCACTATTACATCACTTCCTTCATCATTCTGCTCCACTGAGCGCCACTTTGCTCCAATGTATCTCCACTATGACGGAATTCTGTGGGGTTGCTGACTGAGACAATAGAGGTGCTGCTCTAGTATGGAAAGCTCCACTGTCAGTGCTCTACTATGACGTCGATTCTATCACCAGGTGGGATTGTAGCTCTTGGTGCAATGTAGGCAGCTCAGTATGTGACTCTTCGCTGTTCGTCTTGTGGTCTGAAGGGTGTAAGCACAACTCGCACATCGGTATTGAGATGTCGGGTTGGTGTAGAGTATGGTCCAATGCATACCATGAACTGTATGAGTTCCGCTGGGGGATGCAGTTGTGTTCAAGTGACTAGCCATGCTTTGCCTGGGAGTCTAACATCGCGAATGTATTGCTATATCCTTCATTGGAGTACCAGTTGTAGTTACTTGGTGTCCAGGTTTGCATTCCTTGGTAAATAAAGGTTCGCTTGTACTGTAGAGGCTAGACATGAGTTGTGCAGCTCTGGCTTGTACCATCCTAGTATCCTCCAAGTTATCGGGTCTGCAGCTTGAGGGGTTCGAGTTGTAACAATGAGTTCTTCATGTCGCTTAGGTATTATAGGATTTGGTGGATTGGCATGTAGCGCTTCTTGTGTGTGATGTTGGACTTTGATTTGGCAGTCACGTGTTTCGCTTGTAGCATGACATACTGTGAAGTATATCTCATAAAGGACCATGTACGCTCGGGCACAAGTCTGACAGTGCTGGAATGCCAGTGATGTCTCCATTGGGCTTGGATTAGCCTTTAGACTTTAGGTGTTAGGCTTTAGTAGTCGTGTTCTAGACTTCTCGGGCTTCTAGTAGTTTTGATCGCTTCTTGACTTCTTTTGATCGGGTTGGATCGGGAGTTTGGTCAGCGGTGTTAAGGTGACGGTCGGCAGTAGTAAATCAGCGGTGGTAATTACTGGTCGGCGGTGTTAAGTAGTTCACGGGGTTACGTACTTGTGGCGTGCTTCTCAGGCGCCCATATATTGCCGTTGATACCCGTGACCGTTGCCTTGGTCGCGTTAACAGTAGTTTGGCTCTAGTAGCTGCTAGGCTGTTACTAGTTGCATTTGGAATGCTGATCCTGTTGATCTGCCGATCGTGTCGATCTTGATGCGAGTTTTTGAGCAGATCCTTTCAGTCATTGCATCCAAAGTGGATCAGGTGCATAGTGTCCAGGTTTTTCTCCTTTTGGTGGCATACTAAGCTTCTTCCTTCTAGTTATATCTGATCCTTCTGCATTAATCATCATTTGCACTTGCATTTTCTCTTGCATGCTTGCCTGTGCTTTTGAAGTCATTAGTGACATTGCTGTTCTAAATTTCCCTTGAATCTCTAAAATTTGGAGTCACACTGCATACATGCTGCCATACTCGTTGAAGAGCTCATCGTGTCCAGCACCCTTCTCCATCTCTCTGACCATGGTGCGATATATCACCCCATCTGCTTCTTTGAGAGTATTGAAGTTGTGCCACTTCTGTTTATCTTTCATTATTTGGCATTTGTTCCCGAACTAAAAGAACTTCTATCTTCCTTCCTGTTTGGCCAAGGAGAGTTCTAGTGGTTTGTGCATTATATCTTCAAATATTAGCAGCAGTGCGATCATTGTTGGTTCCTTTTCTTTTCCTTTTTCTGGTAGTATCATTATAGTTTCTTCTTCTTCTTCCTCAGTTTCTTATCCTAAGTTGATGTCGCTGTGGTAATAGACCCTAGTTTCCCATTCTTCTTCCTTTTCATCATCTGCATCCTATTCAGGTAGAATGTAGTCTGGAATTCTATGCCATCTTCTGCGCTTTCAGAGTTTCCTTGGGGCTAGGAATAGCTGTATGGAATACAAGCATGCTGTTTCATTAAAAGCAATTTCCTTCCCACCTTTGCAAAGGATTCCTTTGGTCCAGTTGATAGTTGGCTTATGCTGTTCAAGCTAATCATTTCCTATGAGAAACTTGTCTTTGTGTGTATCCACCACTGCGATGTCCATTAAACTTCTTGTAATCCCTGTGTTCACTATTGCTCTGACATTCTGAGTCCATCCACTATGATTAATTGATCCATCAGCATTCTAGATAGTATAGTTACCTTCTGCAGGCACTGTTCTTAGTCCTAGGCTCTGTACAACCATGGGGCTAATAGTAGTGATTGCAGATCCGGAGTCAATCATAGCTGAGAGATTAACCTTTTTCTGTCTCTGAATGACATCAATGAGTATAGTAGGATGGTTAGAATTTGGTCTAGCAATAGTCCATCAGTGCTTTATTTCTTGTGTGTCCTTTGAGCTCTCGCCAGTGTCTGATGTCAACTGGCGGCCCTTCAAAAACCCTCCTCCTCGGAATCCTCCTTGAGGGAATGTGAAGCCCATTCCTTACACCTTGTTAACTTCATTCTCTTATCCAGTAGTTCTTCCATCTCAGAATCACTGCTAATCCCAACTTCTCAGCATTTTAGGAAGTGGCCAGTCTTGCCAGATCATCTCTTCTGCACCTGTCTCTTGTAGTTGGTTTGGTGTCCACAGCTTCTCTGTTATTCTCGCCCTACATTGTTGTAGTCCTGTGCAAAGTGACCTGTTTTGCTGTATGCCCAGCATACCCTAGAATTTTCACCTCAGGAACCTCTAGTAAAGCATCTAGACATGTTGATGTCCATAGGCTCACCTAGAAACTCAGCTGGACGATAAGCTTCTAGGGGCACTGGTGTGTACAATACCACTTGCCCATCTTTAAACATCGGGGTGTATTTCCTGTTACTACCTATTACCTTGGTAGCTATCAGACTGGCCTCCAGATTGCTAGCGTTCTCTTGCTATTGGGTCAGGTCCCAAGCAGGGTGGTCTGTATTTGTAAGCAGAGCTTTTAGGATAGTCTAATTGAGTCCTCTCTTATACTCATAAATCAGTGCTTGATGATCATAATAACTTGGTAGCCTTATTCTGATGTCATTGAAGGCCCTGTTATATTGCTTCACCTGTGCTCATTCCTGATAAATTGTCCTAATATTTCACTCAGCTTCTTCTTGAAGTCCAAAAATGCTATTATGGTTGAGTGCTAATTTGTTCCATAGGTCATCCTCATTATCCCATCTGCCCTTCTTGTCAATAACAAGCTCATTGTTTACATTTTGCTTATAGGTGGAGACTAATTGATTTCTGTTCATGGCCCATTTGCCATTAACCCAAGTCTGAGCTTGTCCTTGCAGACATTCCAAAATGATCTTAACCCTCTTTTCTCGGTTGCTCAGATGTTTCTCATTCAACTGGCTGATCATTTGGTTCTGAAAGTTTTTAAGCAACTCATAAGGGTTTCCCTTAAATAAGGGATACTTCATGATGTCTTTGTTTGACATATTGACCTAGACGAATTCAATCAACATTTTTATGAGTATCACTGAAATTCAGCATATTATAATAATACATAGTTTAGTAGCTAAGTTATCCAGTGAGTACCACCTCTGCTTTCCAACTAGCCACCTTACCCTTCCTGCCCAGTTGATTCTTGAGTGTCTTCCTTTCTCTTGGCAAGCTCCCAGCTCTAAACCAAGGCCTATCTCCTTTATTTCCAAGCTTCAAGTCTCTCTTCACCACTTTCATGTTCCTTGCTTTCCTCTTCTATTTCCCAGTTGTTGTTCACATTAAAGTATTCTAGTTCCTCACTGGTTAGTTCTTCCACATTATGATCTCGCACCCATACTACCATCATCATATTTGCCACCTCTTGTACCAGCTGTCCAACTACCACATTGGCAGATTCTGGCCCTGCAGGGCAGCTACTAAGATGCAAGATAGGACCATAAATATAGTCAGAGTTAGAGGAATACTCACTTGCTGCCTGGAGCCTCTCTTCTCTCTCTTCTAGTGCCCTAGCACTTAGAGTAGGTGATCCTGGCAGTGAGTTATAGTGTAGGTACTGAATCTTATTCCTTTCAATGTAGTGGCCATTCTATCCCAGCAGCTGAATTGCTACTTCAACTAGCTCTCCTTGTTCATTCCACATAGCCTCATGGGTACCTGTCCCATAGCCTGTTGGCACTGTAGGGTCTGCCTCCCATGCTTTCCTATCAGCAGGAGGTAGTTCCCATCCATCATTGGATGGCCAAGGGCATGGTGGCTCAGGTATTACCTCTCTCAGCAATGCTTCCACTTGCTGGTTCAGGCTTCCAGATTGCATGTCTGTGGAGATATAATCTAGGAGATCTTCTTTGACTTCAATGCTACCTTCAACTTCCAGTTCCTCTTGAGTGAGCACAGCAGGTGCTACTAGCCTTCCTTATCTGGCCACTTCCTCAGCAAAGACTCTATGTGCCTCTGCTACTTGCTGTCACACTTGCAACAATAGTTGTCTATTACAAGTTGCCGTAGTTTCTGGTTCTCTGCTCTGGCGGATAATCTCGACTACCTAATCCACAAATCGTCCACTTGGAGTGTCCTCAAGGTTTGCATGAGGGATCAGGCTTGACATCTAGTCATTGTCGGAGTCCAACCTTATACTTATAAAGCAATTCACTAGATGCAGGCCTCTACCTTGCAGTGGAGAGTCTGGGCTTAACTATGCCCCTCTTCGTCTTACTTGCTGTGTGAGGTAGGATTGGTGAAGCCTGAGGGTTTGCTGAATCTGACAAATTCCTTCTGTGACCAAGTACTGGGCTGTGAGTTCTTCCTCTGCATTGCTGATTTAAGCTCAAATGACTTCTACCTGTTCAACCAGATAGCTAGCCTGAGGGTGCAGCTATAGAAAATCTACACTACACATCCGAATGACCTCTTGCTGGGAGTTAACCACCTATTGAATGAGAGCTGACTGACTGCTCTGGATGGCTATTGTAACTGCTCCCAGGATTTAGGGTTAGAGGGAAAACTTAAGTAAGGTTGTAAGGTTAAAATTCAGAGCTGGCAGAGCAGGGTACGAGAATACTAATATAGCTCTCTCTCATACAAAGTGTCCCTAATTTGGGAACACTCTGTGCATGGCTCAGAGAACATGCCAAAAATGCTAGCATGACTGCCTCTCATGCAGAAAGTGTCCTCAATTTGAGGACACTCTGTGTATGGCTCAGTGGACATGCCAAAAATGTCGGCATGACTCTCTCTCATGCAGAAAGTGTCCCTGATTCAGGAACACTCTGTGCATGGCTCAGTGAACATGCTAAAAAAGTCGGCATGGCTCAGTGAACATGCTAAAAAAGTCGGCATGGCTCTTTCTCATATAGAAAGTATTCCCGGTTCAGAGACACTCTGTGCATAGCTCAGAGGACATGCTAAAAATGCTGGCATAGCTGCCTCTCATGCAGAAAGTGTTCCCAATTCAGGGACACTCTATGCATGGCTTAGAGAACATGCCAAGAAAGTCGGCATAGCTCTCTCTCATATAGAAAGTGTCCCCGAATTAGAGACACTCTGTGTATGGCTCAGTAGACATGCCAAGCCCAAGGCATGTCCTCTCTCTCATGCAGAAAGTGTTCCCGATTTGGGGACACTCTGTGCATGGCTCAGTAGACATGCTAAAAATATTGGCATAGCTCTCTCTCATACAGAAAGTGTCCTCAATTTGGGGACACTTGTGTATGGCACCTAGGCCATACCAAAATTTATTGGTATGGCCTACCTCTCAGAGGGAAAGTGTCTCTAATTTGGGGCCACTTGTGCATAGGTCAGTAGACATAGATTTGGGCAGGGACATTTTTGTATGATATAGTAGCAAATGTCCAGAATATCTGGACACACAGTTTAGGTATCTTGTGCATTAAAGCTTGATGCACTCAGTTGTCCAGACTATCTGGACATTACAGTCTGGGCTCTCAGTAATCTCACTATAGTGCCTGTCATGTCCAGATGGTCCAGATACTCACTGCATTACAGAGGTTTCTAATACACATCTATGTAGTCTATCATATATAAGCTAATACAAACCTACAAAAAATATTGTTTTAGCCTATGAAAGTTTTATTCACTATGTATGTACTACAAAGTTTTAATATGCAAGCACATATAATTCATACATATATGTAAGAAATTTATTGGACTCCAATATACAATTCAGGAACACCTGTGCTTAGGTTAGTAGACATGAATTTAAGCAGGGACATTTTTGTATAGTATAATAGCAAATGTCTAGATTATCCGGACATGTAGTAGAGGGTCCTTATTTTTGAGTGAACTCACAGCAGTCTGTGTCTGGACCATCCGGACAGTGGTGAGAGAAGGCAATGTAATTCTGCATCGGCTCTCCCCCAGTTGTCTAGACCATCCAGACACGCATGAGGAGTCCTTGAATTGCCACTTTTAGAAAATCTACTTTTACTTTGTCACAAAAGGCACACTAAAAAGTTTCAATATGCAAGCATATAAAATCCATACATAATATGTAAGAAATTTGTTGGACTCCAATATATGCCGAGTTTACAAATATATTTATCTTAGATTTAACAGCTTTGGCAGTAAGTGTCCAGAAGATCTGGACAGCAGGCACAGCAGGCAAAGGTCAGTTTCGGCAGGGCCGTGATAACGAGTGAAAGTAGAAACAAAATTAATAATTGCGCCAATGATTGCGGCAGGGTCGTGACTTATTAATGCAATGTGCCTGTCGGTTTTGTTGAGACAATAAATTGCGTAATTGATTGCAAAAGGGATTTTAGCCTATCTGAGATTACAAATTGCAACGTGTTTGCCATGAAAAGGGAAATTTGAAGTTGCGTCATGGTGGCAATTTATTATGTCACTCGCGATTTCCCTCTTTGTGAGATTTCAAATGTTACAAATGATGCAATTAGTAATTTCGCCACCGGTTGCACCCAGTTGGGCGATCAGTGGTCGCTTAGCAGGTTGTTCCGTGGGTGATCACTGCGTTCAGTGGGTGATCCAATAGGATGTTCAGTGGGCAATCTGCAGGGGATCTGCAGGCAATCTGTGGGCAATCTGCGAGCAATCAATATGGTGGGCGATGAAAGGGTAATGAACGGGCAATGAATGGGTGATAAATGGGCAATGCGACATGTCAATTTCTTTTCTTCTTACTACCATCATCCTCCATCCTGTCTTCCTTCACCGTTCCTGCTTACTTTAACAGCTCGCAAAATTAAGTAATAAAGGGCACTGGTACTTTATTTCTGGTATCAACTCTGGCACACACAGGGCAATCAGTATTTGACAGATTTATACATGTTCTTCACACCTCAACATCAGCGAAGAACTGAAGACCCTCGCTATCATATGGTCTAGATAAGAAAGTGCAAGACAAAGAATCGCACAAGGTGAACTTGCAGATACCGCAAAGACTATACTGAACAATAGTCATAAAGGTCTTGTTTGCTTGGGGCGAAATGATCTACCTGAGCACCTATACTATTTGACTGAGTTTGGCCTGAGTCTCCTAGGCCTGAGGAATGCTACATGGAGATCAGAAATAAAAACACAAGGCGGCAATGATACGACATCACCATCAAAGTCAGCATTATACGAAGGAGTGACAGAAAGATTAAGATGAAGACTGCATCAAATCGGTCAGAGTCACGTGAATAATATATAGGCCGGTCGGGCATGCACTCAAGTAGGGCATTGGTTAGACTACCGACTTTGAGCTTATGTGTCGACTCGTCAATGGAAACAAGTTCTCTTCATTCACGAGTTTAAAAGGTCTTCGGAATATACATGAATGCATTGTATCATACATGACCAATATATTTCAAGTCAGATTTTTTACTTTATCAAGAAAGAGTCAATCTAAGACTAGCAAGAATGGAAACATCGCCAACTTTAGGCATCGTTATGAAATTTCTTTAAGTGACAATACAGGTTCAACTTGTTAGGGAAAGGCTTTCCACAGTTAGGATGGCTGCAAACATGAGTTTTCTTGTTTGAACTAGATGAAAAAATCAGCAAAGAAATAAATATAAGTCAAATACGCACTGTTTCTCCAGATGGTCTCTCAAGAGTGACCATCTCGTGAATCGTTCATTGCACTTGTGGCACTTATATTTGTTGGTACTTATCAAGGAGCAATGTACATTAGTTTTCCATGTTTCAATGAAAGTTAGACGTACTGGATATATCGATGTGTTCTGAGCACTCCGAACGTTTTGAACACTGTGTGGCAGTGTTCGCAGTGAAACTCTTCTTTCGCAGGCAATGCATTACGTGGTGCCACCTCACCGACTTCTTCCTCTGTGTCCTTATAAAGGGGACCCTCGGCCTCAACCCATTTGTACTTGCAGTGTTATATATTATAAGCACACAATTTAGAAATAGAATCATAAACACACACCTTGAAGTCCTCCTTTGACTCCATCAACATCGCTGCTGCTTTCCTGATCTGGGAAGCAGTGAGAAGTAGGTTGGCATTATGCATCATGATAGTTTCCATCTAAAAAGCACAGATAACACAAAGTAAGAAAAAGATGAGCAGAAGTAGCGAATAGGATGCCAGAGAAAGATCTTACGCACTATGAGAACACAATTGGTGTACTATGTTAAGATGCCATTGAGACAGATACGCACAGTTCAAGATGGATGGAGGCCATTCTCGCAGAAGATATCTAAGAATGGGATCCAAGCCAGTGAATTGAAGAAATACAGTGAGGAGAGTCTAGTCTAACATGACGATAAGTACTACTTTGCTTGAGCATGAAAATAAGCTATTTGCTTACTACACCGAGTTTGGCCCACTTCAAACAAGACTGACTGTGTTCCTTTGTTACAGAATATCTCATTCGAGTATGACAAGTTGTTGTTGTTCAGGACAAGGATAACAGTGTTTGAAGCTGATAATATCGTGAATAGTGGTGAATGATGTCAGTAGGCCATGAACGACGTGGACTCGTATCTCATCGTACATACCTTGTTTGTATCTGTTGACACTATTCTCTCGTGACTACCTCATCAACAAAAACAAATAAACGGTATCTGAGTGAGCAATTCCAGCTCTGTGTCAGTATGAGCCGGTCAGTGTCATGACCAAGTACCAAGGGCAGATGCATTGCCCTAGGAAGTGAGTACTTTGTGAATATTTGATGCATTGAAATTAGAAATAGAAGGGCAATAGCAAGGAACCGGGACTAAATAATAATACAAATTATACATAAAAAAAAACAAATTATACATGTAAGTGAACTCCGCTTGGAAGTGTCTGACCGCGAGGAGTTAACCACATGATCTGTTATTTTCTATTTTTATTGCCATTTTTTTGAAATAACTACTAGTCGATGGCAACAAATACACAGAGTACTGCTATCTCTAAGAAAGCAAATCATGGGCCTTTAGATCGAGAATAAATGATTTTTTTATTGATTTTTTGATCATTGACTATTGGTTCAGATTCACATACATTAACTTTTTTATGTAGTCCAGAGAAGTTTAGAGACGATTAAGAGAAATGAGTGTCATATTGCTGCCTGTGTGATTGCGAAACAGTTTGATACTTCATCATGTGCACAAGACCAGTCGAATAAGACAAAGTAAGAGTATTTCAGAGTGAGGTGAGATGCACCGGCCGAATTCGGTAAATGCGCGCTTGAGTTGATGCGACTTGCCTATTGTCGTGCCCGCTCGCCTCTAGCTCACTGCCTACACTGATCACAATCTGCACAAGACAGATTTAAGACACTATAGAAGTGAGTAAACATTTCCTGTTGTATGATCGCTATGAACTTACGAACCTTGCCTAATGGCATATCCAATATGTCGCATTTATTTGATCACCTCCTATTCAACTAAACCTACACAGATCGTAAATAATACTCGCTGCAAATGGGTGTGAAGCTATCGAAGACTGCAATCTAGCACAAAGGTGCGCAAGCTGCAATCATGGCCAGAGTGCCAGTGGATGAACTGGGAGCAGGAGAGGTGAGATTTATTTTTATTTTCATTCATACATAGCTACTTCTTCCATATCCATGTCATCCTCACTTTCCTGGTTGGAATTTGTGTGTTCGTCTGCATTGTCGAGTATGATCGGCTTGTCCTCAGTCTCATCATCCTGTATTCTAAGTACCTGTCCACTCATCTCGTCTCCTTCCATCACGAGAACACCTTCTTTAACTTGTTCACCTTTCTTTTTCACGGCATTTTTGTTCTTGCTTGTGCCATCGCCAGTATCATCGGTGGTGCGATTGCCATTTCCTTCTGGCAGCAGGCAAAGTGTTTCATTGGTGCTTAGGGAGGATTTGCGCTTGGCCTTTGGATTCAAACTTTCAGAGAAGGTGGGTTGATCTGACAAAGAAATAGTTCGAGGAGAAAAATCCTGATCTGAAGTTCAGGGTAGGATTGCGAAAGCGTGAGGAGAGAAAGAAGCAGAGCGCGAAGAGGAAAGAAAGGATGAAAGGGAAGAAGGTGAGATCTCTAATATAGTTTTATAGATACAAGCTTTTTATTTATTAATTTTATTATATTTTCCTGAATAGATTCCGAAAGTTAAGAACGTCAAGGGCGCTACTGTTGATCTTGCCAAGTAAAATCAACGAAGTTTTGTATAAATAAAGTGTTATATTGAAGAATTTATTCCAATTCAGAGGACAACTCCCAAATGGAGGCTGATGAAGTGATTGAGACAAAGCCTCCATCCAGAAGATTATCATCCTTGAGTCTATAAGATTATCATTCCTCCCTTGAACTTCATCATCAATCGAATGTGCACCATTCACTCTTGTCACATCACCCAGATCAATCACGCCTCTGACGCCCATCAACTGGGAGTAACAAATCAGGTCATTCACACAGTAGCACCTCTGCAAGCTCAGATTCTGGATATGGAAGCAACATAGAAATGGTGAACATATCAGCGTTGGTTGGACTGATGCCTTTGAACATTGTGAGTGTGGGACGGAAGTAAGGGAGCTTGTCTATCACAGTCCAAATGGAAATGTCTATCCTTGGGCAAAGGCAATGCAATATGAGAACAGGGTACGACAAAGTTGGATCTTCACCTGAACTTGCACTCGGCTCGCACCAGCATTTGCACCTGCATCGATTCAGTACTGAAAATCATTTGCATTCATCATCTGGTCTGCACTGCACTGTTGGTAGCGATCCTAGCTCCGAAAGACTTATGAACGAGGCAGAGTTTGAATATCTTGATGATATTCTGGCAGACTCTCACAAAGATTCCATAGGTGGCAACTTGACACGTGCCAATTTCTGTCACTCAGCATAACCTTGCAGGACAAAGAGGGGAGGACTGCATGTGGACAGCTGTATCTAATGCAAATGGCCACTCTGAGAGCAGCAATAGCCATAGTCCACAAACATCTCAGTTGGATTTACTTCGCGACCGAATGCCATCACCTGATTTTCAACCCAAGGTTAATCCATGGATAGCACCTTTGAGATGTGAGAGTGGTTGCAGATTGCCATCACCATCTTTGCCATCATCACCAGGATTTGATATTGCGGTAATACTTATGCCTTCATCACCCACTCTTGCAATTGCAACACCAAGAATCAGTCTCACGCATCAAGAAGAACATGCACAAATGGGCTCCCCTCCAGAATCGCCTGCTTTACATGCTGGATTACTTTCACCCAAAACATCACTGCGTGATCATTCTAGCTGTGCTTCACCAGTCCCCAGCTCTGCCACATCCTCATCCATTGTGCGATCAGGTTCACTGTCTCGATTGGAAAATCGGAGTGAGAGCCGAGGATGCTCTCACACTCATAATTCTTCTCTCACTTCTTCCCCAGATCAGGGAGAGCCGGAACGAGGTCAGTCCCATTCGTGGTCTATTGCCAGTGGAGCAAACTCTCCTTTAGGTGATAGCAATTCCCCACAATCGCAATATCCTCTGCTTGCCATTGGTGGTATCGGTGTTGGTTTAGGCATTGGTGGAGCATTGGGTGCTACACATACTGGATGCGAGGTTCGCGATGGATGAGGTACCTAACTATACTGGAAGATGAGCGAAGACTTCATTGAACAAAGTGCTCAATCAGACAGATGTGAGGCCATAGTACTTGCAGTCAAAATCGAGAAGGTAAGCGCGTAAGCGAATCTCTATCACCTCCCATCGTAGGTTCGGTCATGATAGAGAAAAGCATGACATTGCAGTCGAATGCTGTCTATAGGTCATCACCTACAGCGGATCTGAAGTCACAGGGAACATGGGCATTGGAACGTAAGAGCAGTGGACTCGTACGATCAAGGTTCTTCAGATACAAATTTCTCGCCCAATGAAGTTCCTCTTTCCAAATTTTCTGGATGTCGGCTTCCTGTCAGAACCAAATAATCTAACGAACACTCTATTGTAGTAGGCGTGCCGCTTTCACATCTCCCGAAACCAAGATAGAAGATTGGCGAGTCAAAAAGGGGATTGGCAACAGAGCATTTCAACTAGCTATAAGTACAACATTTTACATTAAATCAACAGGTTTTCTTTCACTACATATTCTTGAACAATTGAGCCGAGTCAGCTCATTAAGCCCCGCACTCTCAGTGCATGCTGTGTATACGATGTTCATGCGTGTGTCTGTTGTCAGCATAAGTGAACCTTGTCTCGCAACCGGGGTACAAACACGCAAAAGGTTTGAACTGTGTGCTGGGAGAAATGTTAAAGGATGTAAATGTAAATAAGTAATCACCTACTGAGAACTGTGGTGTGCTACGAGCTGCCTAGACCTGCAGAACCTTGCACTACAGATTCCACATAGAAATTTATCTGTACTAAAGTCTGGTGAGCACTTATCCTGACGCAATAGTATACACTTACTGTATGTTTTTATGAACGCACAGAGTATACGCTGTGTGACTGATGTAGTCGCATATTCTACATGCGAACTGAGCCGGAGCTGGGACTTCATGGTTGATTGCCTGAGCTGGAGTTGCAGTCTCAGCCAGCTGGACCAGAGATATTATAAGAATGACAATCGGGAGAGTTGATTTGGGTATACATGCCTGAGCAGCCATCGCAGTCTCCGCCAGAAGGAGCAAGTTGTTTTCAGCCATTTGTCTAAGTAAGCTTTGAGATGCGAAATGCGGATGCGAAATGAGGTATAAGTCATCAAATGGAAGAAATACAGGATCGCAGAGAGCTTACTGTTGATTCAAATCTTCAAAGTGTATAAGAGATCATCAGAACCTCGAATCAGAACAAGAGACGCCAATGAGCAAAGCTGGTGAAAGCATTAGGCACACTAGGAGCACGCGGTGTATCACAGACACTAAAACCTATGGAAGCATGCATATCCTAGATGCAATGGTATGCAAATTTTGATGCAGAACGTAAGATCGGGAATATCACCATTGCGAACAAACGACGTCCCGAGGTTGCACATATTGACAATCAAATATCAGCTGACTTACTGTCTACAGTCTGAAGGGAGTTCAAAGAGTATCTGGAGTCAGGTGAAGGCTTTCTCTCTGATGATACCATTTGTTATGCTGCTGAAACACTGGCTTCGAGCTCATCTCGTAGTTGTCATCATCATCATGCAATCAGTAATTAAATTCAAATTATCTGGCACACTCACGTGATCTTCTAACTTCCATACAAGGAAGCTCCGATTGACATGCAAGACAATGCAAGTCAACTCAACTATCATATCATCTAGATTAGATTAGATGCATCTCTCAGGCCCAGGCCAATAACAAGGGCAATCAGAAACTACTCGACACCTTATTAGAACAACTTCTTGCTCCATACGATCCATCATACTATATTACACATAAAAAATACAAGTAACGAAGTCCGATCATATCTCGCACAGAGGCCGCACTGTGAAGTACCTGTCTATGATGAAGACAGTGACAAAATGGCCCTTAATGGTGAAGAGTAAGTCTGAAGCTTAGGAACGTACGGAGTCGTTATAACCAGTTCCGTGATGTTCCAACTGGTTTCGCTTGGTTTCGACTGGTTTCGCTCGAACGAGTGGACTTAGCAAGAACGCCATAGTTCAGATGGCACGTGCACCATTCTTTGATTGGCCATCAAGATGGGAGAATCATGGCATCGAGTTTGCACGCATCAATCACAAGTCTCTGGATCTCGGATCTGCATTCCAGACAAAGAGATTTGACCCTGCAACCTCGTCCTCAGTCCCTCTCCTTTGTTAAACATCGCAGACTTACCTTGTCAGGCTAGTGTAAGGACTCGAACATTTTCCTTTTCTTTTCTTATGTCATCATTCATTTTAATATTCTTTTTCCTTTTCTTTTATTTTTCTTATGCGCTTATTCATCCAATTACCGGAACATTCCACAATGTTCTATCACGCTCACTAATCATCTCATTCCTTGTCATGTGACTTCCTATTAGAGTAGACCTTTCCTGCACTCAAAGTCTATATAAGTAGATAGTTTGACTCTTTCGTTCCTTGTCTTTCTATTCTACTTACCTTCACTGCGACATAGCATGCGTATAGCCCAGCAACTCATGTTAGCCAGTTGTTTGTTGTTGTGTTGGCTGCCTCAAGATCGACACCCGTTAGTCTCGCCGCCTAACATAATAGAAAGACCTACTCTCGAACCCGTGGTTTAACCACTCATTTGTCACTACTCCACGCAGGAGACACATTGACGGTCAACGACTGCGCCCATCCCAGATTTATCTGAGCAACCCCTATCTTGCCCGTCAAGGTCCGACTGACTTTGATGTGTCCCGATAGTTCCCGAAACAATCAATCAATCCTCCAATTGTGGCGCTCCGAATCACTCTTCTGTGGAACTCGCATCAGACATTCTCTTGGGTGACTCATAGAGTCCAATCATCATCGAGCATCTTGTTCATCATCTACCTTGGTGCCTTCCAACTAGTCATCAATTTCAAAGACGAGCCGGTCATCTGAAGTCGGTCCCGTCCGAACACTATCCCGATCCCCATTCCACCTCCGGCCTATCAAGGTGGATCTAACTGACGATCAGTGGGCGGCTCTCCCGACAAACACTAGGTGGAGCACGTCACGAGGACAGTATATCATCAAGTTGGGCAATCAAACCTTCATTGCTTGGTGGGACGAGGCTGTGAAGAAGTGGTACTCTACCAGAGGGGACAAGTCCCAATATTGGAGAGCGAAACAAGAGGGTGACGTAGACAATCCTGCACCCCCTACCCCCACACGATCAATGGCTTCATTACCAGGGCCATCAACATCGACAGGTCAGACGTCAGCTCCACCCATAGCACCCTCGTTGTCTTTCACCGAACCACGAGAGCCAGCTCCGCTCGTACCAACAGACGAAGAGGAGGAAGATGAAGAAGAAGAACAAGAGATGTCATTGTCGAAAGAGTCAATAACGGACCTTGCTACAGCAATCGTGCTAGCACTCCAAGCAGCAGGAGAAGGAATGAGTCAAGGATCGAAGACGAACAAGGTTCATGTCGCCAAGCCCCGAGACTTCGACGGTGAACACGGATATGTCGACTTCAAACGAGAGCTGCGCCTGTATGTTTATGCATCGGAGTCAGAGTTTAGGACGAGCAAAGCAAAGATCATGTTCACTCTGTCATATATGAAGAGTGGTGCTGCTGCGAGCTGGGCGGAAAGCTACACAAGTGGCGCAATCAATGAACAGGGTAGGATAGCATTCAAGGACACTTGGGATGCTTTTCTAAAGAAACTTGACACCTCGTTTGATGATCCGGCTTGTTCCCAGAAGGCCTTCGAAAGGCTCGATGCGATATACCAAGGGGACCTCAACGCCGACGAGTTCTTCAATAAGTTTGACATTTGTCGAGTTGACGCTGGACTGGCCACTGAGGCTCATGACGAATGGCTGATGAGTCACTTGAAATGAGCACTAAACACGAAGGTGGTTGAAGGTATCATGCGCCTACCCAATGAGCCGACAACGTATGAGGAATTCAAGAAGGCTGCGGTCAAGGTCGATAGGGTCGAGTGTCAGATCAGGGATCTAATGGCTGAGCATAGAAGGAAGATGGTCGGCTCAACAGTGATGAAACTGGCACCACCGCCACTAAGACGTCTGGTGCCACCTCAACAAGTGACTCGCCCTTTCATCCCTCCCGCCCAAGATCGTCATGATGCGACTGGAGTAACATATGGAGGCCTAGGTCAGCCGATGGAGGTGATGATGAATCAGGCATGTCGCGCGCGCGCTTGCTATAAGTGTGGTCAAGTGGGCCACTACATTCGGGAATGCCCCAGAGGCCGTGAAGCGATATGCGCAATCATTGTGGCCTTTGTTCCAGCAGACAGAAAGGCGCTCTTCGAGGAACTCGGCCAAGTGAAGGAATCCTCCTTCGAAGAGGTCGACGACATTGATGTGTGAGCAGTGCCGACTGAACTGGAAGAACTCATGGATGGCGAGAGTTTTCCGGAAGACCAGACGTAGACGTCTGAATGACTGGTCGATCACCTAAAGGATTCTTTTCGTCAGACTCGTTAAAATATAATCGTCCTGTTGTACAATACCAAGATGCGAATATCAGTGACGGTTTCACCCTTCAAAAACTCCTTACCGACGTAATACCTGACGAACCTGAAGTGGACGATGATGACTTCGACATCTACACAGATTTGTTGGTTAGAAAAGTGAATGCGCAAGCAGGTGATTCAAACGAGCTTAGTGTGGAAGAGCAGAATCAAACTGCTATAAAAAATGAGGTTGAGGTGGAAGCACCTTACCATGAGAACGTTGTTGCTCAGGTGAACGATACTGAAGCAGTATGAAATGTGGTTGGCAGACGTGCAGCTGAGGTATGGCGCGAGGGCATAGTGGATGCAGATCAATTTGTCAGGAGGGCGGGAGGAAAAGAGTTGGACGCCTTCGTTAGCATCGTACATCCAAAGATAGCGAGCAATGATGAAGTAGATTTGTTAAACCCTCTACTCGAAGAGGAAAACTTCATCGATGCTTATGCGCTAATCGACTCGGGATGCACGGGTTCATGTATCGACGAGGGTTTTGTCAAACGATATGGTTTCCCCACCCAAAGGTACATTCGGCCTAGACCAGTCTTCAATGCTGACAGAACAAGCAATGAGGTGGGATTGATCAAGGAATATGTAGTCATACGAATGTTCTTTGGGAAACATGAAGAGGAGATACGACTGGCAGTGACATCCTTAGCATCGAGCAACATCTTCCTCGGACATGACTGGTTGATGAAGCACAATCCTGAGATCGACTGGAGGTCAGGAACAGTCAAGTTCACATGTTGCCCTGACGAATATGAGTTGTCACTACCAAGCGAGGAGATAGACGAAGAATTTGTGAGGAATGTGCGGATGAAGGAGGCGGCGAAGTGGCCACCTTATCTGGAAGAATACGCAAACATTTTTAGTGAAGAATTGTTTGAACGCCTACCAAACCATCGAACGTGGGACCATGCTATCGACTTGAAACCAGAATTTAAGCCTAGTGATTGCAAGGTTTACCCATTGTCGCCGAAAGAACAAGAGGCAATAAAGGAATTCATCAAAGAGAACCTAGCATCTGGATGCATCCGACAGTCAAAATCCCCGATGGCATCTCTGTTCTTCTTTATTAAGAAGGAAGATGGGAGCCTACGAGCAATCCAAGACTATCGAAAGCTTAACGAAGGAACGGTTAAGAACAAATACCCATTGCCATTGATAAATGAGCTTATCGATAAGGTCAAGGATGTGAAATACATCACGAAGCTTGACATTCGCTGGGGATATTACAACATTCGGATTCACGAGGGCGATGAATGGAAGGCAGTGTTTAGGATGAATTTAGGCTTATTCGAACCAACGGTCATGTTTTTTGGATTATGCAATGCGCCGGTGAAACTCCTGTGGACGTTCTGATGCCGGACAGGGAGTGTATAGTTCGAGGGGCTGCCCTAGAATACCTTCAAGTGGTCAGCAGAGAATTACACCCGAGCTAAGGGCACGAAGGAATGGAGGGAAATAGGGATATACAATGGAAGGGCTTGGTGAGAACCGGGGATATGAGGGAAGCGCTCGAGGAAGAATTCCGAGGGTGAACTTCTTCCGAGATCGACGGTGGCGGTGCGAAGGCTAAATCGACTCTCCGGCTCAGCTGCGAGCTCTGGACTAAAGCCGACTAACCCAAGGCACAAGAACTAACTAACTAAGCTACGCTAGTCGAACCACCAACCCGAACGTGACTAATCGACTGTGCTAACACACTGGTAAGCGACTGCAGTCGATCTCACTCGTAGTCTTAAGTGTCGGAACGCGGCATAACGATTCGAAACGCGATTCGATGGTCGAAGGACAATTGCTGAGTGTGTCGAAATGTGATGCGAGGAATGGAGGTGCGAAACGATGACGGAAGGGGACTGAGAGAATCGAAGGGTATGTGTGGGACGATGAAACCGACTGTTTCCGATCGAAACGATGCGGAATAGCACCGGGCTGGTCTTGAGGAAGCGGAGAGTGGAAAGTCAAGAGGAAAGGGATGATATGGTGTCCTTTCCCGACGACAATGGAGAGGAGAAGGTGTTGCGAGACCAAATGCGAGCGGCACGCAGAGTAACGGGGTTACGAGCGAAACCGGGCGAAACGGATCGAAACACGTGAGGGGGTCTTGTTTCGGGTGAGAGAAGATAGAGAAGCCTTTATACAATGACGGCGAACTATACGAACGCGCGAACGGCTCTACTGCGAAGAGAGATCACCGATCGACTGTACAGAACACGAAATGTCGTATATTAGACTATAGAGACGAGAGAGTCCACTACGAACAAGTAGACTAGAGGTCGAGAGGCTTTGAGACGATGTGAGAACTGCAAGCTAAGCTCCCCACTCAGCTCCCACTAAGCTGTCCCTCTACTACGAGAGTCGTGCTATATTTATACTAAACGTCCAAGACTGAGCCTCCCAGCGGCCAGAGAACCTACGTCATAAGGAAAAGGGAACGCATATCGCTATCTACAAAGGAGAGGAGCGCATAGGAATGGTTTAAGGGACACATAGGTCAAAAGAAACAATACTAAGCATGTCTGGAACGAGAGCATAATGGATTAAAGGGGACGCATATAGAAAGGTCAGAAAATGTGCGGAACCTTCGGAACCGGGTCTCTTTGAGCGGAACGAAGCGGAACTCGGGGAAACGACTCGGAAGGGCTCTGGCTAGCCTGACAAAGTAAGTCTGCGATGTTTAACAAAGGAGAGGGACTGAGGACGAGGTTGCAGGGTCAAATCTCTTTGTCTGGAATGCGGATCCGAGGTCCGGAGACTTGTGATCGACGCGTGCAAACTCGATGCCGTGATTCTCCCGTCTTGATGGCCGATCAAAGAACGGTGCACGTGCCATCTGGACTATGGCGTTCTTGCTAAGTTCACTCGTTCGAGCGAAACCAGTCGAAACCGAGCGAAACTAGTCGGAACACCGCGGAACTGGTCGTAACGACTCCGTACGTTCCCAAGCTTCAGACTTACTCTTCATCTCCCGGGTTCATGAAATAGTGACCGTCCGCGGTCACTCCCATCTCAATCCGACGCGTGGGAGTTTCGAAGCATAACGCGTCGCGTCCAAATTTTCTTCCGCTGTCATCTCTTCTTCATTCTCCAACATGTTCACTTCCGAAGAAATCGTCGCGCTCTTGGGACCCATCAACTCCGATGACGACTGGAAGGCAGCGGTCGCGAAATTCGAGGCAGACGTCGCCTTGGCCAGGTCGGCAATGGATGAACTAGACCATGGCGTCACGACGGTAATTCTGCCGGATAAGACAAAACCGGTCGAATGGATCGCGCCTATAGGTTCGATGACGGTTCGGTGGTTGACGAATCCGGTGATGGAATCTTTGATGGATGGGTGGAAGGCAACCACGGTGCGTAAACCGCGCACTCTAATCAAGAATTTTTGTTAACGAAATTCGACAGGCACGGAAGGAAGCGTTGGAGCAAGTCCGTCCCAAAGGAACGAAAGAAGTCTGGTCGGAGACGGCGTACTCCAACTACTGCGACACGGACGCTCTCCTACGGACGCTGTACTACGATCGACGGGAATTTTACGCTAGGATGGAGACCAAACGACGAGCTTTCTTCCGCAGACGCAGGGTTCCATTCCATCCTGCCTCGTTCGATTCGATTCGTGGGTTCTTCTTGGGCGAATCGTTCCCTCCAATGTTCCCGAAACCGCGCCCTGACATCGAAAAGGCTCTCGAGAACGTGAGAATGGAGAGCTCCAAGTTCCAACAAACGGCGAGGTTCACTGGCAACACGGACTACACGCGAGACGAAGCTGTCCGGAGTCACGTAGGTACTTCTTCTTGTCTATCATCTCCATCTAATCCTTCCTACAGCAAGCGTTCGAATACTGGGAGGATATCGAGCAACGACACCTTCGTGCAGGGCACATCCTTCGCATCGACAGGGTGAAATTGCGAACGGTCCGGCTCCTCTGGGAATACTACGGCTATTCCATCCTTCGTCGTCGGCTCTATCAACTCGTTCGTGCTCAGGAATCCGAAACGCAACAACAACAACAGCAACAACAACGATCCCAACAAGTGCTGTCTGAACCTTCCCAACCTCTTCCTCAACCGCAACAACAACAGCAGCAACAACCAATGTTGCCTGAACAATTTCCTCCGCAACAACAACAACAGCAGCAACATCAAATGCTGCCTCAGGACGTCGATAGTCCAATGGAGGTTGATTCCGCTCCTCTCCAGGTCGAAACTGGCGAAACGATTGAGGACGGAGAGGTCGCGGAACCGGTCGAAACGCTCGAAACCGGAGCGGAACGTTTGGAAGGGGCTAGCCGTTCTACACCCTTAACCTCACTCGAACCTACAATGCTCGAGATTGAGCTTCGCGAGAGTGAAAGACGAGAAGAAGAAGAACGCGCTGCTCAACGCGCCGAAATCTCCCGGATGGCTGCCGAAATTGAGGCCAACATGCGACGACGGCTGGATGCAGGAACTCGCCGCGTTCGTGGTGTTCGGCAAGTGGTGGACTCGGACGAGGAGACTCCTGCGATTCAGGAAAGTCCTGAGAGTCCTCCTCCTGGTCATCGGGGAGAAGACTCCGTTGTCATGAGTCCAGGCGACGGAGGAATGGATATCGGTGATGTGGGAATGGAGGCGAATGAGCCGTTTGAGGCGGACGCAAGCCTTGAAGAGATTCAGGCTCTCAATACCGCGAGCAACAACAACAGCAACAACAACAACAACAATAGCGGTACTGCTGCTGTTCCGCGCGAAACTGTCGAAACGCAAGCGAGACGCGTTTCTCCGGCACGACGAGCGTCTTCTCAACCTGAGGCTGGTCCTTCTAGGATTCCGGCTAATGGTGGTGGTTCTGGAGGTGACGACAACGATAATGACGACGACGACGACGACGACGACGACGACGACGAACGATTGAGCGATGGGCGCGTTCGTCATCGGGTTCCGTGCGACCAGTGCCAGAAGCGTGGCCGTGATTGCGTGGGTCTTCCGCAGAGGACCTGCGCTCCGTGCTTGAAGCAGGCGAAGGGCTGTAGTCTAGCCACGAAGGGCAGGGCTGTAGCCGCGAAGCGTAAGGCAGCTCGGGAGGCGCGCGATCGGGAAGCAAAACGCCGGAAAGTCACGGCTCTGGCGGCCAGATCAGTGGGTGGTCGCGTCGAGCATGAAGCTCTGCAGCGGGAGGTCGGGGAATCCGAGCTGCAGTTCGTGCTGGCGCGGATGGATCACCGGGACAAGGTCCTGTCCCGGATGCTGAACGAATTCAGCGTCCTCGTAGCGCAGGCGCACGCGGATCGTCGTCTGCTGCTCGAGTTGGCTGGGGTGAAGACGGGGGAGGGTGATGACGAGGAAGAAGAAGATAGAGGGGAAGTGGAGAGGGTTCGTCAGTCGAAGGGGAAAGGTAGGGCTCGGGAATAGAGTATAATCATCGCGTATGCTCTATGTCCTGGTCGGACTTTTGTAAAATAGAAAAAGAAAAGGACAAAAGAAAAAGAAAAATAACTTGTACTGTACATAGTTGTTTTTATAGTTAATTTATACGATTTTGTTTCGGTTTTTGTGAATTTTCGTGCGATCGAGCGAGACTGAGTGAAGGCTAGAAGAATAGATCAAAGAATTCAAGGAATAGGATGAAAGGAAACTGATACGAAGTGAAATGAGGCGTTTCGCCGTCGTTCCGCTGTTTTGAACGGCGAAACCGTGCGGAACTGCGTATTAAGTAAAAGTACACGCGTTAGATCCTATTGTGGATCACGCTAGCAGAGACGAAACTATAGAAGGAGAATTGGAAGATTAGAATTGATCAGAGGAGAGAGAGAATCAGAATTAAGTAAGGAGCATATAAGAAGGGAAATGAATGATTTAATCGGAATTTTGGGACTCATCGTCAGGGAATTTCTCTGGCGAATCTTCTATTTCGGGTATGTCATCATCTTCGTCCGATCCAATGAGCTTGGTCACCGGAACAGTCAAATGCGAACGCGGGAAGTACGGAACCAGGCGAAACGCTGCTATTCGGAGTTTCGAAACCGCTCCATCGAGTTCGGCGACGATATACGAACCGCCTTGAGTGCGTCGAACTACCACGTAGGGGCCTAAATAGCGGGGTTTCGTTTTACGATTGAGTTCCATCTTGATACGCGTGTTTCGCAAGAGTACGAGGCTTCCTGGCTGAAAGTCGTAGTCCTTGATTCTATGCTTCTCCACCTCGGCGAACTGCTTCGCGTATGCATGCCTTGCATTCATGACGAGTTTCGCAACGCGATCCAACTCTTCTGGACGTTTCTGGAGTTGTTTCGCACGTATTACGATGAGTTCCGACGTCGTAACTGGCGAATCGAGCGGTGGTGCCAGGTATGTTGCTTCTGCGAGGTCGAAAGGCAAAACTGCTTCGACTCCATGGGCCATGTAATACGGGGACATTCCTGTTGCTCTATTGATTGTGATTCTTTCTGCCCAAAATACCGAGTCAGCGTGATCACTCCAACGCTTGTCATTACCGTCTGCAGCTTTAATCAAGGCTTCCTGTACGTCGAAATGTCTGCGTTCGACTAATCCATTTGCGCGTGAGTTGTATGACGAAATCCGAATGTGGTTGATGTGATACCGCGTCTTCAAGTAATCTAGCGCGGCAACGAATGGTGTGCCGTTATCGGTAACGAGTTCGGGGCATGCTCCATATCGACACAAAAGGTTCTGGAAGATAAACTGGCCTACGGTCTTACCAGTTTCTTCACGAAGAAGTCTAAATTCGGGATACGCGGTTAACGAACAACGCGCATGCACGATATACCGGAATCCACTCGATTTCGGCATAACCTTCGAGTCAATATGGATGCGTTGAAACAGAGGGGCTACCTCCGGTACGTTCGGTGGGATAAGAATATTCTTCGTCTGGCGTATCTGGCACTCATGACAGGTGCGCACGAAATACTTCACGTCCTGTCCTAAGGACGGCCACCAAAATCTCTCCAGCAGTCGCATTCGAGTGCAGAAAATTCCTTTGTGTCCTAGATCGTCGTGAGCTTGCTTGACTAGGTCCCACCTGCGTTTCGCTTCTATTACGACTTGGTGCCGGCCGTTCCGCGCCTTTCTCCACAGACGGCCTCCCTTCACGAAGAAGTCAGCTGCGTACCTGATTAGCTTCGCATAGCCACTATCGCTAAGATTGTCTGGGCGTGTGAGATGCGTGATTAGCTTCGTGACGTCATCTAAGCGGCTATCCTTCCTTCTCGCGGATTCCGTAGAAGGAAACAGGTTTCCGGTCGCTGTTTCGCTAGGTATTCCGCTCTGTTGCGCTACTTGGTATGTCGAAACCGGCTCTTCTATCGCAAATCCGTACGTTTCGTCTACCCAATCTTCGTACGTTTCATCCGGAGGGGGGTCTTCTTCAGCTGCTCTTCGTCTGGATAATCCATCGGTACATCGGAAATCGGCTGCTGGGATGTGTCTGAGCTTGAAACTGAAGAGAAGGATACCTGCGATCCATCTGTTAATGGTCGCATTGGGCTGCAGGTCGGGATTGTTGATCATCCCCTTGATGTATGCTGCGTCCATTTCGACTACTAGATTCCGGACTCCGATGAGATACAGTCGCATCGTGTGCAATGCTCGAAATAAGCCGTATAACTCGATTTTCGGCTGTGAATACGATGCCTGGGTCTGATTCCAGTTAATAGAACCGAATCGATTGATCCTTCGCCTTCCATCCGAGTGCTCTTGTCCTAAATACCAACCAACTCCAATAATAGACGAGTCTACTGCCAGTATTACTTCGTTGTCTGACGCGTAGTCGATTGCGCACAGCGCGGGGCAAAGAATAACGGCTTGCTTTAGTTCGTCCATTGCGTTCTGTTCTTCGTCTGTCCATGCGAAAATCTGGTTCTTCCTTGTCATGCGGTACAACGGGCGAGCGAGTTTCGAATAATCCTTGACGAAAATTCGAAGGACTCCTACCGTTCCCAGAAATCCTCTGACTTCCGTCAGCGTTCTACATGGCGGCCAATCTCGTATCTTCTGCACTTTCGAATCGTCTGGCTCACGTCCCTGGTACGTTAACTTGTGTCCAACGAATACCGCTGACTCCACACACGGCACCAACTTCTTCCCTGAAAACGTTCCTCCTACGGCCTTCATTCGCTGCAAAATTCTGTTCACATCGCATATATGCTCATACACGAAACGACGAATCTCGGAGTTTCCCGGTATGGTCTCGTACGAACCGTCTGGTAACTCGTATCGCGATTTCGGACCTAAACCGGGCGCATCGTCTGCGAAAGGGTTCGTAACGTGCGGAATCTCGTCCTGAAGGATAAAGGCCACGTCGTTATGCATAATCTGCAAGGAATTGGTGTATCCCATTGGTAGAACCGTCATTCGAAATGTTCCCAAGGGTGTCTGGAACGTAGTTAGATCTCGAGATTGTTCGTCCAGCTTTCTTTGATCGAATGCCACGAATAAATCCAACTCCGTGTAACAAGCTCGTCCACCACTGCTCTCTGCGATCGTTTCGACGTTCGGTGGTACTGCCGAGTCCTTGACCGTAACCGCATTAAGGTCCTGCAAGTCGATAATGGATCGTAACGTTTCCTTGTCTTTCTTTACCAAGCAAAACCATCTAGATCGATACGACGAATTCGACGGTTCAATAACCCGTTGCGAATCTTCTCTCGAATAAGCTCGAGGGCCTTGTCATGAATTCCCGGGGGAATTGGAATGCTCTTGTGCTGCCACGGTATATGCGGTATCGTGGGAATGCGTATCGGGTCGAAATACGTCGGATCGAGTGTTCCGCGTTCGGATTCGGTCCATGCTAATGCTTCTTCCTGCAACATAATTAGATTCTTCACTAACAACCTCTCCGCCGGCCACAGAAAGGTATTCTCGTCGATCTTCAGTGCTTCCATCCTTTCGGCGGTTACACGACCCGTGGGTTCGAACGGCTTCGGTACAACTGGCATCTCGGGCATCCCTCTCAACGGATCCGGATGCTGCCTTCGAACAATCCGGTACTCTTCTGGAAGGACTCCCGGGATCGGCCTGACTTTCTGCGCTACTCGTTTGTAAGCCATTACCGCCGCGTCTTCTTCTTCTGGGGTTTCTAAAACACATGAACGATAGGACCGTTCTTCTTTGTCAGTAGTATAGCAATTTTTGTTTAATAAATAAGGCAATCGTTGGTTGAAAAGAGATGGGATCATGTGTGAAATAAATTCGAAATCATAGGAAAATACCTGAACCGGCAATTGGTTACTACCATTCTCGTCTCGCCGATTTCTCTCAATCAGTTCCTCGACGCTTGCGGAAAACCCTTTGGAAGTGGTCCTCGCGCGATCGTTCGAATTCCGGTGGCCACTTTGCTTTGCTTTCTGCGATCGTTCGGGTCCGTTAAGGTGATATGTTGGTCACCTGACGTGTAATCCTTCGTTTCGCACTCCGTAATAGCGAAAAACGGTCTCCCCAACAAAGCCTGGAAGGGAGCGTTCGGAACCACTTGCACTTGGAGCGAAACGTCAATCCCGGCTATCGTGAACTTCGCATTAGAGATCATGCCAATGGTAGATGACCTAGCTGCGTCTGCTGTCTCGAGGATCATTCCTTTGTCAGGGGATAGGGGTATCTGAAGCTTCTCCCACACGTCTTCGCGGAGCAGACACACTACGGCTCCCTGGTCAAGCACGCATTCGACTTCGAGGGTGTCTTCAATCAACGCGCTAACGGTCCTGAGGGGCATGGATGCCTCTGCGGCAACGCCTTGTCCACTGAGCGCCAGTATTTCATCCGTCGAAAGCGTTTCGCCTGTTTCGACTTGTTCCGACGCGAAACGCCCCACTTGTAACGTAAGTGAATCATCCACGACCTCACCATATTTGACTTCAGCCGCGTTGTATCTCTTCGCCGTCGTCAACTCCTTCATCTGTTTCCTAACGTCCGGGGCGATTGAGAGGAGTTCACGTTGGCTGATGGTGATAGGGGTATCGAGGGTACGAGTCAGAACGTTGGAGACTGCGCTCGAGTCTTCTATTGGTACGACGTATTTATACTGGGGTTGTGATTTCCTGGTAATGTCGTCCTGCTGCGGTGACTGGAGTGACCTTGTCGAGGGCCGCGCGCCACTCGGTGGCGCGGGCTGCGGTTTCGCCTGCGCCTTCTTATGAGGCTGAACTCTAGGGATCTCTACGCCATCGGGCTTCGTTCTTCGTCCACCAGCTGCCTTCTTCTTCGCCTCGTTAATCAAAATCTCCAAACGTTCGATGTCGTAGTTTTCCTGCTCGTCCTGATCTTCTTCGTCGTGACTATATGCGTACGCTGGACCAGCTTGATGGCTATATGCGGGCGTGACCGACTCGACCATCCCTACTGTGTGTGTCGCCGGGGCTTTAGCATGAAAGCTATCGATTCGTTCTTTGAGATTGTTCCCCGGTAGCGACCTCGTAATGAGACCGCCGTTCGGCAACACAATCCTTCCATCCTGGCTCCTAACGCACTTTCCGGCTTGGATGTACTCGAGAACCTTCGTACACGATCGAATATAGTGTCCTGCTTCGCCGCAGAAGTTGCAAACTGGGTTTCGCGGAGTTTCGCTGCGTTCCGCCCCTGATCGATGCGGAACGTTCCCCTTGCTCAGGGCGTCGAGCGTAACCTGAAAACTCTTCAACGTATCCATTACCTTGGCCAAATCCACTTCTTCCTTCTTTACGATACTTGTCGAAGCTTCTCCGGTAGCTGGGGGTGGAAAGTTACTGCCGAAACTGCCCACAATCTTTCCTCCCAGCACGAAATTCGAATGTTCGAGCACGTCCTTAATCTTGTAAGGCGTAGACGAATCGTGGTCTGGTAGCTTGATCTCGATACGACGAATGAGCGCCTCTCTAAGGTCTCCTGTAATTCCCATCAGGAACATCTCGTCAGCTTGGGACTCTAAGATCTTTCCGTTCGTTATAAGATACTTAGAGCGCCTGACGAATTCTCGATGATATTCGCCTAGGTCTTCTCGGTTCTTGATCCCTTTCTTCACCCGTTCTACGACCAAATGCTCCAGTTCTCCCTTGGAGTAGCGTTTCCCTGCTGTGAGACTCGGGTATAGAGCTATAATCTCTCTCTTCACCGTCTCCACATCAGGGTTCGGGTCGTTAATTTCGTCGGTAGTCTCCCAAAGTTCTGCGACGTCGGTCTTTGCATAGTACAAGAACTTCCGGACGTGATCTCTATCGTTCCACGCGGCCTGTCTTGCGATCTCTGCAACGTCTTCGAAGAACCTAGGGAGTTCCTTTGGTTCTGAGCCGTCAAACGTTGGGGCACGTTTGTCCCCACGCGAGGGCGGTTGGTACGCCATTGCGGTTTGTCGATTTGTAAGTTGTTGTAATACGTTAGCGTTAGCAGACAGACGAGCTATTATCGCTACGTTGCTGGCTAAGATCTGTTGAGTTCCGGTAGGTAGTTGGTAATTGGTAGGCGGGCTAGCTGGTCTGTTCGGTGAGCCTGGGGTGGAAGCTGGCACGGATGAGAGGTTGGGGAGTTCTGAATCGGCGATGGTAGATGGGGAATGATCTAGGGAATCGGTGTTGGAAGGAATGGCGCTAACGGATTGTCGCAAGGGTGTTTCGCTGTGTTCCGCGTTTTCCGCAGCGGAACGTATGTTGCGATTGACAATCCTAGGCCTTCGAGTCGGCGGCAAAACCTGATGTTCTACAGGGACTCGAGCGGATTGGCTACGTGTAACTCGTCTGCTAGACGAATTTGGCGGGGTATTCGTAATGGTTGGACAGTGAAAACCCCCTCGCCGTGGGCTCCACTTGAAACTCCTGTGGACGTTCTGATGCCGGACAGGGAGTGTATAGTTCGAGGGGCTGCCCTAGAATACCTTCAAGTGGTCAGCAGAGAATTACACCCGAGCTAAGGGCACGAAGGAATGGAGGGAAATAGGGATATACAATGGAAGGGCTTGGTGAGAACCGGGGATATGAGGGAAGCGCTCGAGGAAGAATTCCGAGGGTGAACTTCTTCCGAGATCGACGGTGGCGGTGCGAAGGCTAAATCGACTCTCCGGCTCAGCTGCGAGCTCTGGACTAAAGCCGACTAACCCAAGGCACAAGAACTAACTAACTAAGCTACGCTAGTCGAACCACCAACCCGAACGTGACTAATCGACTGTGCTAACACACTGGTAAGCGACTGCAGTCGATCTCACTCGTAGTCTTAAGTGTCGGAACGCGGCGTAACGATTCGAAACGCGATTCGATGGTCGAAGGACAATTGCTGAGTGTGTCGAAATGTGATGCGAGGAATGGAGGTGCGAAACGATGACGGAAGGGGACTGAGAGAATCGAAGGGTATGTGTGGGACGATGAAACCGACTGTTTCCGATCGAAACGATGCGGAATAGCACCGGGCTGGTCTTGAGGAAGCGGAGAGTGGAAAGTCAAGAGGAAAGGGATGATATGGTGTCCTTTCCCGACGACAATGGAGAGGAGAAGGTGTTGCGAGACCAAATGCGAGCGGCACGCAGAGTAACGGGGTTACGAGCGAAACCGGGCGAAACGGATCGAAACACGTGAGGGGGTCTTGTTTCGGGTGAGAGAAGATAGAGAAGCCTTTATACGATGACGGCGAACTATACGAACGCGCGAACGGCTCTACTGCAAAGAGAGATCACCGATCGACTGTACAGAACACGAAATGTCGTATATTAGACTATAGAGACGAGAGAGTCCACTACGAACAAGTAGACTAGAGGTCGAGAGGCTTTGAGACGAAGTGAGAACTGCAAGCTAAGCTCCCCACTCAGCTCCCACTAAGCTGTCCCTCTACTACGAGAGTCGTGCTATATTTATACTAAACGTCCAAGACTGAGCCTCCCAGCGGCCAGAGAACCTACGTCATAAGGAAAAGGGAACGCATATCGCTATCTACAAAGGAGAGGAGCGCATAGGAATGGTTTAAGGGACACATAGGTCAAAAGAAACAATACTAAGCATGTCTGGAACGAGAGCATAATGGATTAAAGGGGACGCATATAGAAAGGTCAGAAAATGTGCGGAACCTTCGGAACCGGGTCTCTTTGAGCGGAACGAAGCGGAACTCGGGGAAACGACTCGGAAGGGCTCTGGCTAGCCTGACAAAGTAAGTCTGCGATGTTTAACAAAGGAGAGGGACTGAGGACGAGGTTGCAGGGTCAAATCTCTTTGTCTGGAATGCGGATCCGAGGTCCGGAGACTTGTGATCGACGCGTGCAAACTCGATGCCGTGATTCTCCCGTCTTGATGGCCGATCAAAGAACGGTGCACGTGCCATCTGGACTATGGCGTTCTTGCTAAGTTCACTCGTTCGAGCGAAACCAGTCGAAACCGAGCGAAACTAGTCGGAACACCGCGGAACTGGTCGTAACGACTCCGTACGTTCCCAAGCTTCAGACTTACTCTTCACCGGCGACATTCCAAGGTTTCATGAACGATATCTTTTGAGAAATGATCCATGAGGGTATTGTCATCATTTACCTTGACGACATCCTCATTTTCTCGAATGATTTGGAGGAACATCGCCAATGCACCAAACAAGTCTTTGAAATCCTGCGTCAAAATGGACTTTTCCTGAAGCTGCAGAAATGTGAGTTCGAGGTTGATACAGTTAAGTATCTCGGACACATCATCGGTAATGGCAAGGTTCGGATGGACCCAAAAAAGACAACAGCGGTTCAGGAGTGGCCAATCCCGTGAAACGTTCATGAACTGCAACAATTCCTGGGACTAGGGAATTGGTTGCGGCAATTCGTAAAGGACTATAGCTCTGTCGTTAAACCCCTGACGACGCTGACGGGTAAGGTGGAATGGAAGTGGGGAGAGGAGAAACAATGAGCATTCAAAGAGTTGAAGGGTCGGTTGAGTAGTCCCCCGGTTCTAGCCATCCCGAATGAGGAGGGTCCTTTCCGGGTCGAAGCAGATGCGTTGGACTTTGCATCTGGAGGAGTGCTTCTTCAGAAACAAGACGACAAGTGGAAGGTGATAGCCTATCGATCGTCGACCTTCTTGGAGGCCGAATGAAATTACGAGATCTATGACAAAGAGATGCTCGCAATCGTTCAAGCTCTTAAGGAATGGCGACAATACCTCCAAGGAGCCAAGAGACCTTTCAAAGTATGGACCGATCATGCAAACTTGACGTATTTCCAATCACCTCAAAAGTTGAATCGTCGACAAGCTCGTTAGCGACTCGATTTAGCTGAATTCGACTTCACATTAGTACACAAGCCAGGGAAGACGTTGGGCAAGGCTGACATATTGTCGCGTCGGGCGGACTACAACAAGGGCAAACGGGATAATGAGGATGTCACATTCATCAGAGACGAATGGCTGGTCAGAGGAGTGGTAGAGACGTCAAGAGACATGTTGATCAAGAAGATTCGAAAAGCACAAACGGAGTTGAATGAGGAAGAGAGACCGACGAACTTAGTGTTCATAGATGGGTTGTGGAAAAAAGAGGTGACGGTTAAGCTCTCAATGACGAAGATGAAGAAGTTTCAAAACGTTTTCGTACCGACGGGTGTGAGAGAGGAAGTGATGAGGGAGTGTCACGACTCGACGTTGGCAGGCCACCCAGGAGTGAACAAGACCATTGCACTAGTGAACAGAAGTTTCTGGTGGCCTAACATGTACGTCGATGTCAGGAATTACGTGTGAGGATGCGATTGTTGTCAGTGAACGAAGGCCCTCAGAACAACAAGGGCAAAGGTTTTACACCCTAACGAGGTACCGGAGGCGCCATGGCAAGTTGTCACAATCGACCTAATTGGAGAGTTGCCGGAGTCAAATGGATTTAACGCGATTTGTGTGGTAGTCGATCGCTTTAGCAAACAAATCCATGCGATACCAATGACGATGAAATTGACGGCAGAAGGAATGGCCAGGATTTACAGGGACCATGTCTTCCGGTTGCATGGCTTACCTCGAAAGATCATCCATGACCGAGGAGTACAGTTCAATGCGAAGATGATGAGGGAGTTGTACAAACTCCTTTACATCGAAGGCAATCCGTCAACGGCATACCACCCTCAAACAGACGGGCAGACGGAATGAGTTAATCAAGAACTCGAACAGTACCTTCGACTATATGTCAATCATTGACAATCAGACTGGGCGGACTGGTTAGCTCTTGCAGAGTTTGCGCACAACAATCGTGAACATTCGGCGACCAAACTATCACCCTTCTTCATCAACACAGGACAACACCCTTCAGGCTTTATGGGCGTTGGAATGACTTCGTCCAATCTATCGGCAGAAGAGTTTGCTAAATATGTCAAGGGAATACATGAACTCACTCAGGCCAATCTGACCCAGGCCAATGAAGACATGAAGCACTTTTACGATCGTCATGCTGGAAAGTCGATAGCATATGAGATGGGACAAAAGGTCTTCTTGAATGGTCCACCTATATACCTTACTGAAGCAACCTAGTTAGACCCGGTCAAGCACCCATTTACCGGGTCTAACTAGGCTGCTTGAGTGAATTCCCTTATACCGGCGGTGCTACCAGGTGGACGGTCAGGAACACGACATCACATCACCGCTTGTCTTTGCCGGTGATCGATCCCCTCCGCCCTCAGACTGCTAAGCATGACAAAGCCAAATTATTGATCTCAGGTTTTTAGTCAGTGTGCTGCGTCTTCTTTCCCATCACTCACTTCCCAGCTCTCGCCGTGACGCTGTGATGACAACGTGCCTCGGCAACGTGCGGGCCATCTCTCGTCCCCCCGGGCTCATCGTCGACGATGACGAGCAAAGCTATCTCCTCCACTTCTGAACCTTTTTCCTTTGTTTTTTCACGAACAAGTAGATTTACCTGGCTCTCGCCGTGATGACAGCGTGCCTCAGCAACGTGCGGGCCATCTCTCGTCCCCCCGGGCTCATCGTCGACGATGATGAGCAAAGCTATCTCCTCCATTTCTGAACCTTTTTCCTTTGTTTTTTCACGAACAAGTAGATTTACTAAACATTTAACTAGTTGCTGTATTGTTGCTTTGAATAGTACCAATATATGTGTCGTACGGTATTCTTCAGGCCAAGGACTGAATCACCAAGCGTCGTTGACGACAACGTTATTACATTCAAGTCTATACGGAGCCTTAAACATAATAGATGTCTAGTCTGCTAAGATTATTCTGAAGCTAACTAGAAAAATCAAGGTCGAATTATTGTATTGTGGGCACTGAAATTCTCCATGAGCGTGAGATTGCCAACATCAATGACGTTCTCAGGGTAGAAATTGTCTATCACGGGCCAATCAAGAGGTTCGACAGTCGTTCGCATCGCAGATGGCAAGAAAAGGCCACAGCTGGGCGTGTCTTTGTGGTCACCCTCGGCACTAGACGACTCTGATGAGCAAGCATTTTCGGACGAGTCCTTGCTAGTGTCGACGGAACAAGAACAATTGTCCATCGTCACCTCACGTTTTTGGACGTGTTGACTATACTCGTGTTCTGTCAGTTTCTTCCACTTGCATGTTCCTTCCAGGACAGCAGCGAGAACGACGTCGAGTGATGTCGTGGCCAATTCACAAGTGAAGGGGATCTTTTCGGGCCATCCTGTGATTGCAACCTTGTGAACGTCGACGATTCGTGCCTCGTAGCGCGTCCACTCCATGTTTATACCCTGTATTCCTGTTATTTCCTCTACAATATCATCAGTAAATGAATGAAGCTGCGCTCACATACAGACGTACCTAGACCCAGGCAAATAGCCTCCCAAATTTTGCTTTTAAGTTGAACACGACGAGCATTGGCGTTCTTCGCAACTTCTTGTATTCCCGAAAGGGTGAATGCTTCAAACTCAAATGCAAGGTTGTGGATGTCGCGTTTCAGAACTGTCTCGATGTATGCTTGAGCCTTTGGATGTGCCCAATGGAATGGCACATGTACATGTGAACAATCGGTACGAACAATAAATAAAAACGACGTCGTCGAACAACGAGCATTGAGAGCTTCGAGCTATATCGTCAAGATTCAGTGAGTATTCAAAAATCCTCGAAGTGATAAACACACCTCCGCGACAGTCCTTTCAGAGGAGAAGCGGATATCTTGCCCGCGAGCCCTTGCCGTCATCCGCGATCCCTTCATTTGGTGCTCCCGGTAAAGAACAAGCTCGTTGATGACGAGGTTATAAAGCTTGTCAGGAAGAAGCTTGAACTTCTCGTAGCCTTCATCTTCGACGTCCTGTAGCTCCAACAGTAAGTTTCTTTCATCCTCCGTAATGTCCAAATCTGAGAAAGAAGTTCATTCTTTAAAAAGACAATGGCGACGAGAAAAACTCACCATCGACCAGCAAGTCCATCTTCTTAAAGTGGTTCCAAGCATTGTAGGAATTAACATCACGTCGATGAGTAAGTTTTCCGCGATGCTGAACATCCTGCAGAACAGTCGAAAGACTCTTATTAAATTTCAAGGCTAATTCGCGAGCGACGTCCTCCTGTTGCTCGAACAAGTCTTCGATGGCGTCGTGGTATGCATGTTGGGTCTCCAGCCTTGCCTTCATCTGAGCCTCTTGTTGCACGGCTGAAAGGTTGCTTTTACGACTTCGACGTGCTGCTTCGTTCTTCTTTTGCTGTTGCTTCTTGGCCTGAATGGTGGACTCCTTTTTTTTCAGGAGGGGGGTCGTCGTTTTCGACATTGTTGACGATGTCGACATGTAAAGAAGGGGGAAGGGCTGAAATCATTTGTTCCATGCCACTTGTCGTCAAACATTTGTAAGATAGTCTTGACAAAGTCGAGATGTTGAGTTGTTCACGACACATGGAGATCAACGAAAAATAAATATTTCATTCACTCTTTTTTTAATCTACAGGGAGTCAGGTAGCAAATTCGTCACATACAAACAAAAAAAAAAAAAAACGCAGCGCATATGTTCGAGACTATCAACAAAAATACTTCGTAAATGTTGACGTCGACGTCGACATCGCATATCAGTTCAGTTGTTCCTATGAGAACGACCCGACAACTTCGACGACTGGGACGCACGAGACGTGTACGTCGGCGCATGCTCACGACGTGAAGACGACGAAGGCCCAGCTCCTTGTGTTGCTGAAGAGGGTGTCCAGCGCCTGTGAGCAAGGTCTGTCGTCAGCGTCGGTGGCGACGTATCCGGATGCTCTTCAGGCGAGATGCGGACATCTTCGATCCTCCTCGTCTGAATCTCGAGGTCATGAGCTGTTTGAAGGCGCTGCATCGACGTGGACGGGTAGACTGCAGGAGACCTCAGACCCGTCCACGTCGACGTGGACACAGAAGAGACACTCGACACGTCTGAGGGAGACGCTAGTGACAACATGCCTAGCATAAGCAATTGGTTGTCGTGCCTTAGCCTATTCATGTCTGACGTCATTCTTGCAATCTGCCTTTTCAGCTCGTCGACCTCGTCCTGTAAGTGCGCCTTGTCCAATTTCAGATCTTCGACTTCTTCTTCAGCATCGACGAGCTGCTTTCGAATCTCCAATTCTGCGGGAAATAAAACGGCGGGGTTGTACTCGAGTCTCGGGTTTGAGTTGCGAAGAGGAAAATCACGTTGACGTTCCCCTTCGTTTCGGCTTTCGGGGCCCATGACGATTTTACCAGCCTATACGTAAACAGTTATTAGAATATATAGATATATAAAAGAGAGAGAGAGAGAGAGAGAGAGAGAGAGAGAGAGAGAGAGAGAGAGGTACTTACCTGTGTTGTCACCTGCTTAGACCATCCTCGTCGTTCAGCCATTTTGTTGATCGCGACGACGAGGGACTTGGCGAGCATATCGCAAAAGATGGTGTAGGCTTTCTGAAGGTTCTCGTCGTGTTTGACGAACTCTGGGATGCGCCAGACGAAGGCGTCGTGGACGGACTGCCAGTCCGGACCCCAGCGCATTTTTTCGAGATTGTCAAGGTCGAAGACCATGTCGAAATGAAGAGCGTCGTGGGCGATTTCCTGATGACGACGCTTTTTTTATGAATTGATAAGTAAATAAATAAATAAATAAAAAGGGTAGACGTACCAGACCCTCGAGGAGGGTGTCTGACAGTGCCTTTCCGTCCTTTCGTTGCTCTCCATGCTTGACGAACACAGAATGAAGTGTCTTTGTAGTGTCCCTTGTCTCGTACATCGACGGTTCGACGTAGTACCTCATGAGAAGGTCGAAGACGGCGAGTTTCTGTTTGTCGGTGAGGTCTGTCGTCGACGGTGGCTTCTTTTGATAGATGATGTCTGACAGGGACCTAGGGTTGAAGCCGATGTCGGACCGGCGAAAGCCAGTAAATTCACCCTCTTCGAAGTGTGCTTGCGGCATAGCGAGTCCTAGATGGTGAGCGTCGACGTCGACGATGGTGGTGGGAAGCAATCAACGTAAATCTAAACGCTCATCAGCTCCTATCGGTCCAGTCCATCCTCGTGAGATCTGATTTGTCACTACAGTCATGTGATGGGATAATTTCCAGATCAGGAAAGTTTTAATTTACAGCAGCTAGTTGCAAAATTGTTGGCAATCATGTGATTTCACTGTCACAAGTGCCTCATAACACAGATAAAATTATATCTCACCCAAAACTCAATAGTTTCGCATCATCTAAGCTGCTAAATTCATATTTTCAAAAGGGCTTTCTTTTAGAAACAAAGATTGAGAAAATAGAGCAAAAACTGACCCCAAAATAGCAAAAATATTGTTTTTTGCCTCTTCTTTGCATATACATTTTTTTCTGTGATCCCTGCTGGTCCAGCACCTCCCCAAAGCTGTCCAAAATGATAACATGATTATGCTATGAATCTACAGTCTGAATTTGAGTTGAATTGTGTACCAGAATGTACTGCTTTGAGGCATGCCTGAATCACTCAAAACTCATCATTCCTCCCAGCCTCCCAAGCACCAGAAAAAATTCTTACAGGTCAGATTCATGCATGTAAATTCACTATAGATTAAATACATGAGCTTTGAGCACCACTTGTTGCTGTAGGATCCACTGGGGAGCTGTGCTGAACAAGTGGTTCTAGTTGTATGCACCATTCTAGACAGCATCTTCTCAGCTCACCAGTGCAAGCTGAGACCCTAGCTAATATATAAACCTAGTCTATTACATCTGAAATGAATTTACATGTATGAATCTGACCTGTAAGAATTTTTTCTGGTGCTTGGGAGGCTAGGAGGAAATGATAAGTTTTGAGTAGCTCAGGCATGCCTCAAAGCAGTACATTCTGGTACACAATTCAACTCAAATTCAGACTGTAGATTCATAGCATAATCATGTTATCATTTTGGACAGCTTTGGGGAGGTGCTGGACCAGCAGGGATCACAGAAAAAAATGTATATGCAAAGAAGAGGCAAAAAACAATATTTTTGCTATTTTGGGGTCATTTTTTGCTCTATTTTCTCAATCTGCTGTTTCTGCTCTGAATCCATGCATTATCCTAGGTATGCATTATGAAAGGATGCATTATGGAAATTTCTGCTGTAATATAAAACCTGAAATTCTGTCAAAATAACTATTTTGTTTCACCGACAACATAAGGAAGGTTCAATCTTCATGCAAAAAAAAGGTGAAATATAGAATAAATTAGATCTTAAAGCTTGGAAAATTCATATAATTGGTTTTGAAGAAGTTTTGTTTTTTGATATATTCAGATTGAGTGGTTAGGAGCTTTGAAGATGTATACGACACTCTTTGAGTTCATTGTATTCACTTACACATCTCTACCACTACCTTTCCTAGTTACGAATCTCTGAGTCATGATACATTGATTACAGAACTGACTCATATTACAGGACGTTGAGCGTGATGTCCAAGGCAGCGACGACGTCGTCACTTTCATCATTCGACACATCTTCATCCACTCCTTCGAGGTATTCACTTATTATGTGTGCCTCGCCTGTATATCTTGCACCTACTACAAGATGCTGTCGATGAAGTTCGTCGATTTGTTCAAATAGATTTCGCCGTTTTATCAATTTGAAGGCAAGTAGAGGGTCATTGACCTTTAGTTCGTCGATGGCTTCGCTTACTTGTTTTCTTTCTTGTGCTATATACGCTCCTAATCGACGCATTTTGACTTCGATGTGTAGTATTTCTTCGCGTGACCTCATGAGCTTGAAATGACTCGTCATCGCTGTTCGTTTGACCTGGCGAGACCACGGTTTGCTTAAAATGTCGTGGCGGCTTCCTCTCAGCAGATCGAACTGTCCAAGAAAGACGTAGTCGAGGACAGTGCTCAACTCAAGAGAGGGTCGTCCCAAAACGCTGGCGGCGGCGTTGAACGCTTTCAACGCCGTTTTTATCGCTTCTGAATGAGAATGCAAAGCCTTGGAGATTTGCATTCGTAGTTTGTAGCCTCGAAAACCTCGTTGGTGTAATCATTACTACGAGCGACAAAGAACGTACCTGTTCCAGCCTGATTCATCTTCGAAAGTTCAAAAAGACGTGCGACGACGAGGCCCTCCAGACGGTCAATTGCTTTCCGATACTCCTGTTCTGCGACGTCGATATCAACTCTTTTCCAATCTTCACATGACTCTGTCCAGCGCTCTTTAATACCTAGTTTATCTTCAAGACGACGTGCAGCACTCTATAGTACAAGAAGTGTGTCCAGTCCACTTCTTGCGGCCTCTTCAATCAACATTGTCATCGACACATTCTTTTTGTAGAAACTGGGCTTTCTGAGGTCATCAATTGATGTCTGGACAATAAACTCTTTGCTCCGGGCTTCGAAGAAGTCGCTGCCAATCGATGAGTCAGTCGTTTCACAATGACAGGTCAGTAGACTCACTTAGCTTTTTTCAAACGCTTTAAAGTGTCGACGTAATCCATTTCGAGCTGTTCGACGATGCTGACCGAAGAGTTCTGAAGGGTCCAAAGATAATCAAGTTCCTCGCACCGCCATTCCAGGAAGACGTCGTCAGAGTGAATACCGAGCTTCAATTTCGTCACCTCAAGTTCTCGTGATAGCGTATTTATGTTCGCAAGGGCTTGGCGAAGATTTTTCAGTAAAAACGTCGCTATCGGCTAATTAACACTACTGAAACATGCGAAGATTATGTCGATGTACACATTTCAGCATACTTGTCTAAGTTCCACTGGTCAAAATGCCGCTCGATGGCCTGACGACAATGAAACTTCGACATATGCTGGGTGCATATAGCAATGCGATTCGACTGGGAAAAGACGCGCTCACATGCTTCGAAGTCTTCCAGCCCTGCGCCTTCGACGTAGAGGGGGTGCCATTCGAGTTGGCACTTGTGACAATGAGCATGACCATGGAATGTGTTGACGCAAAGCGTCAGCTTCGACTGTCGTGCCTTCGGTCCCACAAGCTCACTCTTTTCTACCGTCTTTGAGAATCCACAACCAATGTCGTAACCACACAGCATTGGCTTGTCGACGACGTCGACGAAATTATCAAGAATAGCAAGCAGATACTTGGCGCTATATAAATAGTTTCCTCATATGCATATTTCGATGTCGAGGAAGTTATTTTACTCACAGCTCTCCGCTCCTAATCATATCACAAATCGACAGAACAACGCCATGTCAACACGTTGCAATAAAAATTCCCATCTCGTCAAACGTCCCCCACATGCGCTTTTTTGAGTCCGCCGAGAGGTTCACCCATCGATTGGTGCATGGCGTCTTCTCATCAGAGCCAGCGATAGGCGTGGCCTCATCATCGACGGGATCCTTCAATGTCGACGTGGCATTGGTTGTTGCCTCACGAGTCAACCAGATTAAGGTGTTAGAATTGATGTTTATAACTAACGCACCTTTGTGTGATTTTTCTTCACCTCGTACTTGTACCTATCAACCAAGTCGTCCTCGACGTAGAGGGTGGATTCTCGATAACTTCGATCCTCAACCTCGATATCCACAGCCGTCTTCTCACCATCGTCGTTATACGTCGTGCGGAGTTGTCGAAGTCATTTCAAGGAGTCGTTGCCATCGACACAAATCAGCATCGAGTAGGGTAGTTCCTCTTCGTAGTCTGCTTCAAACAAACAGCAGGGACATGCCTTTCGAAGTTTAGATTTCTTGTCGAATTGCAGGACAACGTCGAGTTTCTTGTCAATGCGATAGAGGAGTTCTGCGTATACGTCGAAGGCGTTCAAAAACGATGTCGAATAAAAACTTTTGAACAATGTCTGAACTCCGTCAAACAGCTAGAGACATGAAGACACAATGTACTCGACAAACCTGCTGATAATCGCATATCGAGCGTACAAAAGGATTAACGCCGACGTTTCCACATCTCCCATTAATTGCAGAGAATAACTTCAGAAGCTCGACGGAAATCCCCAGCTCTGGATGGAGGGGGGCGTTGGTGATGTAGCCATGGCGGAGCATCGTGATTGTAAGACCTTTTTCATGATCGAGGGGGAAGGACATTTTTCTGAAACCTACCATTCTTGTTGCGTCGTAAACGACATTGCACAAGTCAAATGACACACCTTGTAGACTGAGGCAGTTAATGGGTTCATGCCAGGGATCATTGTCGCTGATGACCGGGGCACCATAAGTGGACCAAGAAAGATAACATTCCACGAGTTCAGGATATATTTTCGCCCAATTTTCTGCCTGTTTCTTTTTACGTTGCCGTTGTTCTTCCTTATTGTACTTACTAAAGATGCAGATCATGAATAAACGCATAGAGGACGACGTGTGGATCACTTGCTCACCTCCGTTTTCGTTGTTGCAATGCATCAAGAATTTCCTGGCCATTGAATTCAAGTGTATCTTTCTCATCAACGTCGTCGTCGACCTATGGCCCATCGTCCAACAGCTCCAGAACGTCATTGTGATCCATTCCAGACAGAAGGCCCAGATCGTCAAAGGAGTCTATATTCATCTCGTTCTCTTGCCGACGTTGCTCGATCTGTCGTATAAGTACTAAGGGTAATAAGTATGATGCTCGCCACATTAATGCAAACAATTTACCTGACACAGCTTCCTTCCGACGACGGTCGACTTCGGCGCGACGTGCAGCAAGTGAGTTTGCATTGACAACATGATGTTGCCTCACCACCGTCGGCGACGACTGGGAAGGCTTAATTGATTTTGAGACCCTTGAAACTCCTCCTTTGCGACTGCTGCCCATGTCGTTGTTGGAGGGGTAAGATATATGATAACGTGATGGCGGAACGTTCACGATGAGCACAACCACTTCTTAATAAGGCAAATGCCAATCCATTTGCGATCGGTGCTTTTTTTCAAACATTTAAGATACGACACATATATTGGTACTATTCAAAGCGACAATACAGCAACTAGTTAAATGTTTAGTAAATCTACTTGTTCGTGAAAAAACAAAGGAAAAAGGTTCAGAAATGGAGGAGATAGCTTTGCTCATCATCGTCGACAATGAGCCCGGGGGGATGAGAGATGACCGCACGTTGCCGAGGCACGCTGTCGTCACGGCGAGAGCTGGGTAAATCTACTTGTTCGTGAAAAAACAAAGGAAAAAGGTTCAGAAATGAAGGAGATAGCTTTGCTCGTCATCGTCGACGATGAGCCCAGGGGGACAAGAGATGGCCCGCACGTTGCCGAGGCACGCTGTCATCACGGCGAGAGCTGGGTAAATCTACTTGTTCGTGAAAAAACAAAGGAAAAAGGTTCAGAAGTGGAGGAGATAGCTTTGCTCATCGTCGTTGATGATGAGCCCGGGGGGACGAGAGATGACCGCACGTTGCCGAGGCACGCTGTCGTCATGGCGAGAGCCGGGTAAATCTACTTGTTTGTGAAAAAACAAAGGAAAAAGGTTCAGAAGTGGAGGAGATAGCTTTGCTCGTCATCGTCAACGATGAGCCCGGGGGGACGAGAGATGGCCCGCACGTTGCCGAGGCACGTTGTCATCACAGCGTCACGGCGAGAGCCGGGAAGCGAGTGATGGGAAAGAAGACGCGGCACACTGACTAAAAACCTGAGATCAATAATTTGGCTTTGTCATGCTTAGCAGTCTGAGGGCGGAGGGGATCGATCACCGGCAAAGACAAGCGGTGATGTGACGTCATGTTCCTGACCGTCCACCTGGTAGCACCGCCGGTATAAGGGAATTCACTCAAGCAGCCTAGTTAGACCCGGTAAATGGGTGCTTGACCAGGTCTAACTAGGTCGCTTCAGTAAGGTATATAGGTGGAATGGTCGAAATATTAAGACGATCCAACTGATGAAGAAGATGGACGACAAATGGTTTGGCCCATTCGAGGTAATGGAAAAGGTGGGCGCGAGCGTGTATAAGCTAAAGATCCCAAAGACATGGAAACACGTTCATCCCGTCTTTAACGAGATCCTGCTCAAACCAGCCGTTTAACCATTTTTTGAATCACAAAAGAAGCCGCCTCCACCCCCGCCAGTGATCATTGATGAACAGGAAGAGTACGAGGTTGAAGAAATACTTGACTCACATCTACATTGAGGAAGGCTCCAGTTCTTGGTCAAGTGGGTTGGATATGAGGAAGCGACATGGCAGCCGGAATCCGACGTCAAGGATAATGCACAGGAATCAATTCAAGAATTCTATCGCAAACATCCTGGAGCTCCGCGAAAGTTAACAATACCTCAACAAAGCATGCGAGCACTGTATAGGTTCACGTCGTCAGAAGGATTATGTGGTTGGTCGGGACGCCCAACCTTGAGAGGGGGGTGATGTAAGGACTCGAACATTTTCCTTTTCTTTTCTTACATCATCATTCATTTTAATATTCTTTTTTCTTTTCTTTTATTTTTCTTATGCGCTTATTCATCCAATTACCGGAACATTCCATAACGTTCTATCACGCTCACTAATCATCTCATTCCTTGTCATGTGACTTCCTATTAGAGTAGACCTTTCCCATGCTCAAAGTCTATATAAGTAGATAGTTTGACTCTTTCATTCCTTGTCTTTCTATTCTACTTACCTTCACTGTGACATAGGTATCTACTCTTGTATTATTAGTTTGCTGAATTCTACTTATCTTCACTGCGACATAGCGTGCATATAGCCTGGCAACTTGCGTTAGCCAGTTGTTTGTTGTTGTGTTGGCCGCCTCAAGATTGACGCCTATTAGTCTCGCCGCCTAACAGCTAGCCAGAGCCCTTCTGAGTCGTTTTCCCGAGTTCCACTTCATTCCGCTCAAAGAGACCCAGTTCTGAAGGTTTCGCACATATTCTGACCTTTCTATATGTGTCCCCTTTAATCTATTATGCTCTCGTTCCAGACATGCTAAGTATTGTTTCTTTTGACCTATGTGTCCCTTAAACCATTCATACGCGCTCCTCTCCTTTGTAGATAGCAATATGCATTCCCTTTTCTTTATGACGTAGGTTCTCTGACTGCTGGGAGGCTCAGTCTTGGATGTTTAGTATAAATATAGCACGACTCTTGTAGTAGAAGGACAGCTTGGTCGGAGCTGAGTGGGAGCTTAGCTTGCAGTTCTCACATCGTCTCAAAGTCCCTCGACCTCTAGTCTACTTGTTCGTAGTGGACTCTCTCGTCTCTATAGTCTAATATACAATATTTTGTGTTCTGTACAGTCAATCGGTGATCTCTCTTCATAGCAGAGCCGTTCGTATATTTGTATAGTTCGCTGTGATTGTACAAAGGCTCCTCTTACTTCTCTCACCTGAACCGAAACTTCCTTATGTGTTCTGAACTGTTTCACCCGGTTTCGCTCGTAACCCAGTTACTCTGCATGCTGCTCGCATTTGGTCTCGCAACACCTTCTCCTCTCCATTGTCACCGGGAAAGGACACCATATCACCCCTTTCCTCTTGACATTCCACTCTCCGCTTCCTCAAGTCCAGCCCGGCGCTATTCCACACCATTTTGATCAGATACAGTTGGTTCCATCATCCCACACATATCCTTCAATTCTCTCAGTCCCCTTCTGTCATCGTTTTGCACCTCCATCCCTCGCATCACATTTCAACACACTCAGCAATTGTCCTTCGTCCATCATATCGCATCTCGAATCGTTATGCCATGTTCCGACACTTTAGACTACGAGTGAGATCGGCTGCAGTCACTTACCAGTGTGTTAGCACAGTCGATTAGTCACATTCGGGTTGGTGGTTCGACTAGCATAGCTTAGTTAGTTTAGTTCTTGTGCCTTGGGTTAGTCGGCTTTAGTCCAGAGCTCGTAGCTGAGCCAGAGAGTCGATTTAGCCTTTGCACCGCCACCGTCGATCTCAGGAGAAGCCTACCCTCGGAATTCTTCCTCGAGCGCTTCCCTCATATCCCCAGTTCTCACAAAGCCCTTCCATTGAATATCCCTATTTCCCTCCATTCCTTCGTGCCCTTAGCTCAGGTGTAATTCTCTGCTGACCGCTTGAAGGTATTCTAGGGCAGCCCCTCAAACTATACACTCCCTGTCCGGCATCAGAAAGTCCACAGGAGTTTCAACAGCATGACAAGGAATGACTTCATACAGTTGGGAAGGATCCTTGTAGAACATGCACATAGATAGGTTTGGATATCGTCGGAAGGGATCGTGTTGTTGCTCTACAGGGAGAAAGCGCCGCACAATGAAAATAGGGTAGGGACCTTCGACAATATATTCAATGAAGCCCGTGTGCAGGATATTTTCAGCCTCCAGGACAAATATGATCTGGCTATTTCCAACATGCCAGCTGGAGACAGAGTACTGGACGTTATTCCACCTACAATGAAACCACAACTTGTCCCAGGATTCCTCTGCAATTCTCTTAGCAAACTGGCTACCAGACAGCTTGGAGAGATCAAATCTATTGTTCTTCTTGCACTTTTGCCTTCGCGTTCCTTCCCTTTTGTTGCTCTCTGCTGGAGGTGCAGATTCTGGAGACAAAACTTCATCAATGACGGCCAAGCACCCTTCTACCTCAGGAAGATGGATATCCTGTGAGAACAAGCATCTCATCCTTAAAATAGCAACAAAGGTATCAAGAATTGTGCTCTCGAGTTGGCCTGCACGTAGGTCAGTCAGAAGCCCGAGCAGGCATGACGAAAAACAGGCTTGCCTATCTTATTGTTGCTGGGTATACTCTGTAATTTTCCGATGAGACGTTCAAATGGGAATGTCCACCATAAATAGGCAGAGCCAAAAAGTCCTAATGAATCTGTAACATGAGTCGCCATGTGCGTATTGGGCAGGAACTTCACATCCAGATGTATTTCCCGGAGGCGGCATATATAATTCTTGATGTGAAACTTGTATGCCTCAATGTCACTCTGAGTTGTCGACTGCTTGAATAACACTGATACGGCCTGAACTAAGTCCATCAAATGATCTATGATGTCGGAAAAGTGTCCTCTAAGAGTATCATTCCTAACTTCGCTGCTATAGTAGATGTAAGATACCAATGCTAGGGGAAGGTAAATTGTGCTGAGTGTTCACCATTCATCCACTTTTATCTTCCCTGAAGACGAGGAGCCAAAGTTCCTCAGCATGGAGCACATGAAAGCCAGCACCAAAGCAAGAGCAAGCATATGCTGAATATGATTTGTTAATCCAACAATGGTTGGCTGAGGTAGAGCAGTGGAAGACTCTGACAACAACTGTAAAGGTCTCTCAAAGCACTAATCCAAGCATAAGAACATCGCTTATTGCATAAGTACATGTCCACTTACCCATCCGACAAGTAGGTTAGCAAGATTGTTCTTGGTTAGTCCTTTCGATTTTGATTTTGCAGATCCGCAAAGTTCTAGCGAATCGCATATGAAGTACAGAGATACCCAGCGCTTTGATTCCAGCTTCGAGTGGAGACGGATCTTTGCATCATCAGCCTCAAGGGGGTTGATGGGCTTTAACAAACAATCATGAAGCTCTGCCACATTCCTGATTGAAGTTTCATCCACAACATGCTCCTTACCTGCAAAGAGAATTTTTAGATTGTCCACCTTCCTCTTCCCTCCTTCCTTGTCCTGATTTTTGACTGATGGTAATTGTTTGAAGTTGAATTTGAATGCTGGAACCACAGTCCGACGTGCAAGCTTTTTCGATGGCATCTTGGTAGTCAGAGGCAAGATCAATGTGAAATGGTTTTGTACCAGTCCCAGCAATAAGCAATGCATTGGATCAACTACGAGCTGTTTTAATGGGTCCTAATATGGCAGACGCCAGAGCTCAGACCAATGCATGCCATACTGGTTCGTTATGGCATCCTGCTCTTTCGAAGTCCTTGTATAACACCATGCTTTTGACTGTTCTCGAAGAACAGTGGTATCGCACGGTTCGAAGACCTCATCTATTTTACCAATCATCTCCCTAGAACAACAGCAATGACTGTAAAGAAAAGTATCACTACTATGCCCCAACAGTCCAGAGACCTTCCTTGCAGCAGGCAGATCACACACAATGAGCACAATAACAGCCCTAGCTAGCTGACTGTTCTGAGATGACGCGGTCCGGGAAAAATACACTCCTGGATCCCATAGGACACAATACTCATCCACAAGCGGAGCCAGGTAATGATTGATCTGCACCACATCAGGTTCCTTGGGTGGGATGATTCCTGCCAGGAACACATTCTCGTGTTTGTATCTAATGTCCTCTGGCAAATTAAGACAAATCAGGGAAATAATCCCACAAGATATGCTGGCTGCTCTGCTTTGTACACCATCCACATTGAAGAAATCGATGTTCAAAGAGAATGCAAGTCTCAACTCATCCTGCCTGTCAATGAACAACATGCCTGGCCAATGACCATTCAAATTCTGCAAGAATTCACCTTCAAACGGACCTCTAGTCTCCAAAAAAGAGCTAGAATGTCGCAGCTTATCATACGCATTGTTGATTGAGGCCTCAACTGACTGTCACAAAAGCAGGCCACCAATAAAATCCTTCACTGAGTTATACACAAACTTCTTTAGAGGTTTTTTATCTGTGTCCAGGAGTTGTATTTCGCACTGACGGCCATGAGGTTTCGGAATGTAAGAACATTTCTCTGGATAGACAGCTTTCCTAGACAGGGGACTGCGAGTGGGTTCATATAAGGCAAGGCATTCCGGGCAAACAGCGTAGGTAGTTGAACCTTCACCAAGGTGGAAACTGGAATGGGCTGTTCTCGAGTCCTTTGGGATACCATCTAGGATCTGCACAGCCATTTCATCTGACGTGGTGCAACATAGTATTGCATAAACCAGACATCGTAAGAACTTCAGTAGTATGTCGGATGAACTTCAGCTTATGGAAAAGAATAGTGAACAAAATGTGGATATAATCAAAACCATATGGACAATTCCTGTTTCATCAACAATAGGCCAGTCGAAATTATGTTCTGATATATCACATGAATTCAAAGTCAAATCAGTAATGCATTGAAAATATAGCCAAGGGAACATACCATTCTTATACATGGTTTGACTATGCTCAGAATGTGAAAGCACAGGTTCTGGGTATCCCTGATCATCATCGTCATCACCAACGTCAACTTCAGTTTCACCCAGCTTGAGACTCTCCTGAATAAACAGAGCTTCCATGTCCCCGACCAATCCCTCAACATCATCCACTTCCATGTCTATGTCAGTGTTCTTATTATCACTCAAGTCATGATACTGGTATATGATCTCTGGCTCAGTATTATGAATTCTGAAGCACGATCGAAATATTTGGTGGGCCTCATAGTCATTCACAGAGCGGCTGACACCACGAGTCCCATCTGTGTTTATCATTTTGGTGCATACACTGCATTCACACCTCTCAGTACATTCGTCCTTGCGAGGGCAGACTATTTATGTTGCAATCGAGACAGAGGCTAGAGAAGAAAATGAGATGGGGATGGGGGAAGATCAACATCAACAAGGACAAGGCAACGGTTAAACTGCAAATGCGTCCTTATATCCTTGCACTCAGGTGGCCCTGTTAAACAGGGCTTAGCCATGAGACAATTCTGCATGATTTCATTCATCGTGTTGTGTTTGTTAAAAGAAGGTTGTCAAAAGGACGATGGGACAAATTTGGTCATCTCAGTATATTGCACATGCCCTTTATTATGACTCCGACGTATTCTTTCAGATCTTTGTTGGAAGTTTTGTCATTGCAATGGCACTGACAGTGAGGTGGTTTAATTGTCTTGCCTGTCCCCAGGTCGAATAGTTGGCTCAAGATAAGGTATCATGGCTAAGATCTATAACTCCAGCGAGACAGTTTAATTGTCTCGTGGATACCAGATACTAAATCGCTGCTCGTATCTCTGAGTCAGCGAAGTTCCAGTCGTGGAATACTGTGGCGAGGCAGTTTAATCATCTTGTGGATGCCAAAAAAGTTAGTCGTAATATCATGTATAGGAACATAAATCAATTTCATTGTAGTACTATCTGAGATACAGTATGTGCCTTGTCTCTAGATACCTGTTTACACTGTTTGCACTGTATGCACCCTTACCCATGGAAGTCGCTTTGTGGAGATAGCTTCCTAAACCTCCCTTTGCTCCCAAGATTTGCCCTGTAGCCATTCTGCATTGTAGATTATTCCAGCCCTTCTGCTAGGTGCCTGCCGAGTGCTCACAAATTTGTGGTCTTGTATTCAATTTTTAGGGCCCGAACCTTAGTTTTTCTTCAATATGTGACACTGCTTGTCGATAAATTGAAACTGTTTCTCAGCATCCTTGGTCCTCCATGGAAGTGTTTTGATGTGGAAAACTCGTTGATTAGCTTCTCCAATATCAGACTCATCAGAGCTCATCTCATCTGGTCCAAGCTCTAAGACTTCTCTCACCAGGTAGCTCCAAGGAGAATCTGGATCATGCTGCACTGGTAGGCATTTTAGGCATGTCTCGACTCACTCTCTGTAGATCTACTTGTCATCTTTAGTAGCGAAGACTTCAACACAATGCTCATCCGACTTACCTTAAGACGCCTACTGTTGTGCTGATTCGTCTTCTGTCTGTCGAATGTCTGCTGCTTGCTTTGATGGAACACTTCCAACATAGTTTCAAGAACTCCTGGTTCCTTGATTCGAGGAATCAGCTTCCGACAAAAGTATCTTGTGCATCTGATCTTGAACGCAATCACCGACTAATAATTGTTCTTGAACTCTTGAGGTAAGGAAGCAATGCCTTTCTGTTGAAGAATGTTTTCATAGATAATTTTGATTACTTTCTTATTCCAGCGTGATGTGCATTGTCCGAACACATCGAGACATAGATCGTTTAGGGTCGGGCCTTGTTCACTGCTCCTGTTGTAAGCATCTACCTGTGTCCTTCTTGTGGGTGCATGCCTTTCGAATTCAGTCTCCTTTTCAAACTTGAACAAATGAGCAAAAGCTGCAATTACTTCTGTCTGAAGGAACTCCATCAATCACTACAATAAAGAGAAGTTTACTGGCTTACAGATTGCTTGTTACTACATTCGGATTGTGATCAAGCACGACAAGATTTGAGCTCCCCTTGGAGTACGAACATATCGTTGCAGCCCTGACCTGGCTGTGCATCTTTGCAATCCATCTCCTGATTAATTCTTTCAAAGTACCAAGCCGTACTTGGAGCAGGTGGACAATATTCGACTGGCGTTCCCTCCAGATGGAATCTGTCCTGATTGAATCCATCCCACATTTCCGCTGGATTTCCTCGACTTAGATTGTCCTACATTCCCTCTAGAGTTTCTGGATGAGGTTTGTCATGCACTTCTGCTGGAGTCTCCAGACAAGGTTCATTATTTATTTCTGCGGGAGTCCCTAATGGTCCACATTCATTTTGAGCCTCCATTTCATGTTGTATTTCAACCTAAAGGCAATGAGCTCAATCAACTAAAGAATAAAGTGCTTTACTTGTTGGATGTATTGTTGTGCAACTTCTGGCTCCCTCTGAGTAACGGCTTCCATCTGTTGATGGAGCTGTGCAATAACAATGATGATGAGTATGACATTGGCAGAGGTCGCAATGCTACTCACTATTTCCTTTTCCTCTTCCAGTCTTTTCATTCACAATTCAAGTTCCAACCTTTCACAATTCCTTTCGTCTGTCAGCTTTCTTGCTTCCTTGTCAAATGCTAACTTTTGTGCTTCTAGGTTCTTTCTCTCTTGTTCAAGAGCTAATCGAGACTCATCTCTTTCCTGCTCCAGATGGGACCACTCAAGCCCGTCCTCCTCTATGCTTACTACACCCATTGCCCCCCAGTTGGTGTGGTATTTTTTATAATATTGTGGGTAAGATTGGTTGTAAGTCTGGGGATGTGTCCCTTTGTCAGTTCAGACAGATTGAATGAGCGTTATCTTACTCTGTGTTTACGTCGACTAGGTACCCTGGGTGCCCTCATATTCCTGGCCGACAGAAGGTTTGGAGTGATGAACGGGCTTTTAGAATGTAAGTGAGTCCGAGTAGTTCAAAGTTTTACTGAAGTTCTCACCTGAACCGTAACTGACAATCTTGCTTGGATGGGCATGCTTTGGGTAACTGTCGCTGACTGCGCATCACCTGCATCTGTCCAAGGATTCATTGCATCGATCCCAGAAGCCATCATTTTGTTCCAGGGATTTCCATTCTCTCCCATGTTGACATCTATTAAGGCATTCACCATCATGCTCTGAGCTGAATCTGGAAAATTCGAAGCAAAAAGCAATTGAACTGACAATTCTGAACCAACACCATTAACATCCATGTTCGTCCATCCAACGGAAAAGGTGAGCGGAGTCTGCCACTAATCACAGCACTCTTTTGAAGCAGGGGTGTGGCTCTGCTTCTACTGTGTGCAGTTACTCAGCGGTCTGCTTAGAAGAATGAGCTTTTGTGGTGGTGGCCTTTCATGGTGGCCTCTCATCCTAAATGAATGTGTCTCCCCGATCTGGGATAATTCATTGTCACTGCTCCAATCAGCACCATGTCGTATCGTGCTTCTTGTCCCAGACGAGTATCTCATTGTCATTTTGTTTCTTCTCAAGAACATTCTCGGAACTTACTTATTCGAGTTGTTAGCTATAGAGCTTTTCATTGTGTTTAGAAATCCTTCACGACCATGTCTGATAATGCATGCACGTTCAAACACATTAGTGAATCTCATTGTTTTATTGTGTTCATGGATTTAGAGTGGCTCAAGCCATCAAGCACAATCGAGCAGAATGATCAGAAACTTTATTGAAGCTGGCATGCTGCACCTTTTGCATCCGGAGGCTCAGACTTGCATTCAAATATTTAAGTTTCCAGCCAACGCCTGGTCTGCTCCTCAAATTTCATGTCATCCACTGAGTGTTTGCATTGCCAATCTTTGCCTTTTGTAGTAGATCACAGATACATATGTCAAGCCAAAGTTACTTGCATCCTCTTCGATACGTGAGTCAATGTTCATTTGCTCAGATCATTGATCACTAACCTCCCCTCATCAGCAAGTTACGGTACCTATACTTTCACATTTCTACTCATATCACGAGCCAGAGCCTGAGATGCTCCATATTCAAGCCCGCATTGGACGATGTACCATGCATGCATGTGTTTCATCTATCTTGGCCAATGCAAGCATTCAACTATACATTCATGCCGTCACTGTTACTCTGATCCGGCCCTATTGTGTCGAATTCTATACGATTTTTTGTAAGAATCACAAATGCCTGCCCATTAATCGTAGTGTCTGCTCCACGTTTAAGGGCAACACTTTGCTCCTGAAGTGAGCCCTTGATGGTTCATACAGCTGGGTGACAAAAGTAATGGCCACTGTCACATTTCACATGCTCGCATGACACGAGCATCCAACTTCATTTGCCTCTTGATGATGCAAAACAAAAAATTATGACTAGATTTTTTGTATATACATTAATCTGTATTTACTGTTAGCTATCAAAGCATTAGTATCTAGTAGGTCCTCCTTTTGAATCAATTACTGCCTGTGCACGGCGAGGTATAGACAAAATATAATTATTTATCTTCTCTATTGGTATCTGCTCCCATGCCTCCAATACAGCTGCCTCGAGCTCCCCAAGTGATGTTGGAGGATGTCGACGAGCCCATATATTCTGTTTCAGGTCCAGCCAGCATGGTTCAATTGCGCTGATGTCGGGTGAAGAGGGTGGATGTGGAAACCTTGAAATGCTGTATTGTTCAAACCACTGTTGCGTCGACTTTGCAGTATGACAGCATACATTGTCCTGCTGAAATGTAACAGACCGATTGCGTCATCGAACCTGCTTGTAAAAATCCAACAAACACCCATCTAAAACCTGCTCAATGTAATGCTTTGCAGTCATTCTACCACCCTTCCCACCTGGATAGTCTAGTACAATGAGAGGGCCCTTCCTGTTGTACATAATGCACCCCCACACCATAACATGCACAGGAGACTTGGTGAAGGTCAGAATAATGCAATCTTTATGCCAGACTTCATCGGGACTTCGAGTACAGTAAACAGCACCCGGGTGTGAGCTGAGGTATACATAGCACTCATCTAAGAAGATGACTGACTTCAATTCCTTCATTGTTATCTTTGCCAGCTGTTTTGCACGTGCTAGCCTCTGCACCCGGTTGGCCTTGGTAATGTACGGAGCACGTCTGGCCTTTCTACGCTTAAGATCCATGGCCTCCAGCTCACATTTGATGGTACGAGGACTGATTTTAGTATGCAGCTGTTTTGCAAGGATTTTGTATGGTGCAAAGTGGTTCTTTCGGGCGGTACATCTCAGGAGGTGGCATGCATGATCGTCAAGTAGGCATGGACATCCAGATTGGGGCTTGTTTTTTGTTGTACCAGTCATCTCAAAGTGAGCAAAGATATGGCGCACAGTTCTCCGGGGCACTCCAAATGTTCTTGACACTTGCATAGTATTTTGGCCACCAATCATGGCACCAACAATGCAGTTCTTGACTGGCAATGCAAGCTGGGACCTCCTTGGACACACATCAGACATTTGGGGAGGGTTGTGGGTCATCTGCGAGATAGAGGAGGCAAGCAAAGCAAGGGTATGAGCGATGCGGCACATGTTTTTTGTGACAGTGGCCATTACTTTTGTCACCCAGCTGTATTTTGTAGACATGAATGATGATACTGAGAGCTGCAGAATTGCTGATTTTGTTATGAGCAGGTTGGTTTACTATTTCCACTATAGTTTCTGGCCCTGCTGAATCATCTTATTTTCTCCTCAAACATAGGTTTATGCAGGCGTGCTGTGGGTGGTACCATATGATGAAGAAACTGAGAATCGAGACTCGGTTGTAATTTTTGGAATGTCCTTGAATAGATTGCAGTTTGCGCTCTACCGCAAGAGTGGAGTATGTACCTGTTTGAATTTTTACTATAGCATATAAATGTTTCTTATATTAAATGGTTTAAAATGAGAAGTAATATTACCGATTGGAACATTGATGACCTTCAGAAAAACACAAGCCCCTTCCCCTCCTCTCCTGGTGTGCCAATAACAAAATCTAACTATTTGTAACGAGAACGAGAATGAGTAGATTTCTTATATTAATATTAGCAAGGATGTCAAACACACAGTGCTGAATACCACCTTGGATGCCTTAACCATTCGTGCAAGAGCCCTGTCAGCACAACATTTCTCCCGACTCGCAGTATATTTCAAATACAGCCTGCACATGTCTTTAATGGGCCAACCATTCTGGAAGCGCTTGAAATCAGGATACTTCCTGATGGCCTGTCCTATGGTTCTCAGACAGTGGTTCTGATCAAAGGATGACATGCACCACATCAAAGACTGTCTTTAAAGCGCAATCTTTCTGACATGTGATAGGCTTGCAAATATCGAGATACTTATCAATAAGACAGTGGACATATTTCTGCATAAGTTGCACTTAGTTCCACTGACGTGTGATAAATGACAACTCACCCTCCTAGTTGTGATGTCATCCTTGCTCCAGCTACACCCCAAGAGTACTTCCTCGAGGTTGTACCCACCCCTATTGGGTCTCGAGGCTTCTCCAGAAGGCTTAGAAATGAGAGTTAAGGTTTCTTCTGAAGATACGTCATTGACGACTGACATTCCATTGTCTGCAGTTTCACTGCCAATAGAATCATCGCCAACAGAATTGTCCACTTCCATCAAATTGTGAGCTCCATCGCTGCCCTCCAACAATCTTGAGTGAGTTCTGCACCTTTCCTCAAGCAAGCTGGAGTGCGATTCTCTGAGTTCTTCATCCGACAGTAATGGAGACCTTCTTGAAGCACAAACTGGAACATTTGTGTTATCAAAGCATGAATAACGGTGAGGCATGATTTCAAAGGAGAACCATCTTTCTCCAAGAATGCCTTTATACTTTTATGGATAAAAAAAATACATTACAGAATAGTACAGAGAGCCATTGTCGTGATGACCTGCTGAGCACAAGCGTGAAAGAATGAAATCCTACTTCTATAGCTGAAAAGAACAATAATAACTACAAAGTGTCACGAAGTCCAGAATAAGCTCCAGTTAAACCAGAGCTATATAGGTTTAGCATTTATGAGGAAAGAAATTTGGAAGTCCTGATTAAACCGGGACTCCCGATGGGATGATGTTGGTGGTAAGGAAGAAATATAGGAGGGAGCATTGATCGGATTGAGGCTCAAGCAGTTTAGGCACTTTCCCACATGACCGAGATGACATGAATGCACATGCGTACGCTAACAGTAACAACAAACTATTCTTAACTCCACAATTGGGACCTGGTTTAATCGGGTTCCAGGATTTTAAACAAAAGTCAAACAGAGATTCTACTCTGCATATTCTTTCTGCCTGCAGCACAGTTCTGGTTTAAAAATCGAGACTTTGTTGCATCTTCCAATGGCTGGGACTCAGAACATCTTCCAAGGACGCATAGCTGACATGCAGCATAAATTAGCTGAAGTCATACAGCAATGAAGGAAGGTCTTCATAGATAAGAAAGGCTCTGTTTGGGTTGGATTCAATGTTTCGGACTTCCCTGAATGTTGGGATGCAAATGTTGGTAGTCTTTGTGATGCTATGAAACCTTGGTTCTACAATGAACAGTTTCCTTATCTCTGCACTGTTCCAAAAACGGACGCATTGTGGGGCTTTTTCCTTGAGCCTTTCAGATCCATCAATGTCATATCGTGCAGCAATGGCAACTTTATCCTTTCGCCTTCTCAGATCGATTTATGGGAAGCGTTTGAATCTTGCACATTTCATCTTTGCTGAGGCCTACTGCAACACGTGAATACGACACTCGAGTTTTCTCTTCCAATATTTCCATGCAAAATAGGATACGCTGGAGTAGCTACCGACTATTCTACAGCCATGAATCGCGCTAGAAGGTCTCAACAAGCATTTTGCATTCTATTTGGCATGGCTACTTATCTCATTGTGCTTACACCTGATTGGAAGGGCATTGGTAAAGCTGAAGGTCTTCCGGATGCATTTCTAGAGGGCCTTGGACATTCTCCAATCACCAATTTTACCTTCAGAGATGGCCATGTAGGAACATTCATTGACTTTTCTGAAAGCATCGCAGAGATTTGCCATTTGCCATTCTGGATATTCTGGGGAGATGGGGAGAGCTACCAAATCCTAATGCATGATAAATTCGACCTTCATATAGCTGAGTTGCTCAGGCTGAGTTACGAGGAAGTGATGTCAGCAAAGGAGAATAATGGAAATGGAAATTCATTCCAGTTTGAATTGATCAATTCTTTGTCGGTCTGGGACTATGAGCTCAAGTCTCCGACAGCATCATTTAAGGTGCAATCAGTTGCGAACCCCTCAATGGTGCCATGTTCTGTCACTGACAATATCGTAGCTGGCAAGTTGCTGCACTCGAATGAGTCCAACTTAGTCTCAATTGATCATACCAACAAATCGTCCCACTCAATAAATGCCAGCTTGACAACAAAAGCTAACTTGACTCCTGTCGAGCCTTACACCAGTTTTGTTCTCTTCAAACCAGAGCAGGTCAAAAAGGGATCACGCCAAAATCCCTTTGAATCACCAGAACAGTTTTGGGCTAGGCAGCACGCCGAGGATGAAGAAAGCCTGAGCAAGATGTCCGAAGTGGACAGAAAGAGGCTCAAGAACAAACAAAACGGAGGTCGTATTATGAAGAAGTCAAAAGTTTTTCACTGGGAAAAGTTCTCTTGGGGTTACATTCATTATAGGGTGTCGAGGAAGGAACTTGATAATTATTCAGAGTATCCAGCTTCTCAGATGCATTTTTCGGTTAGAGGGGAAACTTGAGTAGGGTCGTAGGGTTAAAATTCAGAGCAGACAGACAAGGGTCTGAGAATACTGATATGGCTCTCTCTCATGCAGAAAGTGTCCCTGATTAGGGGACACTCTATGCATGGCTCAGTGGACATGTTAAAAAACTTGGCATGGCTGCCTCTCATGCAGAAAGTGTCCCCGAATCGGGGACACTCTGTGTATAGCTCAGTGGACATGCCAAAAATGCTAGCATGGGCTGCCTCTCATGCAGAAAGTGTCCCCAATTTGGAGACACTCTGTGCATGGCTCAGTGGACATGCTAAAAAAGCTAGCATGGCTCTCTCTCATACAGAAAGTGTCCCCAATTTGGGGACACTCTGTGCATGGCTCAGTGGACATGTCAAAAATCCTGGCATGGCTGCCTCTCATGCAGAAAGTGTCCCCGAATTGGGGACACTCTGTGTATGGCTCAGTGGACATGCTAAAAAACTCGGCATGGCTGCCTCTCATGCAGAAAGTGTCCCCGAATTGGGGACACTCTGTGTATGGCTCAGAGGACATGCAAAAATGTATTGGTATGGCCTACCTCTCAGGGAGAAAGTGTCTCTAATTCAGGGACACTTGAGCATAGGTCAGTACACTTAGATTTGGGCAGGGACATTTTTGTATGATATAGTAGCAAATGTCCAGAATATCTGGACACGCAGGTCAGGTACCCTGTGCATCAAAGCTTGATGTACTCAGTTGTTCGGACTATCCGGACACTACAGTCTGGGCTCTCAGTAATCTCACTACAGTGCCTGTCATGTCCAGATGGTCCAGATACTCACTGCATTACAGAGGTTCCTAATACACATCTATGTAGTCTATTATATATGAGCTAATACAAACCTAAAAAAAATATTGTTTTAGTCTATGAAAGTTTTATTTGCTATGTATGTACTACAAAGTTTTAATATGCAAGCACATATAATCCATACATATATGTAAGGCCCTGATCAGTAAAAAAAATAACGGGCGATAACCCCCGATAGCTTATCGGGAGAATAAGCTATCTTGGGATAAGCTATCTGCGTGTTCGGTGCACATCTGTTCTGTGACTGTACTGTCACTCTTGCTTCTGTCCGTCTTCTCCCGCAGATAGTAGTCTTGTCATCAACAATGCAATATTAATATAAAATGCATTTTATTTCTTGGTTGAAGTTTGCAGACTCCAGTGTGTTGTCTTACATTTTCTGTCATCAGCAACAGCATGGGTACTTTGAAGAAGAAAAACTCAGATCAAACAGGGCGAAAATGTTGTGTTTATACTGAGAATGACAAGGCTGCTCTAGTCAACCTTCTTATAGAATCCCATGATGCCGGGCTACAATCTGACAATAATTTCAAATCTGTCGTTTGGACTAAGGCAGCTGCTCTTCTCAATCAGCAGCTCACTGCTGGATATCTAAAGACAGCTGATAGCTGCAAGCAGCAGTATGCATCAGTATGTATCTCTTTCTCATATTAATAATTCATTTGCTGACTGTGGATTTAAAGCTAATCAAGACATTTCGTATGGTCAAGGAACTACGTGACAAATCAGGGTTTGGATGGGATGATGATCTGAAGAAGCCGACTGCAACAGTAGGTGTATGGGCAGCTCTAGTCAATGTACGTGATTTTTCTATATTTTTTTAAATACATTTTCAAATTTTGTGCTAGTCAAACAGCAAATATGGTCCTCTCAGCAAGCCTGGGTTTCATTTCCCATTATATGATGAGATGGAGAGGCTATCAGGTGGCTCGACTGCTACTGGAGAATGTACTATTTCTATCTCAACAATTCTCAACACTGGGGTGTCCCAAACTGGTAGTCAGGAGTTGGATGCCAGTGCTGATGAGATTGCAGAATCACAAGAGACTGGTCTTACATTGGTGAGAGGCATTTATTCAATGAGATATCATATCTTGATAATGCTATTTATAAGATGGATAATGAATCAGACACTTTGTCTTCTCCTTCACCAAGTCCCATACCTTATTCAAGTCAGAAGAGTCGCAAACGAGCAGCATCACCTGAGCCCAACAGGTCCATGAAGAAGAAAAATTCTCGCCCGTCTGCACCTGCTGCTATTTCAAGCATGGCAGATGCAATTCGTCAGCTCGGCACCTCTGCTGATCCTCAAACTCCAAAACGACTCACCGAAGCCATCAGACGTGCACACCGTGATGACACCTTGACTATTACAGAAAGAGCAAAGTTGATGAAGCTTTTTACAGACAAAATTGCAGTAGTGGATGCATATCTTGCTTTTGATGAAGATGACGATGAGATGAAGGAGAGCAGAACAGAATTTGTTCGTATTTCTATTGATTGATTCATGTCATATTTCGTCTACACATGCCACACTCTTCAAATCCAGTCAATCCCTTCTCAGCTCTGATCAATTTGCATGCCCGACGAAGTAGACACAAGACGTGGGAACCAACAATGTATACAATAGACGCGTGTCATCTTTCTCCTTATCACCATCATCATCACTGACTTCGACAACTTGCAACATCTTGACAAGAAGATCCAGAACGAACGCAATGTCCTCATTTTCGACCTTGGTGGAGGAACTTTTGACGTGTTGCTCCAGAGGAAATCTCCATGGCCCTCATGACGATTGAGATATCTTTGAACTCAAGGCCACTGCCGGCGATGCTCTCTTGGAGTGATGAGGACTTTGACAACTGCCTCGTAAACCACTTTGTTCACGAGTTCAAGTGCAAGAACAAGAAGGGTATGGATTTTTACTTCATTCCGATGACCCATGATCATGGTATTGATGCTGATTTTTTGCAGATCTCTCCTCAAACCCGCATGCTCTACGCTGACTCTGTACGGCCTGCGAGCATGCAAAGCGTACATCGTCGAGACACCCATCGAAATTAATTTGCTCTACGAGGGTATCGACTTCTACACCTCGATTACCAGTGCACGATTCGAGGAATTATGCCAAGATCTCTTTCGTTCTACGATTGAGCCTGTCGAGAAGGTTCTCCGGGACTCCAAGATCGACTGGTCCAATGTACACGAGATCGTCCTCTTCCGTTCTACGATTGAGCCTGTCGAGAAGGTTCTCCGGGACTCCAAGATCGACAAGTCCAACATACACGAGATCGTCCTTGTCGGCGGTTCTGGCCATATCCCCCGAATAGTCTGATTTCTTCGATGGCAAGGAGCCGTGCAAGTCTATCAACCCAGATGAGGCTGAGACCGCTGGTGGTTTCATGACTACACTCACCCGTTGAAGAAGTCCGAGATCTTCTCGACATATGCTGACAACCAGTCCTGTGTGCTTATCCAGGTCTATAACAGTGCACGTGCACGTACAAAGGCCAACAACCTGCTCGGCAATTATTGATTTACTGGTATCCCGCCTGCGCCCCGTGGTGTTCCGCAAATTGAAGACACTTCCGATATCGATGCCAACAGTATCCTCAGCGCCAACCGACAAGTCGAACCGTTTGCCAACCATAATTCAAGGCTGATGATGAGGCTGGAGCCATGATTGGTGGTATCATGCACTTGGGTTACTCGTGTGTAACCTTTGTAATGGGATGCTGTTGTGGCTGAATTTGCTCAGTCTCAAGGATTGTCGCAGTTTGAGCAGACCATTTAACAGGACTGGGAGGGTTATTGTCAACACAGGTATGTGCTTGAGTCGGGATTAGATGAAGATATGCAGTGCTAATTACACGCAAATTGAATATTAATTAAGTAGTTCCTTCCAACCTGGCACGATAGTCCTGATAAAACCTCCACATATCACTTGGAATATTATCCCATTGGTTGGTTGCTTCCGACTGCTCTGCTGTGGTTACACTTGCTCGGAGATTAGCATTTGTGTAGAGGTCCTGTTCCTGTGAGCTGACTTCTGTGCTAGATGTGTAGCTGTTATGTTCGTATGCCCGTACGACATTATGAAGACAACACAAAGCTAAGATGATCCGTGCTTGTGTCATGTTATCGAACTCCGGAGCAGTTGTAAGTAATCTGAAACGATGCTTTGCTATGCCAAAAATTCTTTCGATAGCATTCCGTGCCTTCGCATGCTATAAGTTGAATAACTCCTCCTTGTTTTGTGGCCTGCAGCTCCGTCAGATGAAGGCAGACATGTATTCACTGTAATGTACTTACTGTACATTGACTGAACCCCATTCTTTTAGATGATAACGTACTCCTCGATATGGAATAAGAAGGTCAGGACGCAATGGGAAACCTGCATCAGCAAGGTAATACTTCTGTGCTGGAATTGCTAAGTCAGTTGTCCGAGCTGACTCAAAAACTCGTCCATCTCCAGCACTTCCTTCCCAGCCTGCCATCACATAGCAAAACTGCAGATCAAATGTGCACGCAGCAAGTACATTCTGAGAGCCTTCCCTTTCGATCTCGGTAACAGCAATGCTCCATGGAAGGGACAAATGTATCAATGTGGGTCCCGTCAATTGCTCCAAGACAGTCCTTGAAGAAGGGGTAAAATTGCGGATTGCCTTGTATTTCAAGAGGGACTTCATTGGCAGGTGGTAGTTTGATGAAGCGAGTGTAAAATGCACCATCCAGTATGCAGTCCAAGGTGTTATGAATTACTCTTATAATACAATATCAATTAACCTCTTTCCAGTATATATTTGTGTCCTTCTCACCTGGATATGGTGTCTATACTGTGCTGAAAATCCTCCTGAATGATTCGAAAACTATTTCCAGTCCGGCAAAATGACAGAAAAATTCCAAGCTGTTCTGCCATTGATATATGCTTTGTGTGTCTAAAACTGGTATATGTGTGCAGTGCAGATGCAAGGCATTGGAATATCTGCTTTGACATGCCAAATTTGTTGTAAAACCGATATGGATGACCTTTGAGAAGCTCTTGAATGTAATGAGCACCATCACAGATACTTGTATTCATAGGGCTTGGAAATAGTCGAGGGATAACAAGGTATGATGCAATAGCAGCAGCAGTGACAACAGACTGGACTGCAGCATGTCTATGCTGGCGGGATTTTGTTTTTTTGGTCCTTTTCGTGATCATGGAGAGGTTCATGAACTAATTTGATGTAACTGACTAATACATGTCACAGTGTGACAAATAAGCTATTGTTCTGCCTCGTAGGATAGCTAACCTCCGGCAACTCCCGGAAATAAGCTATCTCGTTATCCTCCGTTATCCACCCCGTTATTTTTTTTACCGATCAGGGCCTAAGAAATTTATTGGACTCCAATATACAATTTGGGGACACCTGTGCTCGGGTCAGTAGACATGGATTTAGGCAGCGACATTTTTATATGGTATAGTAGCAAATGTCTGGATTATCTGGACATGCAAGAGAGGGTCCTTATTTTTGAGTGAACTCACAGCAGTCTGTGTCCGGACCATCCAGACAGTGGTGAGGGAAGGCAATGTAATTCTGCACCGGCTCCCCCCCAGTTGTCCGGACCATCCGGACACATACAAGGAGTCCTTGAATTGCCACTTTTAGAAAATCTACTGTTACCTTGTCACAAATTACACATTACAAAGTTTCAATATGCAAGCATATACAATCGACACATAATATGTAAGAAATTTGATGGACTCTAGTATATTATGCCAAGTTTACACATATATTTTTTATCTTAGATTTAACAGCTTCATAGTAGGTGTCCGGATGATCCGGACAAGGGAGGAGGATCCTTTGAGTCACGTGACCTATAGTGGCACGCGGCCGCTCAGCCAGTTCTTTCTGTCGCCTCTTCTCTTCTCCAACTTGTCATCACCTCAGGTCAAAATCGATCGGTCCGATTAGCTGCTAGTGTTTATCTCAAGATCACACTCAAGTGTAGATGGGAAGAGGTACCGTGTTCTCGCTTAATTACATGTCTAAAAGTGCTGACAGGCACTAGGATGAACCAGTTATTCCCGATTCTGAAAAACACCCTCTGCGTACACAATTTGTTCCCGCCATGATCTCTCTCGCGAGCCTGCTCGACAAAAGCCTTCGTGCACAAGTGGCGGAGACTGTTTCGATAATCGCGGGATACAATTTTCCGGAATGACGGGAGGGTCTTGTCAAGGTATGTCCAAGTCAGTTACGGGTCGCATGCTTGAGCTAAGGAACTCGTGAACGTGCTGAATCCTGGACCGGATTCATACGCAATCGATCTCTCAGTTCTTGAAACTGTGCACTCTATATTTGGACGATGGCAGTCTGAGATGCGCATTAACGAGTTATTCACAGTCCTCAACTTCGTCCCGGCCCAGTTCGCAGAACCGTTCCTACAAGTTCTCCGTTACACCGCAGGGATGCTCCTCAACGGTCCATTACCTCCAAAGAAAGACGCGGCGACTGTTGCACAAGCAATGGTCGGTCCGGGGTCGCCTATGATGGCGTCGTAAGCCAGTCACTCCATTGTTTTAGTACGGTCTCCCCTCTGGGAATTTTCGAGGAATTTTCGAGAGCCGGGAGACTATCGATGGCCTTGTTGAAGGCGTTGTCGTACCCAATGTGTCGCTGAGGACGCATGAAGTAGAGCAGTTTGAAGGCGACCCTCTCGGATATGTGCGTCTCGATCTCTCATCTGCTAGTGCAAGTTCCGCCGCGATTGCTGACGGTCCGACTGCAGGAGGAATGACATGGCGCCAAGCCGCTGCAGATGTTCTGCGTGCCCTTGTTGCAAGCGGATATGAGGCAGTACGACAGAAATTGTTCTCAGATAGATCGGATTAAGCTCACAGGAGTACGCTTCCGATCCACGAGGTGAAGATAGCTGGAAGCGGGAAGACCGGAGTGTATACCTACTCACTGCTGTCGCGACGGTTGGAGCTACCGCTCAGGTGAGGTGCTCTATCCTGTCGACCTACCTCTCTCAGTCTTTAACCATCTCGCAGCAAGGAGTGACGAGCACAAATGCTCTGGTTGACGTCGTAAACGTGTCCAGGACCTACAAGCCGATTCCAGCGCCGTGCATCCGATCCTTCAAGTCGATTCAATTTGCTTCCTGTACTCTTTCCGAAACCAGGCATGTTTCCGTTCTTCCACTCCTCCTGCGCCATCTTGGTTCTTCAAATTGCGCACAGTCATCAACTTCGTCCCGGCCCAGTTCACAGAACCGTTCCTACGAGCTCTCCGTTACACTGCAAGGATGCTCCTCGACAGTCCATTGTCTCCAAACAAAGACGCGGAGACTGTTGCACAAGCAATGATCGTCCTCCTGAAGATTTTCGATGACCTTGTGTGTCAGGACCTCCCTCCAGCGCCCGAGGTCGCTCATACCGAGTTCTTCGGCGCAGAAAACGGGATGTTCATCCGGTTTCTTCTGTGGGACCCCCCCTGAGCTGCAAACTGATCCGGATGAACTGACGGCTGGTGTTTCTTCTCAAATAAAGACCGGTATTTTTGTGCTCGCTGAAGAGTATGCTCATCGGTATCCGGAGCTGCTTATTAGCTCAAATTCAGTTGAAGCTTTCGTTCGTGCTCTCTGGGGTCTTCTGAGTGACGGGCGGCGGTCCGGGGTCGCCTCGTAAGCCAGTCACTCCGTTTTCTTAGTACGGCTATCCGCTCTGGGAATTATCGCGGAATTATCGAGAGCCGAGAGACAATCAATGGCGTTGTTGAAGGTGTTGTCGTGCCGAATGTGTCGCTGGGGACTCATGAAGTAGAGCAGTTTGAAGACGACGCTCTCGAATATGTGCGTCTTGATCTCACATTTGCTAATGCGAGTTCGGCTGCAGTTGCTGACAGTCCGACTGCAGGAGAAATGACACGGCGCGAAGATGATGTAGATGTTCTGCGTGCCCTTGTTGCAAGCGGATATGAGGCAGTTTACGATGGAAGCGGGAAGGCCGGAGTGTATATCCTCTCACTGCTGTCGCGATGCTCGGAGCTACCGCTCAGGTAAGGTGCTCTATTCTGTCGACCTGCCTCTCTCAGTCTTATATCATCTGGTAGCAAGGAGTGATGAGCACAAATGCTCTGGTTGATGTTGTAGACTTCTTTTCGCGAAACGTGTTCGAGGACCTACAAGCCGATTCCGGTGCCGTGCATCCGATCGATTTGATTTGCTTCCTGTACTCTTTCCGAAAACCAGGCAGGTTTATTATACACCTCTTGACCTTTGAAGAGTTTCATCGACGGCATCATTGCAGCTCACAAAGGAACAGCTTGTTTCCGTTCTTCCACTCTTCCTGCGCCATCTCGGTTCTTCCAATTACATCACTTATACATACGCCGCGACAACTATCGAACATCTCCTCGCCATCAAGCGCAACTCCAGATTACCATATGAAGCTTTGCTCGCCATCGCTGTATCACACATCTCAACTCAACGTCATTCTAGGTCTAATCAAGAAGACACTCGCGAAGTTGCACCTCAAATTCTAAATGCTGTACCTTCTAGAGTCGAGTCAGATGGGTTGCTGGGGGAGATTGCGGAAAATGACTACTTGATGAAATGTGCGTGTGCGACTTTTGTCCTCCGGCTCTATCTGAATTACTCCGTGTAGGTGTCAAGCGTGTCATGCTTACTACCCGTACGACGCCCGTCCTCACCTATCAAAATCTTCTGCAACGTCTGATTGGCATTCTTGGTGCAATCGCGACGACACGGCACCAAGGCGCTGCAGATATTTTGTTGCAAACGGATGAGGTCGTTCATTACGACAGAAATTGTTCTCAGATGGATTGGATTAGGCTTACATGAGTACGCGTCCAACTCATGTAGAGCAGTCTGAAGACGACCCTCTCGGATATGTGCGTCTCGATCTCTCGTTTGCTAGTGCAAGCTCGGCTGCGATTGCTTGCGGTGTGACTGCAGAAGGAACGACGCGGCGCCAAGCTGCAGCTGATGTTCTGCGTGCGCTTGTTACAAGTGGATATGCTGCAGTTACGACAGAAATTTTTCTCCGATGGATCGGATTAGGCGTATGGGAGTACGCGTGCGATCTGCGAGGTGAAGATAGCTGGAAGTGGGAAGACCGGAGTGTATATCTTCTCACTGCTGTCGCGACGCTCGGAGCTACCGCTCAGGTGAGGTGCTCTATCCTGTCGACCTACCTCTCTCAGTCTTTAACCATCTCGCAGCAAGGAGTGACGAGCACAAATGCTCTGGTTGACGTCGTAAACGTGTCCAGGACCTACAAGCCGATTCCAGCACCGTGCATCCGATCCTTCAAGTCGATTCAATTTGCTTCCTGTACTCTTTCCGAAACCAGGCATGTTTCCGTCCTTCCACTCCTCCTGCGCCATCTCGGTTCTTCCAATTGCATCATATGCAATCAATCTCTCAATTCTTGAAACTGCGCACTCTATATTTGGACGATGGCGGTCTGAGATGCGCACTGACGAGTCATGCACAGTCATCAACTTCGTCCCGGCCCAGTTCACAGAACCGTTCCTACAAGTTCTCTGTTACACTGCAGGGTTGCTTCCCGACAGTCCATTGTCTCCAAACGAAGACGCGGAGACTGTTGCACAAGCAATGTGCTTTCTAGAGTCGAGTCAGGTGGCTCCCCGGAGAAGATTGTGAAAATGACTACTTGATGAAATGTGCGTGTGCGACTTTTGTCCCCTGGCTCTATCTGAACTACTCCGTGTAGGTGTCAAGCGTGTCATACTTGCTGCCCGTACGACGCCCGTCCCCACCTATCAAAATCTTCCGCAACGTTTGATTGGCATTCTTGGTGCAATCGCGACGCCACGGCACCAAGCCGCTGCAGATGTTTTGCGTGCCCTTGTTGCAAGCGGATATGAGGTCGTTACGACAGATATTGTTCTCAGAAGGATTGGATTAGGCTTACATGAGTACGCGTCCAACTCATGTAGAGTAGTTTGAAGACGACCCTCTCGGATATGTGCGTCTCGATCTCTCGTTTGCAAGTGCAAGCTCGGCTGCGATTGCTATCGGTCTGAACTGCAGAAGGAACGACACGGCGCCAGCCGCAGCTGATGTTGGATGCCCTTGTTGCAAGCAGATATCTGGAAGCGGGAAGACCGGAGTGTATCTTCTCGCTGCTGTCACAACGCTTGGAGCTACCGCTCAGGTAAGGTGCTCTATTCTGTCGACCTGCCTCTCTCAGTCTTATATCATCTCGTAGCAAGGAGTGACAAGCACAAATGCTCTGATTGACGTCGTAAACGTGTTCAGGACCTACAAGCCGATTCCAGCGCCGTGCATCCGATCCTTCGATTCGCTTCCTGTACTCTTTCTGGAACCAAGCAGGTTTATTATACTCCTCTTGACCTTTGAAGAGTCTCATCGATGGCATCATTGCAGCTCACAAAGGAACAGCTTGTTTCCGTTCTTCCACACCTCCTGCGCCATCTCGGTTCTTCCAATTGCGTCATACGCAATCAATCTCTCAATTCTTGAAACTGCGCACTCTATATTTGGATGATGGCGGTCTGAGATGCGCACTGACGAGTTATGCACAGTCATCAACTTCGCCCCGGCCCAGTTCGCAGAACCGTTCCTACAAGTTCTGCGTTACACTGCAGGGATGCTCCTTGACAGTCCATTGTCTCCAAACAAAGACGCGGAGACTGTTGCACAAACAATGGTCGTCCTCCTCAATGTTTTCTATGACCTTGTGTGCCAGCACCTCCCGCCAGCACTTGAGGATGCTTATACCGAGTTCATCGGCGCAGAAAACGGGATGTTCATCTGGTTTCTTTTGTGGGACCCTCTGAGTTGCAAACTGATCCGGATGAACAGATGGCTAGCCTTTTTCTCAAATAAAGACCGCTATTTTTGAGCTCGCTGAAGCGTACCGGAGCTGCTTATTAGCTCAAATTCAGTCGAGGCTTTCGTTCGTGCTCTCTGGGCTCTCTGAGTGGCGGTCAGCAGTCCGGGGTCCCCTATGATGGCCTTGTAAGCCAATCACTCCGTTATCTTAGTACGGCTGTCCTTCTGGGAACTATCGAGGCGAGAGCCGAGAGACTGTTGATGGCCTTGTTGAAGGCGTCGTCGTACCCAATGTGTCGCTGAGGACTCATGAAGTAGAGCAGTTTGAAGACGACCCTCTCGAATATGTGCGTCTCGATCTCTCATTTGCTAGTGCAAGTTCGGTTGCGATTGCTGGCAGTTCGACTGCAGAAGGAACATCACGGTACCAAGCCGCTGCAGATGTTCTGCGCGCCCTTGTTGAGAGCGGATATGAGGTCGTTACGACAGAAATTATTCTCAGAAGGATCGGATTAGGCTTACATGAGCACGCGTCCGATCCACAAGGTGAAGATAACTGGAAGCGGAAAGACCAGGGTGTATATCTTCTCACTGCTGTCGCAACGCTTGGAGCTACCGCTCAGGTAAGATGCTTTATTCTGTAGGTCTGCCGCCCCATTTTTTAATCATCTTGCAGCAAGGAGTGACGAGCACAAATGCTCTGGTTGACGTCGTAAACGTATATTCCAGCACTTGCAAGCCGATTCCGGCGCCGTGCATCCGATTCGATTTGCTTCCTGTACTCTTTCCGAAACCAAACAGGTTTATTATACACCTCTTGACCTTTGAAGAATCTCATTGACGGCATCATTGCAGCTCACAAAGGAACAGCTTGTTTCCGTCCTTCCACTCCTCCCGTGTCATCTCGGTTCTTCCAATTGCATCACTTATACGTACGCCGCGACAACTATCGAACAGATCCTCGTCATCAAGCGCAACTTCCAATTACTGTAAGAAGCTCTGCTTGCTATCGCTGCATCTCGGCTCAATGTCATTCTAGGTTTAACCAAGAAGACACTTGCGAAGTTGCTCCTCAAATTCTAAATGCTGTACTTTCTAGAGTCGGGTCAGGTGGGTCGTTGGAGAAGACTGCGGAAAATGGCTACTTGGTGAAATGTGCATGTGCGACTTCTATCCTCTGGGCTTTATCTGAATTACTCCGGTGTCTTACTCATTGCCCATACGACGCTCGTCCTCACCTATCAAAATCTTCTGCAAAAATGTTTGATTGGCGCTCTTGGAGCTATCGCGAAGATTCCGAGCAATTAAAATTTTGACCAGTATATATTCGAAAACATATCTGCTTCTATCTAGGTATGCGGGCACAGAGATTACGCGAAAATTGTACTAGACCTGTGTGTAGGTTTACCGTCGCAACGTCTTCGGAGTCGGTTTTGACCTTTGAGAAACATTGTTTCGGACCGTTCACAATTATCTTACACCAGAACATCGACCGTTAGTTATCTACACCCTCTACATTTTTTCTAGCCACATACTGACTACTCGGATAGAATCCACTTCTTATATGTTCTAAATTATCTCGCAGATGCTGGAACTACATTGTGGTGAAATTCTTGCCAATTACCGGTTGCTTTCACCATTCCTTCTTCAACCGTCAAGCTGGGCGCAGAAAGGAAGTATTCTTGGCCTTGATCACCTCCTAAAAGCTTTCTTGCGTACAGATGCCGCATTTACAATTATCTGACTCGAGAGATTCTGACTGCAGATTCTATTTTTCCCACATCAGTTTTATCAGGTGTGACAAACAGCTAAAGTGACAGAGTGACTTACAATTTGTGATGTGACTAAGTGTGACATGTAACAGATTATATACTTTTTTTGTGCAGAATAATTCCATGAGTATAATGGTGGCTGTCTGACTTTATATAATAGCTTAATTAAGTAGCAAATCAAAAAATACATATTTGTATATAGTGTATAAAATATGAGCTGTTTTAAATTTAATTACATTTATATTATATGATATAAGAACTAGAGTGATACTTAAAGGAGTAAAATTTAGATAAGATAAAAACTAGAGATATATAAAATAGAGTAAAATATAACTTATAATATATTTAATATTGTTTAAAAAAAATGTAACCCCAGAAAAGAAAAGAAAGTATATATATATATATATATATATTTAAACAATATAGATTAATTACTTAATCAGGAAGTAAGATGACAAATCAACTAATAGAAGATTACATAATCATATCACATAACTATATTAGGGTTGGAGGGGAAACTTGAGTAGGGTCGTAGGGTTAAAATTCAGAGCAGACAGACCAGGGTCTGAGAATACTGATATGGCTCTCTCTCATGTAGAAAGTGTCCCCGAATCGGGGACACTCTGTGCATGGCTCAGAGGACATACCAAAAAAGTCAGCATGGCTGCCTCTCATGCAGAAAGTGTCCCCGATTCGGGGACACTCTGTGCATGGCTCAGAGGACATACCAAAAAAGTCAGCATGGCTGCCTCTCATGCACAGAGTGTCCCCGAATCGGGGACACTCTGTGCATGGCTCAGAGGACATACCAAAAAAGTCAGCATGGCTGCCTCTCATGCAGAAAGTGTCCCCAATTCGGGGACACTCTGTGCATGGCTCAGAGGACATACCAAAAAAGTCAGCATGGCTGCCTCTCATGCAGAAAGTGTCCCCGATTCGGGGACACTCTGTGCATGGCTCAGAGGACATACTAAAAAAGTCAGCATGGCTGCCTCTCATGCAGAAAGTGTCCCCGATTCGGGGACACTCTGTGCATGGCTCAGTGGACATGCCAAAAATCCTGGCATGGCTGCCTCTCATGCAGAAAGTGTCCCCGATTCAGGGACACTCTGTGTATGGCTCAGTGGCCATGCTAAAAAACTCGGCATGGCTGCCTCTCATGCAGAAAGTGTCCCCGATTCAGGGACACTCTGTGCATGGCTCAGTGGACATGCCAAAAATCCTGGCATGGCTGCCTCTCATGCAGAAAGTGTCCCCGATTCGGGGACACTCTGTGCATGGCTCAGTGGCCATGCTAAAAAACTCGGCATGGCTCTCTCTCATGCAGAAAGTATCCCCGATTCAGGGACACTTGTACATGGCACCTAGGCCATGCCAAAATTTATTAGTATGGCCTACCTCTCAGGGAGAAAGTGTCTCCAATCTGGAGACACTTGTACATAGGTACACATAGATTTGGGCAGGGACATTTTTGTATAATATAGTAGCAAATGTCCGGAATATCTGGACACGCAGGTCAGGTACCCTGTGCATTACAGCTTGATGTACTCAGTTGTCCAGACTATCCGGACACTACAGTCTGGGCTCTCAGTAATCTCACTATAGTGCCTGTCATGTCCAGATGGTCCAGATACTCACTGTGTTACAGAGGTTTCTAATACACATTCATGTAGTCTATCATATATAAGCTAATACAAACCTACAAAAAATATTGTTTTAGCCTATGAAAGTTTTATTCACTATGTATGTACTACAAAGTTTTAATATGCAAGCACATATAATCCATACATATATGTAACAAATTTATTGGACTCCAATATACAATTCAGGAACACCTGTGCTTGGGTCAGTAGACATGGATTTAAGCAGGGACATTTTTGTATAGTATAATAGCAAATGTCTAGATTATCCGGACATGCAGGAGAGGGTCCTTATTTTTGAGTGAACTCACAGCAGTCTGTGTCCGGACCATCCGGACAGTGGTGAGGGAAGGCAATGTAATTCTGCACCGGCTCTCTCCCAGTTGTCCAGACCATCCGGACGCGCACGAGGAGTCCTTGAATTGCCACTTTTAGAAAATCTACTTTTACCTTGTCACAAAAGGCACACTAAAAAGCTTCAATATGCAAGCATATAAAATCCATACATAATATGTAAGAAATTTGTTGGACTCCAATATATGCCGAGTTTACAAATATATTTATCTTAGATTTAACAGCTTTGGCAGTAAGTGTCCGGAAGATCCGGACAGCAGGGGGTGATCCTCTGCATCACGTGATCTAGAGTGGCACGCGCGAACAACTGACGCGGACGCTCAGCCAGTCTTTCTGTCGCTTCTTCTCCAACTCAAGTCAAAATCGATCGGTCCGATTAGCTGCTAGTGTTTATCTCAAGGTCACACTCAAGTGTAGATGGGAAAAGGTACCGTGTTCTCGCTTAATTACATGTCTAAAAGGGCTGACATGCACTAGGATGAACCAGTTATTCCCGATTCTGAAAAACACCCTCTGCGTACAGAACTTGTTCCCGCCATGATCTCTCTCGCGAGCCTGCTCGACAAAAGCCTTCGTGCACAAGTGGCGGAGACTGTTTCGATTATCGCGGGATACAATTTTCCGGAACGACGGGAGGGTCTTGTCAAGGTATGTCCAAGTCAGTTATGGGTCGCATGCTTGAGCTAAGGAACTCGTGAACGCGCTGAATCCTGCACCGGATTCATACGCAATCGATCTCTCAGTTCTTGAAACTGTGCACTCTATATTTGGACGATGGCGGTCTGAGATGCGCATTAACGAGTTATCCACAGTCCTCAACTTCGTCCCAGCCCAGTTCGCAGAACCGTTCCTACAAGTTCTCGGTTACACCGCAGGGATGCTCCTCAACGGTCCATTACCTCCAAAGAAAGACGCGGCGACTGTTGCACAAGCAATGCTCGGTCCGGGGTCGCCTATGATGGCGTCGTAAGCCAGTCACTCCGTTGTCTTAGTACGGTCTCCCCTCTGGGAATTTTCGAGGAATTTTCGAGAGCCGGGAGACTATCGATGGCCTTGTTGAAGGCGTTGTCGTACCCAATGTGTCGCTGAGGACTCATGAAGTAGAGCAGTTTGAAGGCGACCCTCTCGGATATGTGCGTCTCGATCTCTCATCTGCTAGTGCAAGATCGATTGCGATGCAAGTGCAAGTTCGGTTGCGATTGCTAGAGGGTTGACTGCAGAAGGAATGACACGGCGCGAAGATGCTGTAGACGTTCTGCGTGTCCTTGTTGCAAGCGGATGTGAGGTCGTTACGACGGAAATTGTTCTCAGAAGGATCGGATTAGGCTTACATGAGTACGCGTCCGACTCAAGAAGTAGAGCAGTTTGAAGACGACGCTCTCGGACATGTGCGTCTCGATCTCTCATTTGCTAGTGCAAGTTCGGTTGCGATTGCTGACGGTTTGACTGCAGAAGGAATAACACGGCGCGAAGATGATGTAGATGTTCTGCGTGCCCTTGTTGCAAGCGGATATGAGGCAGTTTACGACGGAAGCGGGAAGGCCGGAGTGTATATCCTTTCACTGCTGTCGCGACGCTCGGAGCTACCGCTCAGGTAAGGTGCTCTATTCTGTCGACCTGCCTCTCTCAGTCTTATATCATCTCGTAGCAAGGAGTGACAAGCACAAATGCTCTGATTGACGTCGTAAACGTGTTCAGGACCTACAAGCCGATTCCGGCGCCGTGCATCCGATCCTTCGATTCGCTTCCTGTACTCTTTCTGGAACCAAGCAGGTTTATTATGCTCCTCTTGACCTCTGAAGAGTCTCATCAATGGCATCATTGCAGCTCACAAAGGAACAGCTTGTTTCCGTTCTTCCATACCTCCTGCGCCATCTCGGTTCTTCCAATTGCGTCATACGCAATCAATCTCTCAATTCTTGAAACTGCGCACTCTATATTTGGACGATGGCGGTCTGAGATGCGCACTGACGGGTTATGCACAGTTATCAACTTCGTCCTGGCCCAGTTCGCAGAACCGTTTCTACAAGTTCTCCGTTATACCGCAGGGATACTCCTCGACAGTCCATTGCCTCCAAACAAAGACGCGGAGACTGTTGCACAAGCAATGGTCGTCCTCCTCAATATTTTCTATGAACTTGTGTGCCAGGACCTCTCGCCAGCGCTTGAGGACGCTCACACCGAGTTCTTCGGCGCAGAAAACGGGATGTTCATCCGGTTTCTTTTGTGGGACCCCCCTGAACTGCAAACTGATCCGGATGAACCGATGGCTAGCGTTTCTTCTCAAATAAAGACCACTATTTTTGAGCTCGTTGAAGTGTATACTCATCGGTATCCGGAGCTGCTCAGCAGCTCAAATTCAGTCGAGGCTTTCATTCGTGCTCTCTGGCCAGGTCTTCTGAGCGGTGGTCAGCGGTCTGGGGTCGCCTATGATGGCCTTGTAAGCCAATCCCTCCATTTTCTTAGTACGGCTATCCGCTCTGGGAATGATCGAGGGATTTTCGAGAGCCGAGAGATTGTTGATGGCCTTGTTGAAGGCGTTGTCGTACCCAATGTGTCGCTGAGGACTCATGAAGTAGAGCAGTTTGATGACGACCCTCTCGAATATGTGCGTCTCGATCTCACATTTGCTAGTGCGAGTCCGGCTACGATTGCTGATGGTCTGACTGCAGAAGGAACATCACGGTACCAACCCGCTGCAGATGTTCTGTGTGCCCTTGTTGAGAGCGTATATGCTGCAGTTACGACAGAAATTGTTCTCCGATGGATCGGATTAGGCCTACGGGAGTACGCGTGCGATCTGCGAGGTGAAGATAGTCGGAAGCGGAAAGACCAGAGTGTATATTTTGTCGCAACGCTTGGAGCTACCGCTCAGGTAAGATGCTTTATTCTGTCGATCTGCTGCCCTCATTCTTTAATTATCTCGCAGGAAGGAGTGACGAGCACAAATGCTCTGGTTGATGCTATAGACTTCTTTTCACGAAACGTATTCGAGGACCTACAAGCCGATTCCAACGCCGTGCATCCGGTCCTTCAAGTCGATTCCATTCCATTCGCTTCTTATACTCTTTCCGAAACCAGGCAAGTTTATTGTACTCCTCTTGGCCTTTGAGGAGCCTCGTCGATGGCATCGTTGCAGCTCACAAAGGAACAGCTTGTTTCCGTCCTTCCGCTCCTCCTGCACCATCTCGGTTCTTCCAATTGCGTCACTTATACGTACGCTGCGACAACTATCGAACGAATTCTCGTCATCGAGCGCAACTCGCAAATGCTGTAAGAAGCTTTGTTCGCCATCGCCGCATCTCGACTCTACGTCGTTCTAGGTTCGATCAAGAAGGCGTCCGTGAAGTTTCAAATGCTGCATCTTCTAGAATCGAGTCAGGTGGGTGGCCGGAGAAGATTGCGGAAAATGACTACTTGGTGAAATGTGCGCATGCAACTTTTGATCTCCGGCTCGATCTGAATTGGTCTGTGTAGTTGTCATGCTGGTCATACTCATTGCCCGTACGACGCTTGTCCCCATCTACCAAAATCTTCAGCAACGTCTGATTGGCATTCTTGGAGCAATCGCAAAGAATCCGAGCAATCCAAAATTAGACCAATATATATTTGAAAGCGTATCTGCTTTAATAAGGTACGTGGACATGGAGATTCCGTACAAATCGTACTAGACCTGTGGGTAGGTTTACCATTGCAACATCTCCGGCGTCGCTTTCGACCTTTGAGAAAAATCTTTTCGGACTGTTTATGATTATCTTACAACAGGACATCGACCGTTAGTCATCAACACTCCTGCATTTTTCCTGGCCACATACTGACGACTCAGATGAAATTCACTCCTTACGTGTTCCAAATTATGTCGCAAATGCTGGAACTACACTGTGGATAAATTCCTGCCAAATATTACCATTTCTTCTTCAACTATTAAGCTGGGTGCATGAAGGAAGTATTCCTGGCGTCGTTCGCCTCCTAAAAGCTATCTTGCGTACAGATGCCGCAGAATTAACAACCAAGGGACAATTCACAAGCATTCTAGCTATTGTGTAGCAGAAACTAATCCCGTCTAAATTAATGATACTTGGGGCCTTGAGCTGCTTCAAGTGATAGTTTGATGCATTCTGACGTCGCACTTGACCAGTACATGAAGAGCATTGTAATCATGTGGCTATAGACTGCTCGCATGGGTAACTATATATATCAGTTGATTTATTACTTCTTTACGATGGCTATAGATGTGGAAGGACTGATGCTGAATTTTCTTATCTATGTATAGAAGGGGTGTAGTCTTAGTAAGTGTTGTACCGCAATAGCTGCTGTATTTCTTTCTAGCCTGATTACTTCAGATTATGGTTGCAATTGCTGAGGAACATCATCGTGCCTCAAGTGCACAGAATTCTTCTTAAAGATAGACAAGTAGTCAGAAACCGAATTACAAAATGTGCTATACATGTTACTACTATAATAATACAAGTTCAGCTCAGAATGTTATGAGAATAGTATCAATCCCTTCAGATTGAAAATTAGTGTAGAATAGAATGCTTACTTGTATGAATTGGCTGCTCAGTAGTGATACTGTGAAAAAACTGAGATATAATATATACAAGAGATGTTACTGCAATAACAATATAAGGTCAGCTCTGAATGTTATGAGAGTGATACTATTCTTTTTGGATTGAAAATTAATGAGGAATAGGATGCTTATATGTATAAATTGGCCACTTGGTAGAGATACTATGCAGAATCTAGGATATAAAACATGTAATACATGTAACTGCTATAATGATATAAGTTCAGCTTTGAATATTATGAGAGTGGTGCCATTCTCTTTAGATGAAAAATTAGTGTAGAATAAGATGGTTATATGTATGAATTGGCCACTTGGTAGAGATACTATACAGAATCCAAGTTTTAAATTATATAATATGTGTTACTGTAATGATAATAACCTGGCACGTATAACAGGTAGGTTTAAGTATAATATAGTTATATATAATATATGACAGTTTATATAGGTTAGATTATATTTGAAAGCAAGCTGATGTTGAATAAATAAAGTTTATATATATATTAAGTATTATATGTTATAGTAAGTAATTAAATATAAGAACTGAAGTAGTATTTAAAAGAGTAAAATTTAAATAAGATAAAAACTAGCAATATATAAAATAGAGTAGAATGTAACTAGAAATAAGTGTAACCCCAGAAGTAGAAGGTATATAATATAAATAAATAAAGCAGAGCAATTATATAATCAAGAAGAAAGCTGACAAAGAGAAGATCATTAGGGTTATAGGGTTAGGCTTAGGGTTAGGCTTAGGGTTAGGCTTAGGGTTAGGCTTAGGTTAGGGTTAGGCTTAGGGTTAGGCTTAGGGTTAGGCT